>CM056591.1:2915000-3435000 GCA_029721435.1 Gymnothorax reevesii
TGTGAGAACATCTGGTGGAGAGAGGAGGGACTGTGACTGCGTTTGGGAGGGACGCTGCCTCTCCATCCACAGAGAAGCACAGTAGGTGGCATTTTAAAATCTATGTCCTGAATCCAAATGAAGCTCTGGCTTTCTTCCTTATTGCAAAGGAAGTGCTGCTGATTGGCCAGACTGGGCCAAAACTCCTCCCACCTGGGCCCAGTCTGGCCAATCAGCAGCACTTATTATTCACTAGGAATGAAAGCCAGAGCTGGACTCTGTTCAAACCCCTGATAACAGTCAGTAAATCCTATTGGATAACAACAACGAAGGTGACCACACCCACCTGTTTTGTAGACATCATTGATTTGTCGGATTTCTGCGTTGGAGCGGGACGCCAGGATCTCGATCAAGCAGGCTTCATCAGTCCCAGCGCCCTGAGGGGCAGAGGAGCAAGAACGCTTTAGGGAAACGCCACAAAATGACAGACACACGCGCACGTCTCCATGGAAACCTACACAGAGAATTATACACACCAACACGAGCACGTGACCACACCCACACCAGGTCATGTGCTTCAACTCTTACATATGCCACACCTCATTCTTTTTGCATAAATGGTAACCCCGGGGAAAGAAAATACAATATCCTCTTTAAATCTTTGGCTTGCTTTAAAAAAGACAGAGGAAACAAAGTCATTAAGCAGGTTTTTTTTGCCTCCAAACTGTCAAAGGGGGTCGTATTTGACCCCAGGTGTATGTAAGGGTTAAAAAGCATTTTTGATTATTGCGCATCCTTGTTATGAGATGACAAATTCTCTCATCTCATTTCCAAAATTTCTGTCAATTTCCCCCCCCCCCTTTATCCAAACTGCAATCAATCATATCAGTTATTTCGCCAACGCTTTTTTATCCAGTAACGTACAGTTGGTTAGAGCGAGTCTCTCTACAGTAATACGGGGTCGGGACCTTTACACACTGATCCTTCTGTGGCCAAACTGGGTCCAGAGCCAAAACCCATCTGACAGCCAACCGAACCCCAGAATCAGCGATGTTTAAGACACTCGCCAGCCTGTAAGAGAAGCCACACCCACAGTATAATCCCACACCAATCACAGATTAGCCCACCTTGATGGCATCGTGAAGCTCGGAGGCGTCCAACTGCGCCGGAGTCTTCATCATCGCCAGCACCAGCCGCTCAAAGTTTCCAGAAAGTTCCGACTTCAGGTCTTTTATCAAATCCTAATTAGAAAAGGGTCAGTGAATTCACAAGCCTCACGCACAATTATTTTTCTTAAAAATATCCCCGGCTTAAAACATTTCAGGCCAGTTAAAACAAACACAGGTCAAGCGGAGTCCTAAACTAAATTTATATTTTATTAAGCCAAGAATCTCTTATTCAAAATTTCATTTCATCTCTGACTAGGCTTAGTCTCTACTTAACCCCAAGAGCACTGGATAAAGTTTCCAAGGAATTAAAAATGTAATTATCCTGACAACACCGCGTGGGAGCTCTTTTAAACAAGTTGGCACATGATAGGTTTTCAACAGCATCTGATTTTGATCTTACATCAGTGGCTCCCAACCCAGTCCTCAGGACCCCCGTCCTGCAGGCTTTTGTTGCAGCTTTACTCCTGCACACCTGATCCATTTAAGGCCCAACGCACCTACAGGCACATCTGTTCAGGTAGATCTTTTTCAGCCAATCAGCATGAAGCTCTTGAATGGATCAGGTGTTAAAGAGTAGAGCTGGGAAGCGGGTCACCTGCAGGGAAGCGGGTCCTGAGGACTGGATTGGGAAACACTGGCAAATATAGTTGCCTACAGCACTAAGGGTTAACAAACTGGCCCATTGACTCCGCTCCCCTGCAGTTATCATGGGCAGAGCCGAGAACCGAAGATAATGGGAGTTGTCGCAACACAGAGAAAACAGGCTCTGTAATGACATAAGCAAAACAGCTTTCAGACAAAACCAGGCAACCAGAAAAAGGGCGAAGTCCTCAAATCGCAACCCCAGACAAGAAGCGCACAACACAGCCACCGTAAACACAACTGTTTAAGTTCAGAATTACGGAGTCTTTTGCTTGGGACTGAAGCCCTTATTCACCAAGGAGTCATTAAACTGGTCAAAAAGTACAGCTAAGACGTTGATAACACTGAAAACACTCAGAGTTCGACAGGATTGTTGAAGTGACAGATTCGCTTTGCTTTAAATTATGAAACTTTAAAAAAAGTATAAACTTCTCAGCAGCACCAAACTTGACCGGTAGTATAAACATGAACACAAACAAACAAGGGTTCGATTACCCTGCTTTAGGGATAGGCAAGTTCTTACGGCTTTACGCAGGGATTTCAGGGGTGACAGTTTTCAGCCTGTGTGCGGCTGCCCAGCCCTGTACATTTGTGGTCAGCATGAGACAAACTCTGCTTCAGACATTTGATTGGTTGATACCTTTCCGTAGGCCGTTTTGAAGGTCACCAGCATAGGCACACGCTGTTTGCAGCTGCGACTTCCCAACAGATCGATGATGGCCTGCTCATCGGTGCCTGTGCAGACACGAACACGTCCCACAATGCAGTTCACCATTTTAATATGTTCAGCCATTTATCTCAGACCGCAAACAGGAAAAGCAAGAACAGTATCACACACTCCATAAGTGAGATGTATTTCAGTAAAACCGTAAAACCCAAATGCAGCGCTGGCTTTCTTCCCCATTGCATAATAAGTGCTGCTGATTGGCCAGACCGGGCCAAAACCCCTCCCATGTGGGAAGGGTTTTGCCAAAATCAGCAGCAATTATTGTTCAGTAGGAAATCAGTAAAACCCTTGCGAAGTGATGGAGTCATTAGTCCCTTCAGTCAGTTTGTATAAGCTGCAATGAAAGTGGGTCACTTTAGGCATTTGCATCCATAACTGCATCATAATGAAATTATAGCCCATACAAAACCGTCCAAATAGGTAAAAACTGCACTGTACACTGCTACAACCAGCACCAGCAGCTACGCCCTTAAATAGATCTGCAACACACGGCTCTAAAGGTGGGGTTTAACATCACCGAACACAGCAGAGCTGCGGTATTTTTAGCCCGACACGGAAACGCCCACTGAAACACGAGACTGTCGACTGCGCCGGGTTGGTAAAACTGGACGGAGCGCAGAGGGTGGATGCTCACCGAATCCCTTCATGGCTTTACGCAGGACCTCCACGTCCCTCAGCGGGTCGGCTCCGGGGAAGTCCTTGATGGTCCCCCTGAAGCCCTTCTGAAGAAACAACCAGCCAACAAGGCAAAGTCTCATTAGGATTAAACACAGGCAAACGTGAACACTGGCTAATATTCTGGCCACATTAGCAAATGCATTTGCCATCGGTTTCATGCCCCACACATGCGCAACCTTTAAACTGATGCTTCTTTCCACTGCACCAGCAAGGCAATAACATAATGGGTTGCCGATTACCCCTCGGCCTGAGCACATCTATGGGTCACAGAGAGTTACCAAACCAAAATTGACGAAGCTGCCATTAATAGTTACTGAGCACTGGGCCAGACAAGATTTCCACGATGAAGGTCGCAGCGCTTAGGTCAAAGGTCAAATTCAGCAAAAAACCAGACGGTGCACATCCATAGTGAGCATAGGGAGTTACCATAAATTTGGTGAAGCTGCAATAATTAGTTGCCGAGTACTGACCCGGACAAAGTCATGGACAGGCAACAGACAGACAGACACGCAGGTGATGACAAAACCCTTCTGGCCAAAAGTTGGCCGAGGGGTAAAAAACCATGTTACTGCCTGTGGATATTGACAATGCAAGAAACTTACATTCTCTTACGTTATACACAAATAATATCCATTATAATATTGCGATTATTATAAATGGAAAGTCCTCTAGTATAAATCATTTACTGGGAAACTGTCATTTAATTGCAGTAATTTTCTCTTCAGAATCTAAGGCAGTATTCCCTGAATGCAATGCGCAGCTAATTAAAATGAAGCCATATTAAAAGGGTCATGTGGAGATGGAGTGGAAGGATTAGGTTCTGACACCTGAAGCAGCAGGTCTGAGGGGGGAAACTCCACACGAAAACAGGATACAATCCCACAGTCCACACCTTCAGGTTTGATTTGACGATCACTCTGTGCTGTAATTTTTCCGATGTGGTCACTTACGCTAACAGGCGGCACCGACGGAGCTCCTCCAAATCCTGGCATGGACGGATTGGTCACTGGGACTCCTGGGTAGCTGGGCATTGGCTGGCCCGGGGCGGGGCCGGAGGGATAGCCTGGCGCTTGGGGCATGGCGCCCCCTGGCTGCGGGTACATGCCATAAGGCTGTTGGTTAGGAGGGGGAGCACCGAAACCGGCTGGCTGCGGGGTGGGGTACCCACCAGGCGCTTGGGGGAACATGGACGGGTTTGGGGCAAACCCTCCCACTGCGGCCGAGATCTGGTTTGCCTGCGGTGGCGAGAGACAGTGCGGACCAATAACAAGAGCTCATGCACACAAACACAGAGAGAGAGAGAGAGAACGGCGATAACAGGCAGATCGGATTAATGCTACGACAGTGTCAGAGATGAGGGGCTTGTTCAGGCACGGTTACAGGGATGAGAACATTCCAGAACAGGAAATTAACAAGCGCTGTTGCCAAGAAGGAAAATTATTTACAGCAACCGAGCTAAGAAACGAATGTTAAGGTTGGCCATTAGCGTTACACTGAAGCTAAAGCAGAAGAGCGGATAGAAATGGCACTAGACGCGTGAAAAAACGAATTATTCTGCTTTTTAGAGTAAGTAAAATGCATGTTCAAAGCGTAGGTAAATTACTGAACGACACAGCCTCTGAGATAACTGTCCCCTGAGCAGGAATGATTTTCAGCCCATATCTTTTATGGTATTGTACTGGTAAAATGCTAGACTTACCAATGCATTCATATTGGTGGGATTGAACGCAGGGTTGGTCAGATTGTCCACACCGATGGAGGGCATTCCACCGGGCGCCCCGCCCCAGCCACCTAAAACAAAGACCATGCTCTCAACATACAAGACTCACTGCTCACCCGACGACCATCCATCCTTTATTTAAAGCCGTTTAACGCGAGTCACATCTGCAGGAGCGCAGGAGCTGGGAGTCTACTAACCCTCAGCAGGGGTCACACACCGTACACACACACACTCACACACTCAAATTAGCCTGGTATGCATGTCTCAGGGCCGCGGCAGGAAACAGGAACCCTGTGAGAAGGAACCCTCTCGCAGCACCTGCTGATGCAACACTGTGCACTCGGACCCAGCATCTCCGTCCAGCAATCACAGGGCAGTGAGGTTCTACGGACTTCTACACAGATCGTGACAAACCGAATACTGACCACGCTTTGTGCACGGAAACGCCGAAATGCTGCACTACGGCATAGTGAGCTAGTGAAAGGAAAAAAAATCACTCATTCAATAAAAATTCACTGCCATAGTTCTTTGGGCAAATTTTTTTTTTTTTTAACATAGCTTTTTTTTCCCCATTTACCAGGCTGTAACAGAACAGGTCCTTGAATTTTCCCACAGTCCCTGAAACTGCATGACACAAGCAATCAAGTCGATCCAATCTAACCTCCACATACACCATTTCCTCGGTAACACAGCCGCATGCTCGTTCCAAGATATAAGGTAGCCTCTGGTTTCGTGACGTGTGCATGAAACAGTCCATCAAATGCCTGCTTGTGGCAGCGCATGCCGGGAGACGCTGCTGGTGCGATCGCGCCCGTCTCGTGGCATGCACTGTTGTGGTGAAGCAATGTATTACTTAATCTTTCTGAAATAACTGCGCAGGACTCACATTCGTAAGCGTGTGGCGGTTCCTCCATTCCAGACGGGAGAGAAGCGCTGCGCTCGAGCGGAGGGACTCAGGTTTTAAGCCTGCATTGCTGCAGACTCACTCTGGAGGGTTTTATAACCCAATGACACTCCGCACTAATTGGTTTGGAATGACAGTGAATATGACGAATCCTCACGTGTGAACGCTTAAAGTGGAGGGCGGGTGGGGGGGGGTTGGTCTGATAAAGGATGGTGGACTGCTGCAGCATTGCGATTCTCCCTCAGGGAAACAGAGGTCAAACACCAACATGACTAACAGCCCCAGACGAAGGAGGGTCCGCACACTGTTAGCCCTGCAGCGAATAACCTCCACTTAACTCAAAACAGGCGAGTGACCGTTACAGCTCACGATTATAAAACACATTAAAAATTAATATTACACACACTTACTGAGCACTGAGGATTAACCCAAACACACACTTAGCTCTACACTTTCTGTGATCTATTTCCTTCTAAAAAAAACAAAAGCATTATGCAAAATTTGTATTGCCGATGAGAAATTGCAAGTTCATGGTGAAATGAAATGTTTCTCACAGCTTGTGATTCCTGTGTGGAAATGCTGGTCATGCGCGCCATGACTCACTACTTTAGGAGAAATTTTTTCAGTTCATTTTCCCATGAGGCCATCAACTTCAACAGCTAAAGGTCCACAGAAGTTCTGTGTGTGATTTTATGGTTTAGAGGAGGCGCTGAAAGGGCGAGCAGGAGCACAGCGCTCAGTACAGTGGAGTCCGGTGCGATTCATAAAGGGCCAGTGAGAGCCCCTGTGCACATGAGCCCAGCACTGTGGCACCCGATTTAACTACTGACTGAACCGCTATCTTTAGTGAAGTAATAACAAGCATCTCAGCTCCGAGCTAGAAGAAAACTTGCAGCCACAAAGGCTAATTCCAGATACCATCAGACAAGCCTGGCTCACAGAAAAGGTTGAATCATGTGACCAGCCCTGCTCCAGTAGAGCCGCAGTGGCAGCTGGCCTTCGTTAAGCTCAGCACTTGATTGGTCGAGTAAAGCAACTCATTACACAGTTAACAAGCCTCACCTGCTTTCATAAGACTGCAGCGGGTGGTGGTTGCAAAAACCAGCATATATTTCAGCTCTCCAGGACTACGATAGGCCATGACAGGTCACGTGACTTACCGCCAGGGGGCATGGAGGGGTAACCACCGGACTGGGGTGGATAGGCTCCAGGGTAGCCACTGGGTTGGGGAGGGTAGGCCCCAGGCTGGGGTGTGTAGCCCCCTTGTTGAGGCGGGTAGACCCCTTGCTGGGGTGGGTAAGTTCCCGGTTGGGGTGGATAGGCTCCAGGTAGGGGTGGGCAACCGCCGGGCTGTGGAGGGTAGCCTGGGTAGCTCATTTTTGGGGCGGGACCTGAAATGAACGAATTGAAGACAATTTAACCCCTATGTGGCTATTGTTGCTCAATGATGCAAGATTCCCAAAATCAAAGCTGTTGAAAACCTATCATGTGGCAACTTGTTTAAAAGAGCTCCCCCTGTGAGCGCTCTTTTAAACAAGTCCCACATGATAGGTTTTCAACAGCACAAGATAATTCAAATTTAAATGGTTTTTTAAATTTATTTCAGCACTCTAAGGGTTAACCAGAGGAGGTCAACTGAGAATATTGTTTCTGTTCCTAAGAGCTCACGCTGGGAGACACGCCAGATGCAACAGTCACAAGAGGAGAGAGGGAAGGGAGAGAACGAGAGAGAGAGAGAGAGAGAGAGAGAGGGAAGGGAGAGAACGAGAGAGAGAGAGAGAGAGAGGGAAGGGAGAGAGAGAGAGAGAGAGAGAGAGAGAGAGAGAGAGAGAGAGAGAGAGAGAGAGAGAGAGACGGTAAAGCCCCTGGAGTCATTTTCTGAAAGAGGACATTGCTTAAGAGCTGGGTTGATGGCATTGCTCAAGAGCTCTTTCAGTTTCAGTGAGGGATAAACCTCGTAGCCATTGTCATTGGTTTTAGGGGACCTAAAACTAATATAAGGTAGTCATGCAAACTGAATTCTTCAAAATATCAGCTGCCACAGCATTACAATTTAAAAAAATAAACAAACAACTTTAGCGATGAGAACAGTATGTAGGCTGTTTCACTGGGGAGTAGACTACATTCCCCATAATCCAATTAGCACAGATCTCAAAAACACAGGGTGTATACTGAAAGCCACTTCGCTCAGTGGGAACGGACTGACGTCAAAACTCAACAGCAGTTTCAAGTCAAGACATTTTTTGTGCATTAAGACACTGCACACATGCAAATTCTTCTCCCAATACAGTTAGCCTGAATTCAGTTAATTAGAGCAGGAATGTCAAATAATACCATCTCTGATTCTATATGATCATCTGGTTAATGAGTCATGTCACACATTTCTAAAATAACTTAATTTTTCTTACAGCTATTGTGAGAGAAACACTCCAGAACTATAGTTCCTATATGAGCAAAGGCAAAAAACTGCTTATTCTGCGGCAACAAATTATACTTTTCATGACAAAAGGTGTACATCATTGAGCCTATTCAAGACATCAGCAATGCTGTATGACACAAAATTAACACTTTGCACGACCACAAATGTCCAGTGGCCCAAGAGGTCAATAATCGATGAGGCTTCATTAAATACATTCTAGTTTTTAAGTCATGTAGCTTCAATCACCGTTACTTTCAGGTTTGCAGTGTGGTCATAATCATTCTCTAATTAAAACCTCATAAGGAATGTACCAAAGGCCCAGCAGTCCTGGTCTGCAGTGATATGAAGATTCTTCGCAGAGTTCAGTATGTTGTTCTTATCTGGTTCCAGCACCAGAGGCCACATGACATGTTAGTTTTAACTCCGCCAGCGATGGGACACCGTCAGCCAGGCTGCATTGGCATTAACGGATTTGAGTGAACTCCATCTGTCACTGCCTGCGTTTTTCCTTTTCGTGAGATGAAACGGCAGCTCACGACAGCAAATTGCGCTTGAAACAAGTTCTATTCTCGGCCCCATGTTTTCACAATGTTTGCACAGGATAAAAACCATCCAAATTTCTGAAGAAACATCAGTGTGTTCCCCTTACCCCAGGCCTAAAATCATTTGTGGAAAAATATATATAGATATATATATTTATAGCTGCTGTGCTGCAATGGTCGGGACCGGGCAATTGTAGGCAATTCTAAGCAACAACCAGAGCATAGGAAGACGAAAAAAAGGTGGCACTAATGTGCATTTTACATCAGTTGAAGCTTGAACTCACATCTTCAACACAAAGAAACATCCTCCATCTCACTGAGCTAACTGGCAAATAGAAATGTCACATGCAGCTTCACAAATTGACTAAGCCAATCACCTGTGTGCAAGACAGCAGCTGTTAGCGTGTAAAGCAGTGCTCTTGAACGTTGTTCCTGGGGACCCACAGTGTATGCTAGCTTTTGTTCCAACCACAGTTTTAATAGCAGGATTTTAACGAGCTGTTCATTTGTGTTAATTAAGTGTATTTAATGTTTAGAGCAGTTATTTGCCCTCTTAATTCACAAGATAACAGAAATATCTATGTTTGCCATCCAGAATAAAAAAAATACCATACCCACATTGCTACGCATTGGACATAACAGCATAAAATGGGAGAAAACAATGTAAAAAATCAAATTAAAGATGTACTTGGCTCCTAATTGGTGAAAACTAATTGGCACATCATGACAAATTTATTCAATAAACAAATGGTAAAGAGTCAAACCAGTTTTGTGTTATGTTCATCTAATTAAGTTCACCCGGGGCCGGTACCATAAAGCTGGATTTCGGCTTAGCGAGGTAATTTCAGGGTTAACCCAGGGTTTTCTGTACCACGACGGTGGTTTACTTTTTTTATCAGGGTATGTTGCCGTGGTAACATACGCTGAACACCTCACCTACACCGGAGCAGGATAAGAGCTCTGCAGGCATAAAAGCCCCACCTACTGACCAATCAGTTCTCTTGGAAAATGGCCTGCCCATTTGATGAGAACCCAGTGGATCTTGGTGCACAACTTGTGCAAAGAGTGCTGGGGTAGCATCTGAAATAATAAGCCTAAAAATTACATGCCATATCGACAAATTTCAATAAATATATAAATTTATGCAACACACAAATGTTACTATAGTCAGATCTACTCATGCCGTCATGGTGGGGAAGTATGAAGAAATATTATAGTCCCACTAATTTACTCATTGACATTGTTGGCAATTTTTTGCCAGCATTCCTTGCAGCTTTAGGCAGCTGCAACTGTGTTGCTTTTTGCCTGGATGAAAGATTTATATTCCTTGTATTGAAGATCATTGTCTGCTCCTCTGTCGTAAAGTATTGTCGCAACTCCAATTGTTGGCATGACCGCAAAATTCAAAATGCTGCAAAAAAAATTCAGTTTTTGAGATAAAATTCTGATATTTTCCAAAAATCATCTACCATAACTCCAAAATTTTGTCATTTTTTTAATGAACATTTTAAATGTATTTAGCAAGAATTTTCAAGTATATGTTACCATTTGCAGTGAAACATTCTGAGGCACTGTAAGCTTAATTTTCGAAAAATCAAAAATCTGCGTGGATCGTTTGTGTAGTCAGAAGATGCTCTGTAGCTAGTTTGGTGTCAACTGAGCAAAAATTGTGGGAGGAGATAGGTTTAATAAGTTCTACAGTTTTTGAAAGAAAAAAAAAAAACAGTGATGGACTTAATAATTTGCAATAGGTTAAAAAGGACAAAAGCTTCTTCAGTATTGGGGCTACATTTTGGTGAAAATTGCAAATCTGTAGCACATATGGTCTATTTGTTGTGAATTTTCAAAATTTTGAACTTTAGTGGCTTGCTGTAGCGCCACCATCAGGACTATTGGCCTGTTCTTGCAGCTGAGGCAATCTGGCAATGGACTGGACCTTTGTGCATAGCTTGGTGATTTTTCGCCCATGGGAATAGGATTTCCTCGGAAGAAAAGAAAGAAAAAAAGAAAGAAAGAAGATGCAGCAGAACAACAGGGTCCTGGAAGCTTAGGCTACCCGGCCCCTAATGATGGTGATGATTAATAGCCATTATATACCTCCATGCATTTGAGGTAAAACGTTACCTACAGCTCAACTGCGCGTGACCAAACGTGACATGAGACGAACCGCCGATTTCACAGCACAATCCATCATCAATGCCAAGGCTTATTTTCCATAATCGAGAATATTCAAATGACAGACCAAGAGACAATATATGCGCCTGTCAGCAACGCAAAGCGCAGCGCTCACTAAAATTAAATCTGCCAACTGTACCATATACAGGTACAGACATCTACAAGAGTCCAGCACAGCCGTTGCTGAGCTAAAGAAAAATCAACTCGAATTTTAATATGAAGCTACCAAAGTATCTATCCGACTCATAATATTGCACGAGGCACCCAAGATTACCTGAGGTATGCAGCCAAATTCGAATTATCTTCAGTCAGGTGTCCAAATTGTCACAAACCAAGTCACAAGTAACTTAAGGTTTGGAAAATGTAGGCCTGAATTAATTACTGAAAGCGTAAGTGCGAACTAATCTTAAGTAGCTACCAGAACACTCGATTAATTTTCATAGCCAGGTCGGGTCGCGGGGGTTGGGGAAGGGGTGAATCCAGTTACGTACAATCTGATTGGTGTACAATTACAGTTACGTAACCTGATTGGTTTACAATTACAGTTAGGTAAAATCTGATCGGCTGAATTGTGGCTTGGAGCAGAGGCGGTACCACAACTTGGTTAGGAAATAACCACACCACCAAGACAGCTACTAACTAGTTAGCTAACTTGGTCAACTCGGTTTGGAAGAGAGCCATGTTGCTAGGTAACGTTAGCGACTTAATTAACATTGCGCAAGTTAGCTGCCAAGCTATCTTACGTCATTAGCTAGTCTGATACACTTTCTGGCCAGCGACTCTGCCACTTTTACCAAGACTAAAGATATAGATACTAACTCACTAACCTTAACTAGCTGGCTGGATGGTCGACTAGGGCCCACAGGCGCGCTAACGGACAGAGATTAGCGAAATTTAGCTTTAACATTAAGCTGCTTTCACACCGGACGCGAAACGAATTTTTCGCCGGACAGATTACATTCAAAGTCAATGAAGAGACCCCTGTATTCACGCCTTTGCATTGACTTTTAATGTGATCTGTCGTGCGAAAAATTAGTTTCGCGCCCAGTGTGAAAGCGGTTTTACTCCGTGTCTGGCTGGGTTACTTAGTGAAGGTGGCTGGGCTGTGAGACCCTGCAGGGCACCAGACTGTCCCTCCCGGTGTAACCATCAGCCACAACAAACTAACGTCAGACTACTACAGTACTAGCGATGAGCTAACATGTTTAACTAGCTAGCAGAAGGTACTAAATACGGCGAGCTAACTAGCATTACATTTAGTGCACTAGCCCACTCAGATGAGAAGATACCAGGGTAGCTCATGTTATACTAATGTTACATTAGCGAACTGCTCACTAAGATACTTAACGTTACCAAGATGGTTAAGATAAGCTGTTAAGCCTAACTAACCATATTAACTCAGCCTAACTGCAGTGTAGCTCGCTGAACACATAATCCGGAGGCGGGGATAAACAAAAACACATTTCCCGTTTTAGCCAACAAGTTCGCGATGGAATCCGAAGAAAAAATAGCCCAGCGAATTATTACATAAGGGTGCGATTATCAGACACCATCTACAGTCAAAACATGTTTTCAGCGCCATTTGGGGAAACTTTTTTCATGTAAGTAACTTACCTGAACCGTGTAAGATAGCGAGGAAACGACGTGAGGAAAAAAGGAGTGTTCAGGCCCACTGCAGTTAGTGCTCTCAGGAAGTACACTTATCTGGCCTTAGCCTGTAAGCTAATATGTATTTTTCTGAAGGGGGCGGGTCGCATAGTTTCCACTGAATTACACACCCATGTCCACGACTGTCAGCGCGCAACAGCGGCGCGTCACGCACAGAACAGCGCGACCGAGTGAAAAGGAAAATCTGAGTTTTGGCAAATAATAAAGTTTGGAAACTTACGGAATGTTGGGTAGGGCTAATTTTATGAAGACATTCTGCTGAAAATTCGCTCACTAATTCTTATTTTTTTCCTTTCAATGCAACTAGATATTAATAGATATACATCTCAAGAATAACTGGAGAAAATTTCATCTCAATATATTAAGAAATGAAGAAATTATGAAGGAAAGTATAGATGGTTGTAGTTTTTCTTCAGAATGTTTTCAGAAGATTAGCCCAACCCCGGAATGTTCAGCTGCGACAGCGGTGAAGCCGGAAAGAAGAAGTAGTAAAGCTATTCTGCCGTTCACAGTGGATTGCTTCTTCAAACTCACTTGAGTTCAGCACGATCTCACATGAGACGGGCTATATTTTCGGTCTTCAGTTGTAATGGACAACGAAAAAACTCAGCTGCGCACATTTAAACTGCTCTTTTCATTAATAGTTGGCCTGCTGATACCATAAAAAGGCAGAAGCAGGTCGCCATCGAAAGGTTCTCTTCCGTAGTTACGTTGGCCTAAGGAATAAATACAGACCTAGTGAAAATCACTAACAGTGACGTTCATAATCATAGATATTAACCTTTAAACTTTTTTTTAAACAAATCACAGAAATATTATCAAATAGCCATACAGCAACCACCAACCATTTTATATCCTAAAATAACGAGATACGTGTAAAGCGCGGTTAAAATAATAGGTGAAAACTGTGGACTCGATTAGTGTATATTATTAGACATTTCAGATTCAATGTGTTCTTTAATTATTTGTGCTTTTTGTTTATTAATAGGTTAGAACAGTTTAACCAGGAAGTCATAAAACTTAGATCAATCTAAGTGATGGAAAACTTTAGTCATGAGCCTTTGTGACTCATTCGATCCCCGAGGGAATCCCTCCCATAATACGATTATCATACATGTTATGACGTGACGTAATTCTTTAAAAAGAACAATGACAGGTGTTGTCGATTATTGAGCGCGCATGTTTAAAAAAAAGGCCCGATTCTCAAACACAGCTTTGCACTTTCAACCCTGGCCTTATAACGAACTATTATGTACAGCATTATTTGCAGATTTGCAATCAGCCCACAAAGGACAGTCTTCAGCCAAGGGAATGGTGGCATTTTCTCTCTCTCTCGGCGCTAACAGAGGTTGCAAGCGCACTAATTTGACTTGCGCTTTGTTTCATCAATTTCCCCCCCAAGGGGAAGTTTGTTTGTATATTGGAACCTGCCAACCACATCCATTAGTGACTGCACTGCCAACTTTCTGATGCTAAGTGTAATGTCAAAAGGAGAGACTGTCGTTGAAATTTGCCTAAGCTCTTCTGACATAGTCGAGGAATTCCACTTATAATATGAAAACGGCATATGTATTAACATTAGCGGTGCATGTACACCTCGTATATACAAACCCTAATTCCAATGAAGTTGGAACGTTGTGTAAAACGTGAATAAAAAGAGAATGCAATGATCTGAAAATCTCATAAACCCACATTTTATTCACAATAGAACATAGATAACATATTAGATGTTGAAAGTGAGACATTTTACCACTTCATGAAAAATATTGGCTCATGCTGAATTTGATAGCAGCAACACATCACAAAAAAGTTGGGACAGGGCCATGTCTACCATTGTGTCGCATCCCCTCTAATTTTGAAAGCAGTCTGAACATCTGGGAAGAGAGGAGACCGATTGCTGGAGTTTTGGAAAAGGGATGTTGTCCCACTCTTGTCTGATGTAGTATTCTAGCTGCTCAACAGTCCTGGGTCTTCTAAGCCAGATTTTTAATTTTATGATGCGCCAAATGTTTTCTACTGGTGAAAAGTTTGGACTACAGGCAGACCATTTCAGCACCAGGACTCTTCTACAGCGAAGTCATGCTGTTGTGATGGATGCAGTATGTGGGTTAGCATCGTCTTGCTGAAATTTGCAAGGCCTTCCCTGAAGGAAACTTTGTTGTGAAACCTCTACTTTTCAGCATTGATAATGCCTATCCTGGTGTGTAAGCTGCCCACGCCATGGGCACTAATGCAACCCCACACCATCAGAGGTGCAGGCTTTCGAACTGAGCACTGACAATGAGCTGGATGGTCTCTCTCCTCTTTAGTCCGCATGACACAGCATCCATGGTTTCCAAAGAGAATTTCAAATTTTGATTCATCTGACCACAGAACAGTTTTCCATTTTGCCTCAGTCCATTTTAAATGAGTTTTGGCCCAGAGAAGACAGAAGCATTTCTGGATTATATTTATAAATAGCTCAGTCTTTGCATGATATAGCTTTAGCTTGCATTAGTACATTGCATGGCGAACTGTGTTCACAGACATTGATTTCTGGAAGTGCTCCTAAGCCCTTGCAGTGAATTCAAGTGCAGAATTGTGCCTGTTTTTAATGCAGTGCCACCTGAGAGCATCCAATATTGACCTTCGGCCTTGTGCACAGAGATTTCTCTCGATTCTCTGAATCTTTTTATTTTATTATGTACTGTAGATGATAGGATATTCAAAATCTTTACATTGAGGAACATTTTTCTGAAATTGTTCCACAATTTTTAGACTCAGTATTCTGCGGATTTGTGAGCCTCTGCCCATCTTTACTTCTGAGAGACTCTGTCTCTCTAAAATGCTCTTTTTATACCCAGTCATGTTACTGACCTGTTGCCAATTAACCTAATTAGTTGTAAAAATGCTCCTCCAGCTGTTTTTACACTAACACCTTTACTTTTCCAGCCTTTTGTTGCTCTTGTCCCAACTTTTTTGAGATGTGTTGCTGCCATCAAATTCAAAATCGCTAATATTTTTCATGGTAAAATGTCTCACTTTCAACATATGATGTGTTGTCTATGTTCCATTGTGTTAAATGTGGATTTATGAGATTTGCAAATTATTGCATTCTGTTTTTATTTACATTTTACACAACTTCCCAACGCCATTGGAATTGGGGGTTGTACATGGCCTCTTTCAGACCAGGGTCAAATGGGCAAAATTCTACCTGTTTTTAACTAAGATAACACACAAGCTCAGTAAATGCCATAATATAATTGAAAGTTTTATTTTTAAACTTGAGAACTGGGGGACTTACACTTATTTTAACCCCTTTGTGCAGAAGCCAAATTTGGCTATTTTTGGGTTACCCACTTTAATGCTGTATAATTCAAGATTTAAGCTTCATAAAGAGGAAAAATGTGGCTCAATTCTGAAAATACACTTACAGCATTTAGAATTACATAGTATTTCAGTTAATTTTCATGATTATGGTAGAGAAAATGAGCTGCAAACATAAAAAATCTTCATGAGAATTCACCATTGAAATTACAAAAAAAAATAATTCTGAGGATTGCAAAACTGCTGGGGCTTAAAACTATACATTTCTGGGGTCATAAACTCCTTGACCACAAGTACAATTTATCTTCAACATTACATTCTAGATTACCTACATGCTTTTAGCCAAATTATACACCTATCCAAGTGTCTCCCCAAAGTCTCAAAATGAAGTCCTGTCAAATCATAAAAAAATCATGTATATAACACAAATAAAGTTTTAAGGCATGAAATTTAATATGAACAAATGATTTTCTGGTTGAGTTTTGTATGAATTTATCAATCTCAGTGCAGTTAAATATCAATGGTCACCAGCAACCTCTCCAAAGACAAAATATGCCTTTTCTCCTTAATAAAGTTTAGAATTTTGGCCATTTTACTTCAAAGTGCCCCAAGCCAGCACAAACACGCATTAAATAAACTTCTTATTAAACGGTTAGAACGTTCACCCTGTAATGAAAGCTACCAGTCCCCTCTTCTAAGCTTACAAACTCATTTCAACACTTATAATGAACAAGTGCAACTCACTAACTCAGTAATATCTGAATTCTGAAATATACCTTATTTTAATAGAACAGACACTCCACTTTCAGGGAACAATCCGTTGCCTCCCTGGATTCAAAAGAAACGTGCAATGAACGTACCAGGGGGTCCACCCAAATGCACGGGCAGTTCGCGTTTTTCACAGGAAAAAAACCTCGACATTCGACTTTGGAGAGTACGTATACATTCCAAAAACAAAACAACAAAAACAACAAAAAAATAACAAAGTAGCAGCCTCACCTTTTCCATGAATCCCTTTTTCCAGAGAATGAAGTATCCTGTAGCAGGAACACTCCGGTCCTGTTTCATTCTACATAATTCCAATTGACCATATCCTTATCTCATTTAAATCCTGTAAATGTAACTGAACACTTCAAGGCCAGTTTTGCGATCGTGTTTTCTATAAATCGCGTCTATTTTAACCGCGTAATGTGCATAACGTAGACAGGATACAACCGAGCCTGCTGATACGCATTGGTTTGTATGCTCTGTGTTTGTCCAATCAATGTGTTTCACTTACTCTAAAATGTTTAAACACTCGGGAATTGGATAAGAAACGCGCCAATCAATACATTTTTTACCAGGGTAGCTTCACGAGAGCATGAAGTGTAACTCTACAATTACGCAGAAGAGCTTGAGTGTATGGTTGAGTGATTGGCTATCAACGCCAGTACTCGGGTGGATATAAGGAAGCGCTGGATTTGTCAATGAAGGAATCTACGCGTAAATCCACGGTAGGGAACTACGAATTTTTTTGTATGTGACGACTGTAATTAACAGTAGAATGTGAGAGAATCAATACCATGTCGATTTTTTTGCCTCAGAAAACTGATTTTTCTGAACCATTACTTGGAATACTGTTGGCTCACTGTGGCTTAGCTGGTTGCTACAGAGGATAACCATTTTTTCTGTGTCAAGATATCGTTTTTTTAAACTGCTGGATCGATACTATAGGCAAGGATACTGACCAGTTTGCACATCAGGCTTAGCTGAGGAGTTTAATTCATGCAGCTCTTGAAAAACAGGGCGTGGAGTGAACTTCCCCATATTCAGAACCGCGTTCGAGGTCTGCTTGCTTGTGAACATTCAATAACTGATCCGGGGGTGCTATCTAGTGATCGAGTACAGTAACAGCGTACTTCCAATTTGCAGGTCTATAGATGCGGGCGTCTACATCTGCAGAAAGGGGTTAAATGACATATGCATGCAGAGAATTTAAAATTGAATCATCAAAATTAAAATTTTGAAGATTTTGGTTTTTGAGCAACAGTAGGTATGGAGGAAATGACACCTGTCAGGAGCACAAACTATATTTTAACTCTTAAGATATGGTAAGGAAAACGGTATGACATCTCTGACCAATGAAATTCCACAGCAGTTCGTCAAAAACATAGAAAAGAGCCAATATTTGCCCATTGCTTATGAGGTATCAGAGAAAGCCCTGTAACTCCAACTCAGAAAGGCCAGGAATACGGTTCAAAGTTTTTTTTTTCTTCTTTCTTTCACTAGGAAGAGCACTAAGGCCCAGGCCACACTGCATGCAGTACTGATGCAGATCCGCATACCGCATTCGTATTTAGAGTATAAAGAGTCTTTGCTAATGAGGTTGATCAGTAGAATCAGGCGTGTAGCTGCTTGGCTGGAATGAAAGCCTGTACACACAGAGGCCCATTCTGGACAAGGTTGAATAGCCCTGATTTAGACAGTTTGACTTCACTCATGAATACTTTTTACACTCTCCACTATTCAAAACTGGTATCATACATCTTAACTTGTGACCACCACCACAAGTTAAAAAAAAACCTATTGGCAATATCAACATGCAAGAAACTGCAGTCAAAATGATATAGACTCATCACATGACCCGAGGACTCCACTATATAGGTCTGCATCACAGAATGAGAAATAGATCTATCAATCAATATTGATGTAACTCTCTGGAAACAAATTTGCAGTTACACCCTCTCAATGACTTGAAAATCCAGATTATAGGTCATTCAATATAAGATTGTACACAGAACACGCATGACTCAGCGCAGAATACACCTAATGGGTTTCAGACTGATGTACATCCTCAACGCACCATCTACACCACAGACAACTACTTTCACTCAGTAAAGCTTTGTGCCCCAACCCAAAACTTCTTGAAAAACATTAAAATCATCATCTCCCAAATCTTTGGCCACAGTATCCCCCTGTGTCCTTCCCTATGCATCTGAGGTATGTTTTATCTTCAATAAATTACATTTTAAAAGCTACATTTTGTTCTACTCACATTGTTTTGGTCTTGTATTAAAATAAATTGAATGATCTGAAAGATTGAAATATGCCAAATAGGCAAAAATCACAGAAATTGGGATGTGGTCAATACTTTTTCATGACACTGTGCAGTGACAGAGAGGCTAGGACAATCCCTGCTCCTGAGGTGTTTGATCAGGTCCACAATAATGGAACTCAGAAAATTGTTCACTCTCAGCAATAAACCAATTAGGGAGATACAAACAAAAGCAACTTCCCAAATGTACCCAGACAGACACAATAATGTTCCATTTGAAAACTAACAACTTCCTTGTACCGGAATAAGTAACAATGAATTCTGCAATGCCTGTGAGGAGCATGTGTACCATTTCAGGCAGTTTTTGCCCATAGCTTTTGAGAATGTTGGTGTCACTTTGACTTGCCTCGAAGCGGAGAAGGGAAATGCATTATGCTTAGTTCCCACTGTCGTGCGCTCCATTACGAACGCCACGATTGGCCAATCGTAGCTGATCGTGGAACTTCTCAGAAATTTCAGGTTTGGATACGAGGTGATGCGATGATCACGTGTGACAATTAATCCTGTTGATGGGAGGAAATTTTTAAACCGTCCAAAACTTTTCAACAATCAACACGATTGCCATGACTGACCTCATGATCTGATAAGATCTGATAGGATCACCACGATTACTCCACGATTAAGACCATGATTTCAATCGTGCCGCGAATTGTGATAGTGGGAACCTCGCATTATGATGAGGGATCAATCAGTTTTTATCTTTTTTAAGTGACCAGGGCCGTCACAAATGATTCTGGTCACCTGGGTAACTGAAATGTGGAATGAACATGAGAGAGTGTCTCCTGTAAAACAAAATCTTCACCTGTGAAGTAAAAAGTGTCTGGAAAAAGAATTTTGATATACAAATCATGTAAATGGAAAAATTTTAAAACATAAGATTCAATATTTTTTGCAACTGCTGACCTAACCTCAGTATTGAGCAAGAATAACTGTGCAATCCTGCCCTCACCTGGTAATACAGTGTAATCATAACTTCAGTGCAACCAAAGTTCAACTTATGGTGGTTCCACGTTATCAATCACTGCTCAAGTTTCCAATAAGAAACATGTTCATTAGATAATCTGGGCAAAAATAAATAAGCAGCTATAATTAAAACCAATCTGCTGAGCAGCTATTAAAGATTTATTGTGGCAAACCACGTCTACCCTCAGTTCCAGTACAAAAATACCAGATGGAACAGTACATTTAACATGCAAACAATTAAAAATACATCTTTGCTTGAAATTATTTATTTAAAATCTAAAATCCACATCACAAAGAATGAATGTTTACATGTCATTAAACAAAACAAACTCCATTCTGGGAAGAAATGTTCAGAGGCACATAACCAGACAAAGACACTTGACTGCATCTAGCTGAACACTACAGAATCTCACCCAGTACTGCACAAGACCACTGTGGACCTCTGCTTGGTCAAAAGGAAGATTTAAAAATAACATCTGATAGGGAACACTGCCTCAGTACCATTTAACTGAGGAAGAGGCTGTGACAGAAATAGTCCCCTGAAAAGCAGAAGTGAATCACTAGGTGAAAGCATAGACTGCTATGGGTGAAAGTTAAAGCCCCATCCTGTATGATTGGTATGTTTCGCTCAACTGCGCCCCCTGCTGTTGTGGAGTCCAACATCACTGTTGTAAATACAAGTCGCTCCTTGACCCACCCTATCCTCACTTCCCAGGTCCCACCATAGACCTATAAGGAAAATATAAAACATCCTTGGGTCCCACCCTCATGTACAGCAGAACATGAGCATTTGTTGACAAGCTGAGGGATTTGGAATCGGGAAAAAAACTGTCAACATCAGAATCCAAATAATCATATTGACTGACAAAGAGTAATATTACAGAATTTTACACAAATATGACTTTTCACAGTTTTATTTGGTGACGTTGCAGATAAACACTAACATACAGTGTATTTGAAGTGTGTGTAATCAAATAAAATATTGTCGGTGACACGATTATACATAATACACATTGGACAGTGTAAATAATAACAAACTACCTGAGATAATGTTTAGTTAACATTACTACATAACATTAATGCCCATTACTACTATGTCATGTGACCTATTCGCTTTTTGTTTGACTGCTTTATACTACCTGGATCAGTACAATTCAGGACTGGAAATATGGGATCTCATATGCTTTTCGGAAGATAAAAAGAAGTGGTGGTCATGAAGTATTTTTACAAATGCACAGAAATTGAAAACACTAACCTCGCTATCTAGCTACAGATTCTCCTTGATGCTACAAAGAAGCAATTTTCGATTTATCTTCCAAAAAGCATTATAGGTCCACTTCAATATAAATTTCATTGCCAGTCCTGTGTTGTATTGATCCAGTTTAGTCGTATAAAGCAGTCAAACAAAAATTGGATAGCACGCTCGTATAGGTTTTTGCCGATTGAAACTTAGATGTTGCAAAAAAAACAGCCATGCATGAGTGGAGATATTCAGGTGAGGGTTGGTATAATTCTCTCGAGCCTGCATGTGAAACCAAGCGCGACGCAGCGCTGAATGCCATGATTTATGAAAAAAGCAGCCCACAAAAAATCTGACTGGGTTGTCTTTCGTCACAGTGTGTGGGTTGGTGAGCCCTCAAGGTACCAAAGTGTTTGTGCACAAGAGCTGGCAAAGTGAGTTTTTCATAAGGTTGCAATGCTACCGTGTTCACAATAACTGTGTACAAACACACCCATGAACACATAAACACTGATCAACTGAAAACAATACCAGTGTCGCTATCCTGGCCAGTTAAACTAAAGTGCACATATTCATAAAAATTGCTTGTTAGATATATTTTGATTAATATGTTTTTCTGCTACCATTTTTGATCAACAGATTCTCCGGAACACATTATAATAATGTTTGTTTCCACTTATATTGCTTTTACAAGCTTCCTTTCCACAAGATGAGACATGTAAATTTACAGATAAAGTCTGGAGGACAGAATCAGCCAAACCATATCTTATATTTACAATTTTGTTCTGTTATTCTTATCTGCAATTACATTAAATTACATAGGCAAAAATGTGACATTTTAAAACTTTAACCTTTTGCGGTTTTGCATAACAGAATGACTGTTGGGAAGCATAACCAGTAATGGCTGGGAAGTTCTCTCCTGATGTGTAGCTGTCATATAATTTGAGATTGAAATAGAAACCCTACGATTTTGGAAAATTGTTTGGTTGGGTCACTGTACAAAAGAAATGAAATTATAATTTATATCGTCGGCCTGCAGATAAAACCTTGCATCTCCAAATTGATAAGAAACAAAAACTGGTATGTCCACTATTCTTCCATGCAAAATTAAACAATTTTATTTTATTTATATTTTTAATTATATTTATATATTTACATTATTATGTATATATATATATTTTATTTTTTTTTTTATTTTATATTTATTGTTTATTTTCCTGTGAAGCTTATAATTTTGAAGATACAAGGTTTTATCTGTGGGCCAAAGATATGCCACTTATTTAAGAATTTAATGAACTCTGGACCACTCCCAAAGTGGAGGAGAGTGTTAGGTGGGACTGCGGATAGGAGATCAGGGCGAATGAGATTGTGCGGATGTTGGGCGTCCCCAGGTGGCGAGACTCAGGGTGGGGCTCACATCTCTTGTTGGAGTCTGTGTGGCTCCCAAGCCCCCAGGGGTCCCTGGTGGTGGCTGTTTCTTGCTTCCTTCTTGGTGATTGGAGAGGGGAAGGGTGGGAGGGATGTAGAAATGAGACGAGCGGTGATTGTGGGAATGTAGGAGGTATAAATAGGTGCGAGGACGAATAGGAAGGCGCATTGGGAGTGGCCCTGTTCATCAACCTTCATTATCGAGAACTCCCTTTATTATTCATATTTTAATATGCAACATCCCAACGAGGATCATATTCTTAATGCTTTGGAGGGCTGACTGTGGATGCCTTTCAAAAGGTAACGTGTCATTAGTTGAACAGGCTTGATTTATAGCATGACAGTCCACTGATGTTACATCAGGTACTGTATTTACTGTATGTACTGGACATGTCTAAAACTGCAAGTCTATTTCCACAACAGCAGCTGCTGGTTCCTGTTTTGACTCTGAACCCCCTTCTCCTCCCCCTTTAGCCTTCAAGTCGTGACTCACCTCATTTTAGCTCGTCCTTAAAAGTATGTTTCACATTTCCATGGTAGATTTTGCCACTTTCAGCCATACCTGCACACTTGCAGGTTATAGGTCAAGAGGAAGGTCTGATTGATGCTGTAGGTTGCTGTGAGAGATTATTCTGATCACTTCCCCATTTCTTCTATTTTTGCATATTTGTAACACTTCAGTGTTTCAGATCATCAAACTAATCTCAACATTTTACCTTTCAGTCACGATATAGTAAACCTTCGTCAAAAATTTAGTTTTCAACATGGCTAATTCTTTTGAGTAGACAAAATAAAAAACCCAACCTTTTTTGAAATTGAAATATTGAGACCATGTGACCTTAAAGTTCCAAACGCAGCGAACAGATAGATGTTGGACCTTTGCAAGCTGAAAGACCATTCATCCCCAAGTCCAAACCTTGCCGAGGGAGGTGCTAGAATATTTGCATTGTGTTACATACTTCCGGTTCAGCCATAAACTGTATATAGTCAATGGTTTCAGTGCAAACCCGGTTTTCCCTTTGCATGTTCATGCTGCAGGCGAGTGACACCTTTGAAACTGTTTACTTTTTTTTTCTGGAGACATAATCAAGTATTTTCAAGAGATGCAAATATCATAGCTGTACTAGTACACAGACATTTGCCGCACTTCCCGGAAGTTCACATTCTGACACAAAGAATTAAACTCCTTTAACCTCAAGCACGTCAGCCAATCATCTGTAAGGATTTGGCGAGAATAGCAGTTGCGCTTCTGGCAGCAAAGTTTGGAAATGTAATTGCGATCACTCAAATTGTGCAGATAGTAATGCGATGGTTCTCCCAGCAAGGCCAAGCACTGAGACGCCATGAGCAGTGATGTGCACTGTTGTGACTGCGGTGATCGAAGGGGTCAGAAAAAGATAACGTTAGTAAACACAGAATGCGTTACATTTAGCAAAGGAATAAAGCTACTCAAACCTACTAGGCTCTATATGAAAAAATAATTACCCCCTTAGTTATGAAATCAACCAATTAAATTTAATAGGTTTCAATTTTACGAAGCACATCCGAATATGATTACTGTGAACCCTGAGTCTTAACATCACCTGACTAGAACCTGTCTGGCAATGTGAAGAAGGCAAAAAGCTCCAAATTATGATGCAATAAAAAAAAATATTCAGGAACACACTGTCCAACACATATGGTCAGCATGACCATAAAAAATATGGTTACATTAAACGTGACCGTAAAAAGATGCTCACAAATTTATGGTCGACCCTGTCCACCCATGGTTAATTATGGTTACCTTAAAAGCGACCATGAAAAAGCTGGTCGAAAATTTCCTGATCGACCATGGGTGACCATAAAAATTATGGTTGCTTGGAATGTGACCATGAAAATGGTGGTGAAACATTTGTCATCAAACATGGGCGACCATAAGAATTATGGTTGCTTGGTGTGTGACCATAAATGCTCATGAATTTTTGTTCAACCGCAGAAATGCTTGTAAATCGTATCTGGTCAACTAAGACAACTTTTAGGTAGCTAAGTCCATAGTGGTTTATCCATAATTATCATAATTCATATGATCATTTTCCTGACAGATATTCACAAAATAACAATCAGGGCATTCTTTTTGTCCAAGGAACATACTTTGTTTAACATTTCAAAACAATAATTAAACAACAAGATGTTTACTTTTCCTGAGCTAAGTATGAACTCTAACAGACTCTAACAATGGGCCTGTATAATCATAATTAAGTCAAATTAATCACAGCGTATTCTATAATATACCTTTTTACAGTAGTCACAATTGAAATAAACAATCCCTCCATAAGAGCAAAAGGAGGAGCTTAATGTTGGGCACCAGAGTCTCACTGAGATCAGAGGCCACTGTTATAATATAAATTCAATAACATTTCTCAATTCTCCAAATGAGTCCCAGTTTTATAATGAAAACAAAAGCAGCCAGTACTTTTACTGGTCAGCCACTACCACCATTCACTGTACTACAGAAGACAATCAATAAATCAATAAGGATGACAATCAGCGTCGTCTAAAAAGTTAATTGAGCTTGAAACATAATAATAGCATACAATTTGCAACTAATTTGTTAGCATATTTTGGATCAAAAACAGGCAAAGAGGGCGCCCTGGTGGCTCATTGGTCTAAATGCGCGCACCATAAAGGCTGTGTCCTTCTTACAGCGACCAGGGGAAAAATCCCCCCCAAAAAATCTTAAAAATAAAAAGAAATCCGACCATTATTTTTATGGTCAATCCAACCATTATTTTTATGATCTATCCGACCATTATTTTTAAGGTTGCACAATGACCATAAAACATGTGGTACGTCACGTCTATACCATAAATTTTATGGATGGCTGCGACCATATTTTTTATTGTCTGTTCGACCATATCTGGCGAACAGTGCAGATGAGAAACTATGTCATGAACATCTATCAAGTGAGGATTATGCAGCGATCTCTAAGGTTCTGGAACTCCAGCAAACCACGGAGTGAGCCCTTATCTACGAATGGAGAAAACTAGGAAAATCCTTCCCAGGAATGGCCCAGCAAAATTCCGAAAAAAAAAAAAACGCATAGACAACTCATCTAGGAGATCATAGAAGAAGTCAGACTATCATCTAAAGAGCTGCAGGCCTCACTGTCCTCCCTATAAGAAAGAGACTGCAAAAATGAAATCAATGGGAGAGCAGCAAGGCAAAAACAAACACAGACAAAAAAAAGAACACAAAGGCTCATCTCACATTTGCCAAAAACATCTTACTGACCCTCAAGACTTTTAGAATAATATGGGCAAGGCTCAAGAAAATGACTCCACCCCCTTTTTGTTTGTCCAATGCCTGTAATATTTTTAATATTGGAAGTTTTTTTATTATTACAGTATCATCATAAAGAGTATGATGAGAGCTATACAGGAATGTACAGTTTTATGGGTCTCTTACCATTTTTGACCACATTATCGGCACCAAAAATCTAGCAAACCTTAAAAATTATGTTTCATTGAATAAATTAAAATCTAAATGTCTAAACTACTTTTAAATGTATAAAACACACACTGAACTATTATTTGGGAGCCAAGTCATTGCGTGCATCTCACTTGATCCATGTCATACAGGCATCAACAACTTGTCCCAAAAAAACCATTGTGTACGTGATCCGATTTTGACCAGTCATAAATAAATAATTAATTAATTAGCATCTAGGGATCTATATAGGGTCCACATCACCTGAAAATATTTACATTTTGACAAAATTAAACCATTTTTCATGTATTGTTGACTCCCTGACCTTCACACTCACACAAACATCAACTTACTTGCCGTGTGGTTTAAGCTTGTGTCCGTTATCGATGCCATGGCGAGACTCAATGAATCACGCACTTCTAGTTTATAAAATCTTTAAAAGTGCATCCAAACTAGTTTGTAGGACATATTCTTATTGCTATTTAGAACATTATGTATAACTGGGATTGGTGGTGGGATAGTTTAAACTGTTATATGTGGCATGCGTTGTGTACGTTATCGATGTTGTGTAAATTATCCGCTCTGTTTTTTCCATTATTTAACTTAAACTAAAGATACATTTTCACTGATATCTCTTCCTTTCAGGTATTTGTGATAATTCTGAGGGGATTTACTGCTTATAAATAAATTATGTGTTGCTTATCTTGAAATCCAAGCTGTTTAGTTATTTGTGTGGAGGAGAAAAACACACAGCTCGGGCCTCTGGACGCTTGGAATTATCAGTAAAAGGTTTGTTTCAGCAGATACATTAAGACAGCACTTTGTGTTGTGGACCTTATCCGCTGACAGCCTTTGCAAATTGGACTCCTGCTCCCACCATTTTTTATTATTACATGGATCATTATACAACAAAATGTGCAGAAAATAAAGTGAGTGGGGAACTGCCACATGAAATGAAATTCATTTATTCCATGTTTCACTTAAAATCCTGATGCTCATTTTCAAGACTTTTTTCACAAGCCTGCCAAAGGTAAAAAAAAATTGGTGGACATCTTTTTCGGGGTATGAATTCCTTTCTCAGAACATCATAAAGTAGAAAAAAGGAGCTAGAATTGATTAAAAAGAGATTTAGTTTGTACCAGACTACTCTGAAGAGAGGAGTGTCAGTGGACAACATACACAACCGCGCCGAAAATGGATTCAGACCTGCCGTTCTTTCATGAAGCATTGCAGGATAAGTATTGGTGATTTGATCATAATTTTTTTTGCACATAAACTGTAAATACCTCTAATTTACACATAGAAACTAATTATTTGACACTAGCGCAGCAATATTTTTTCAAATGAGGTCCGGGGTGGAGTTATTTTCATAAGCCTTGCCCATATAATGTGGAACTTCTGGGGAGATATAGATTGTGGTACATCTGGTGTAAGGCTAACATACCATTCGACAAAAAGAACATTATATCAATAGTCAATCACAATTGCGGAAGTGTGATGTACTAGGGGCTGCTGTGCTGCATCAGGACTGGGCGACTTTCCATAATTCATGGAACCAAAACCAAAAAGTCATGCTAAGACAACATCCGGCCATCAGTTTGTTACCTAAAGCTTGAGCGTAACTGTGTGCAGCAGAACAATGATCTGAAGCACACATCAAGTCCAACTCTGTGACGGTTAAAAAACACACAATGAGGCTTTTGAGGTGACTAAGTCAAAATCCTAACTTGGAGTCCGATGAGTTGCCATGACACAACTTTAAGCAGGCAGTTCATGCTTGAGACCCTCATAGTAGATGAATTCTAATGGCCCTGCAAAGACGAGAGGGCCAAAATCCCACAGAAATGAAATAGACTCATTGCCAGCTATCACAAACATCTGACTGCAGTGGTTGCCACTAAGGGTGGCACAACTGGCTATTATTATCTGGCAGCCATACCACAACTTGCTCTGCACCAGCTGTGGGGCTGAAGCTAAGCAGGTGTGGGCTTGGTTAGTACTTGGATGGGAGACCACCTGGGAAAACCAAGTTGCAGTTGGAAGAGGTGTAAGTGGCCAGTAGGTTGCGATCTTCCCTCTGGTGGAATAATGCCTCAGTGCAGTGATGTACTCTACTGTAGTGAAGGAGATGAAGTCTTTCAGATGGAGATGTTAAACCGAGGTCCTGACTCACTATGGTCATTAATGACACTCTTCGATAAGAGTAGGGGGTTCCTCGGTGTAATGGCTAAAGTCCCAACCTGACACTTTCGACCTGCCACCTAATCATCCCCTGATCTGATTGGCTGTGCAACTTGTCCTCTCCCTCCCCACCTCAACCCCAGGGCTCCTTGAAAAAGAGATTTCAATCTCAACGGGACTTCCTTGGTTAAATAAATGAGGTTAAGGGCAATGTGTTTTTGTCATTGGGTAATATACTTAGGTCTTGAAATACTCTTTACCTTCAACAAATGAAATAATCATTTAAAAGCTGCATTTTGAGTTTACTCATGTCGTTTTTGTCTCATATTAAAGTCAGTCGGATGATCTGAAACATTTAAATATGACAAATAAGAAAAAATAGAAGAAATCTGGGAGGGGGAAATACTTTTTCACACCACTGTAACCATGAGGGTGTAATGTACCGATCAGGAACCAGTCGCGAGAAACAGGAAATGCAGTAGAGCTTGTTTTATTGGCAAAGGGGGGTGACCCCCGCAGGGCAGAAAGCAACAGTACAGAGTCCGCAATCCAAAAGTCAAAATCCAGTTGGGCAAAAATAGTATCAAAAACCAGGGCAGCAATCACAGTAATCGTAGTCGGACAGAAATGGGTCTGGTACACAGGAATAGTTCTATCAGAGAAGCAAGCCAGAATCCACAGGACGTAATCCGAATCGTTACCAGGGCAGCAAACAGATCTCGTAGTCGGGCAGAAAAGTGGTCAAAACACACAGATGCAACAATAATCCAAAATCAAAAAGGCAAAAATCGAAAGTCGGGCAATCCAGTCAGAAAGATAAACACTGAGAAATCAAGGCGAGAAACGTGGCACGAGAAAACTAGGAAGAACGATCTGACAAGAGTGTGAACCAAACAGACATCTTAGATACACATCCGGGGTAAACACATGACCAGGGAGAACAGGTGCAATCAATGGTAACAATGATCAGGGAGAGACACATGAGGAATAAACTAATTACATGAATTTGGCTGTAGCCAAAACGCAGACAGGGATCACAAGACAAACCTAAGTACAAAACAACAGCTCCGGTTAAGGAGTACTAAAGTGCCAAGATAAAAGAAAAGGAAAGCACAAAGTATAAGTGGAAATCCACAGAAACTTGCAGCAGAGATAATTAGGGATAGGCAAGGAGGCGGAGATTAGAATTGAGCGACTGCTGAGAGATCGTTAGTCAATTAGTATGTGCAGCTATACAATCCCGAGTGCATGTCAGAAAGTTCGTAAAAATATACAAGATTAGTGTGGTTAGTACCGGTAATTAGCAAAAACAATAAACTGTTAGCATGTGTTAGTAAGACAGTAAAAGAGAGAGGAAGGAAGAACACGAGATAATGAATAAATCACCCGAATGAGTGGCACGCAAAACAAGGGACCGTGAGCAAAGATACACACATGACAACACAGGGGAGACAAAGTGCAAAGCATGGAAATGAAAACATGGCATGGAAAACTAAATGATTGAAACATGAAAAATAATAAACAAGAAATCTAAACTACCAAAAACACAATACACAATCCTAAGAATGGTCAGACAGGCAGTGGTCACTAAACACAAGAATCCTAAACATGGCAGAGCCAGGCACAGACCTTAAATGTGACAAGCAGAAATCACAGATCACAACAGAGGGCGCAAGTGATTGCTCAATGATAGATTGGTTTCCTTTCTGAGATTGATTCCTGACTCTCGCCCAATGCATGCTGGGATATGTTCCAGTATTTCCACAACCATGACAGAAATAAGAGGTTTAGATGATAGATGGATTTAGCCTGGCCTGTGTCGATGTGATTTTATGCATTTCCTGCAGAACAGCACTATTATGCAAGAGCCCAATAGATTGCTTCAGTGCCTTTGATTTGTTAATCCAGTGCAAGGGCTTTGAGTATTGATGGGAATGAATGTAGTAAATCAGGAGCCAAAGTAGGCCAGTGCTTTCTAGCTGTTCCAGATATAATTCCAAGCATTGGCAGCAGATCAGTTAGCTGTTCTTAAAGCAATGAGCCAGCACTTTTGGCCCGCCAATTCGCCCAGCACACGAGCCGATTCACCAGCATTACCCGAATCAGCCAGCGATGCAGCCCCCATTGTCCATGAAGTCTGAATTTAAAGTGCAACGTAATTATTGACATTAAATGTTCAACATAAGAGTAAAAACAGTCTTTTAACTTTCTTTAAAATGTTTAATGTCAGTCACAGAATCTTTATGCATCTATGGTGCTTGGATATTACAAGATTTTACAGAAGAAAAAAATGACACTTTCTGTGACTGACTGCTTCCCTGCTACCACATGCCCAGACTGTATATATTTTTTAATCATCCACCTTTCGTAGTTTTTGTTGAGGCGTAATATGAATCATTTCTTGCTATTATATTGTATTACATTGCCACAAGTAATAATAACATTGTAGTTACCTATTTAAAGGGTAGTTTAACTAAACAGCGATTGACACTTTGTAATCAATACAAGTGAAGCTTGCAAATGATACTATTAAATATTTTTTTCCTAATGCTAATATTCTGTTATTATGTGCGAGCCCATTGCTGGTGGATTTGAGACGGGACAGGGGTTACTGCGGGCACTTAGTCCCTCCTCAGACCTCTGTCAGTAGGCGCTCATCACTGCTGACCGGGTGAGCCCCACAAACGTTATTTCAGCACTGCTCCAACCCAGTTATCTGGTCATTACACTTTGGCCCTTGTCAATGTCGCTCAGGTCTTTTTGCCTGCCCATTTCTCCCACATCCAACACATTAATAACCACAATCAACTGTTTACTTCCTGCCTAATACTGCACATCTCAAGCCTTGACATGTGCCACTGTTACGATAAAATCAACGCTATTCACTTCATCTGCGAATGTTCATATTTTTTGGAGATAAATCCCTATCTTTATTCAAGAGTGTGGTATTTCCTTCCGTGCATAGACTGTACAAATTTTTCCCCCGAAATTCTGCTCTCGCACTCAAATTGTCCTCGCTTGCGCTTGGATTTTCTCTCCTTGCACTCAAAAAATTTCTGCTTGACCTTGAAACATGCTGCTCGTGCTAGGAGTTTTTCTGCGGCACATTCCTATCAAAAATCGCCAACCAATAGAATGCCAATTTCCATGTTGACCAATGAAATGATCGCTGCCTCATTGCGGGCCCATTCGTTTTACTTCATGCAGTGTACCACAGGGGCGGTGTTGCTTACACACAGACCCACTCAGAAGATACTGTAGAATCTGGCTATTCAGCGAATGCGCGATCGCTTGTTAAACTATGTTACTCTGTGGATTTTGTAGCCATCTCACTAGCTAGCTAACATTAACTACGAGAATCTTTGTAAATAATCGTCCTAATTAAGCGGTGTCATTTACTCTTACCCTAACTTCACCTGCTAGCTTGCAGTACCACTGATTGCTTTTCAGCTAGCTTGCTAGCTAGCCAACGTCCCAAAATGGGAAAATGTAGTTTGGACGCACAGAAGCTAGCTAAGATAGTAAAGTCATGGCCAAACCAAATCATATCGCTTAAATAGGATTTTAGGATGCTCACTCAGTTATATGTTAATTGGAACGATTGTGTTCACTCTCTCTCGATAGTCAGTCTACAATGGGATGCAATGAGAGCAGGAGATATCCGTGAGGTTGAGATACCGTTTTGTCTAATGCCTTCATGCTGATATGGTATATGCAGCAGAGAATGTGCGCCACTGGGTCGTGTTTGTCATTAAAGCCGTGTCATATCTTGTCTTTGCCACAGAGGGGCAAATAACAGTCGTATGCATCTGAGGTGGCTGACATCCTCCTGAGTCCGTTACATTAGCTAACTAGATGGCTAAATAATCAAAAGAGTAGTGTAGTTTAATAAGCGATCGGTCACACAGCCTAGCCAAAGACACTGCAGTGTCTTTGTGAGCGGGTCTGAGAGTCACCGCCCCCAGCCCCCCACGGTTTGCTACCCAAAGAGCAATCACTGGTACAGCTAACAAACTGGTGAAATTAGGGCAAACACAAATGACACTGCTTAATTAGGACGATCATTTAAAAAGATTCTCCATAGTTCACGTTAGATAAATAGCTAGCTAGCTAGATGGCTACATAAGCTACAGAGTAACATAGTTTAATAAGCCATCGCGCATTCGCGGCGTAGCCACACATTCCGCAGAATCTGCAGAGTGGGTCTGTGTAAGCATCATCCGCCCCCACGGTAAACTGTATGAAGCAGTGGCGTCTCTGGAAGAGATAATTGTTGGGGCCCGGACCATGCATTTGCGTCAGTGATTGTTCCTGGCTTGTACTCAGTTATTTTCCATTATTAACACGTTTTCCAATTTTGACAATAATCCTCTGGCAATCGAAGTAACGGTTTCTCTCTCCATGAGATCTATTGATGACAAAATAATGGAATAAATTCAGATCAAAAAAATTATTAAGGCCACTCAAAATTTTTCAATGCTTTATGAAAGACAAACCGCTCTCAAAAGTCTGCGCTACCTTTTCCACATATCAAGTGATTTAACTGGTGCTTCATGATCGTTTTGTTTAAATAAAATAAAAGACCATTTGTGAGCAATTCTGAATAACGCTGATTTAAAAGCGCGAAATTACACGTCCAGATTAATGATTGTTGCCGTACTGAAATGTATTATACCGTACCGGTGTGTTCTTGGAGTGAATCTATTGCTCAATCCCTCAAGGAAGTTGCATGTCATGATTTCAACTATTAAAGCAAATTCAACCAATCCACGCAAATTTCTTGCGGACAAAAATAGAAATCGTCAAGACACTGCAACTTTCATTGCCACTTTTGGCAAAAGTTACCGCAAAAAAAAAAACACAATAAAACCCAGGAAAATCCTGATAGGATTGTTTGTTATTTATGCAAATGATTGCGTGCAAATCAGGTTAAGTTCTAACTGTTTTAAAGGGGAGCTCTGAGCCCCACAAATCTTTAGTCCTAGAGACGCCCCTGGTATGAAGGGAGACGAATGGGCCAGCAGCGAGGCAGCGATCATTTCAATGGTCAACGCGGAACCTGGCATTCTATTGGTTGGTGATTTTCGATTGGAATGTTCCGCAGAAAAAATCCAAGCGCGAGCAGCATGTTTCGAGTGCAAGTAGAAATTTTTCAATCGCACAGAGGCGGTTTAGAGTGCGAGGAGAAAAATCCAAGTGCGAGAGCAGGGTTTCGGAGAAAAATTTTGTACAGTCCATGCCCGAAACGAAATACCACGCTATTTTTTTTTTTTTTTGGGGGGGGGGATTGTACAGTCTATGCACGAAACGAAAAACAATGCTCTCTAATAAAGATAGGGAGTTACCTCCATATATTTTTGGCTCATCTGTGCAAGTACACACACACACACATCCTTGTACTTATAACTTTGTGAGGACATTACATTGACTTCCATTCATTCTTCCTGTGTCTCTACAGCCTTTCCCTAATCTTAACAATAAGCAATGTATGCCTAACCCAAACCCTTACCCTAACCTTAACCTATCTGTAATTGTAACCTTACCCCTAACCTTAACCAATAAGTCACAATTAGCCTTTGTAGTTGTGAGGACCGGCCAAGATGTCCTCACTTCCCAAAAATGTCCCCACTCTGTAGGAAAAGAACGCTTTTTGGTTCTCACTTTGTAGCAAGTACAAGAACACACACACACACACACACACACACACACACACATTTATATGAATGCACCCACATTTCTGTCAATACTGTCCTGTGAGCTCATACTCGTAAACTTTATAAGAGCAACTCCTTTACTATAAAATGGAAGCTTCACGCCCGCAATGCAAAAGTTAGCTAGTACTCGGGGTTTTTCGTGCTTTTTAACACGGATGTTTTCACGTAACAGCAGAGACTCGGAGAGTGAAAGCGAGGTGCGAGGAAGTTGATCCCACGCTCTGGCACAGTGGACAGCTGGGGGTCTGGGGACGGGAATCCCACCTCGGGGCTTCAACAAACAAAACCATTTGTTTATCCCATTCAGAGGAATTTGTGAAACATGGCAGCTAACATTCCTCGGCGTCGTCTTCAAAAAGGGACATCGCTCGTTTACACTTTAAATTTTACAGTGCTTTAAGGAGCCTTTAGGAGCATACGCTTAACTGCATTCGAAAAGAGTGGTCATACTCTCATTGCGTTCAAGAAGGCTTAGTTTCAGTAAAACGCCAAAATTAATCTGGTTTTAATAGCTGCGCAAGATGTGAGAAGGGTGGTCAGTTGAAATTACTGCACGGACACTCTGCATAACACAGTGAAATGTAAGATTTAAAAATGAATGACAATAGTCCCTATCACTGATTTAATGGTATACTATGTCAATCTGGAGAAGCAAATCTAATTAGGAATGGAATTAACGCAAAAGAATTCAGGGGTGTCAACTTACATTATACTTGTTGGATGTAACTGTACACCCAGATTTCACCGCACATTGGAAAATTTTCAGTCCAGTCAAAACATTGATGGTATCGATTTCCCCAAACACTCAGGAAAAATGAATATGCGGATGACTGGCGATGACTTGACCGCAGCGATGATCGGATCAGCTGTAATCATTAATATTCTCCAGCAAAGCCAATGGTTTGGCGGAGTAAAGGGTGGACGGAATGGTTATTAAAATTAAAGTAGGCGTTAGATTGCGTCAAAGATGAATACATCACTATGCAAATAAGATGAAACTCGTTCTCCCATTTGCACTCTTGCTCGGTGACGCACTGCACATTCTGCGGAATATGCAATGAGCGCCTTGATGTTGCAGCGCACATAAAGCGGAGATAGCGGAGTTTAGGCTGTGGCTAAAAACTTTCTATAGTCATGTTACGGCCATGGCTTTTTCGTAACCGTAAACTCGGGATCGGGATCTCTGCAACTCTGGGCTGAGATCGGGAGAAGACCGAAGGGCAAGACTGTCGGGGAGGGGGTGAGCGAGTTGCTGGAAGGCAAATAGAAGCAGCACGATTCCGAGGTTGTGATTTACCTAGAAAAGTAACGGTGGAGACGCGAGCTGCCCTTCGAAGATGAGCTTGCTGTCGGCAATAGACACCAGTGCCTCCGTGTACCAGCCCGCACAGCTCCTGAATTGGGTGTATCTTTCTTTACAAGACACCCACCAGACCAGTGCCTTCGAGGCGTTCAGGCCAGAGAATAATTCTTCCCATCCGGATCTGAACTACACCAAACCACCCGCCACCGACCTGAGCTCCTCTCTAAATTCCAACTATCTGAACAACTTCTTTCAGCTGCAGAGGACCGAGGTAAAGAAGTTTACGCGTCTCTGTTCTGCACGGGTTTGGAGTTTTGCCTGCGGGTTTTGTGACTGAAGAAATATAGGCTAATGCCACGCTAGCTAAATGGTGTTTACTCTCATACTTCTACAAATAATTCTGTCTGGTTAATGTTTGAAGCTGGCCTCACCGTATTCCAAACGTAGGCTATAAATGACCGAACCGCCATGATAGTTATACCGAGTAAGAACTGCCAAACCACAGCAATGCTGACTATAATGATTGTAAAGGGTTCCTACGGTTTTTGCGCGATTACTGCAAATGACATTGTTGCAACTGATAAAAATAAATAAATAACATAATCAAACATATGTTGACACTGCGTAGCCTCGTCCACGATTAATTTCTTTGGCAGTGAAGTCTAGCGGACTGTTGATTTTCAGTTTTTCACCTGGACATGTCCAGGTTTACCATCAATATGTTTGGAGAGTTGCACGTACTTATCGTGTGATTTCATGACTGGGTTGTTGTCGCATTGTCACAGAAGTGAACTCGGCGAAGAGAAAACAAAAAGCGCCAAAAGAGAATCCAAAGTAACAAAATCCAATTCTACATCAGTCAGTGTTTACAGTTAATGAAATGCATACTGATCAATTAATTGATTGACATTTAATCTCACTTCTCACTTCTCAGCTCCCAGTGCATATGCGTGTGGGACGTTTAGAGCGTGACCCAGTGCTGTTGCGTTACGCCGCCACGCTTTATCGGTCTGGCTTCCCGTGCGGCTTGTACGAGTTCACATCTCCGAGTGAGTTTTTATCTAATTGCACTTAATTGTCCCGGCCGCAGTATCGCAGTGATCCGCGCGCGTGAGGCGGTGCACACTGAACAATGTGCGGCGCGCAGAAGCGTCTGGGCGCGCGGTCTGCATTCTGATGAGCTTCAGCGGGGTGAATTAATTTGGTCTGAAGTCAAACAAATCGCGGGGAGGCCATTCAAATGCTTTGGACGGGAATAGAGGAAGTATAATTGGAACTAAAGTGGGGGGTATTGTTGGCATTGCAGATAATGTTTGAAAATAACTTTTCTCGGTGTTGAATTTCGTTTCACTTCATACTGACCGACTGAGGCAAACAGGGCTGTAAAACTTCAGGCTTCTCATATTAACCATCCCCTTGCAGATTACAAGAAATGCGGAAAAGTTATAAAAATTATTAAAAAAAAAAAAAAACCGATGCCCAACACAAGAACCAATGATACCAGCAGAACCCTAATAACTGAAATAACCAAGACATTGTCATACATATTTCTGGTAAATTAATAGGTGGGATCACATCTTGGGAGGTTGATGGTGGGGGGAGGCGCGACTTCAGACAGACCCCAAAACAAGTGCAATACAAAGAATTCTCCACGGCTAATGCGCTAACAGTCTCGCCAATTAAAGTATTGACTTTTTGAGAAGAGTTTTTGGTTTTTCTTTTCCAAAATACTTTGTTAGCGTTATAAAATCACATTGCTTTTACCCACCAGGAGCTGCAGTTAAATCAGTGTGAGAAGGTTCACCTGAGACCATTCTAATCACATCTTTATCATTCCTGCCCCTCTAATGGTTAAAGGGAAACCAAAGTGGCAGTCTGGGTCATTGTGAAAGTATGGCCAAATGATGAGGTGCCCCCCCCCCACCCCCGAACAAAAAACAAACAGCTTCCTAAGACAGCTGCTGACCCAGGGGCCCTAAATACACCCTAAACTTGGCCCCTTTGCTGCAACTGGCCGACACAGGAGCCAGCCATTGGCCAAGAGGTGTAGCACCCTGACTTGGGGGGTCACAGTTGGGGGCACGGTGCCTGTCATGCTGTGCCCAGGCTACAGCAGGGAATGATGGGGTTCCCCTAAAGTCTTGCAGAAGGACGGTGAAAGAGGCCCCACAGAGACTGTAATTGCTCAGGGCCTGGATATTTCATTCAATCCTTTATTTATCCAGATAAAACCAGTTGAGACCAAAGTCTCTTTATCAATGGTGATCTGGCAAGTAATGTGGTAAACCTGAGTACTCGTGCTTCATTTCTCTTCAAAAACTTTCTTCTTCAAAGTTGAAGTGGGGAAATTACTGCAGCACATGCAAGTGTATGAAGAGAAACACCTTTTCTGTCATTTTGGAGCAGCACTTAACCCCTTTGTGCAGAAGCCAAATTTGGCTATTTTTGGGTTACCCACTTTAATGCTGTATAATTCAAGATTTAAGCTTCATAAAGGGGAAAAATGTGGCTCAATTCTGAAAAGACACTTACAGCATTTAGAATTACATAGTATTTCAGTTAATTTTCATGATTATGGTAGAGAAAATGAGCTGCAAACATAAAAAATCTTCATGAGAATTCACCATTGAAATTGCAAAAAAAATAATTCTGAGGATTGAAAAACTGCTGGGGCTTAAAACTATACATTTCTGGGGTCATAAACTCCTTGACCACAAGTACAATTTATCTTCAACATTACATTCTAGATTACCTACATGCTTTTAGCCAAATTATACACCTATCCAAGTGTCTCCCCAAAGTCTCAAAATGAAGTCCTGTCAAATCATAAAAAAATCATGTATATAACACAAATAAAGTTTTAAGGCATGAAATTTAATATGAACAAATGATTTTCTGGTTGAGTTTTGTATGAATTTATCAATCTCAGTGCAGTTAAATATCAATGGTCACCAGCAACCTCTCCAAAGACAAAATATGCTTTTTCTCCTTAATAAAGTTTAGAGTTTTGGCCATTTTACTTCAAAGTGCCCCAAGCCAGCACAAACACGCATTAAATAAACTTCTTATTAAACGGTTAGAACATTCACCCTGTAATGAAAGCTACCAGTCCCCTCTTCTAAGCTTACAAACTCATTTCAACACTTATAAGGAACAAGTGCAACTCACTAACTCAGTAATATCTGAATTCTGAAATATACCTTATTTTAATAGAACAGACACTCCACTTTCAGGGAACAATCCATTGCCTCCCTGGATTCAAAAGAAACGTGCAATGAACGTACCAGGGGGTCCACCCAAATGCACGGGCAGTTCGCGTTTTTCACAGGAAAAAAACCAAACAAAAAAATAACAAAGTAGCAGCCTCACCTTTTTCATGAATCCCTTTTCCAGAGAATGAAGTATCCTGTAGCAGGAACACTCCGGTCCTGTTTCATTCGAAATAATTCCAATTGACCATATCCTTATCTCATTTAAATCCCCTAAATGTAACTGAACACTTCAAGGCCAGTTTTGCGAACGTGTTTTCTATAAATCGCGTCTATTTTAGCCGCGTAATGTGCATAACGTAGACAGGATACAACAGCGCATGCTGATACGCATTGGTTTGTATGCTCTCTGTTTGTCCAATCAATGTGTTTCACTTGCTCTAAAATGTTTAAACACTCGGGAATTGGATAAGAAACGAGACAATCAATACATTTTTTACCAGGGTAGCTTCACGAGAGCATGAAGTGTAACTCTACAATTACGCAGAAGAGCTTGAGTGTATGGTTGAGTGATTGGCTATCAACGCCAGTACTCGGGTGGATATAAGGAAGCGCTGGATTTGTCAATGAATGGATCTGCGCGTAAATCCACGGTAGGGAACAACGAATTTTTTTGTATGTGACAACTGTAATTAACAGTAGAATGTGAGAGAATCAATACCATGTCGATTTTTTTGCCTCAGAAAACTGATTTTTCTGAACCATTACTTGGAATACTGTTGGCTCACTGTGGCTTAGCTGGTTGCTACAGAGGATAACGATTTTTTCTGTGTCAAGATATCGTTTTTTTAAACTGCTGGATCGATACTATGGGCAAGGATACTGACCAGTTTGCACATCAGGCTTAGCTGAGGAGTTAAATTCATGCAGCTCTTGAAAAACAGGGCGTGGAGTGAACTTCCCCATATTCAGAACCGCGTTCGAGGTCTGCTTGCTTGTGAATATTCAATAACTGATCCGGGCGTGCCATTTATTGATCGAGCACAGTAACAGCGTGCTTCCAATTTGCAGGTCTATAGATGCGGGCGTCTACATCTGCAGAAAGGGGTTAAGCACATTAGATTGGAAACGGGACAGTATGAGGTCAAATGCAGATTGTCTGCATCAGTGTGAGGGGATGTACATGCATATCAAGTGATCTCAGGAAGAATTATTTCTTTTTTAAACACAGTCCCCTCCACTTGTTTCTGTAAATCAGTATAATATGAAACAAAGGCTTTATCTTCATTGCATTTAGTATAACTCTGCAACATAAAATAAACGTCACTAACTGCAGGTCATCGTACTTGGTGATGCTCTGCCAGGCCTGTACTTCATGTTTAACGTGTGTCAGGGCCAGAGGATCTGCACAGAGGATACAGCCCATATTTTTAACTGCGCGAGTGCCAGCTGCTCCTCCTCGAATTGGTCTCATTTCCTCAAACTTTGCAGAAGGAAATTACCAGAGGCCTGAATAATGCATCAAGATATCTGAGCTGCATAACTAACCTCCAAAATCTGAAACATGAGCCGCTGAGAAAAGAGCTGTCTGGGAATTTACTCCGTTCTTTTATCTGGCTTGTGAAATTTCACTTGGTCGAGTTTAACGAAGCAGGATTACGGCAGCGTTTTGGATAGCTGGGCTGAGAAAAACCAGGATCCAGGATCTGGATCAGGGACTGAAGTGGAAAGAACTAATGGGGTTTTATCTCGGCACAGATATGGCTCAATAATCCGGCTCTGTGAAATGCTCCACTTGGTTTGGTCATGAAGCAGGATTCCCCAGCTCTGTGATACAGGCCTCAGTTCAGCTTGCAGCAGGATTGTTGCAGAGGTGGATGGGTTGACCTCCATCGGGGAAAATTAGAACTGCGAACACAGTCATGAGAGAAAGAGGTAAATAAAAAAACCTCAGTCCCGCCGGCACAGCTCCTCGGTCTCCTGGGCTTTTCCCCTGTCCTTGTGAAACCTGTCAGCGAATATAAAGAGGCAGGATTAGCGAGCAGTGGGAGTGCGGCTCCTTCGGAACGGAAGAGCGATTGAACAGCCCTTTCCTTGTGCAGTGGTGTAGCGCCTCTGTGTGGGGCCGGTGTCTCCTGTGTCAGTGGGCAGCGGACAAAGTTTTTCAGGCTCTAAAGACGTACCTGCTGAGTTCTGTACCCTGAATGGACTGGTTCGCCTCGGTCCAACTCCTGTCCAATTACGAGGAGTAAAGCAGTCACACCAAGGGCTGTAGCTCCGCCCACTCATCTTAGAGCCGGTAGGAAAGCAAACACTGAGAAAACCAGTTAAGTGTTTTCTCTCTTATTTCAAGCGTCACGTGGGTTTTGGGTTTTGGTCTGTGGTCTTTATTAAGATTCACTGGTTAACCAGAGAGTTAAGTTTACTCAAGTGGGTCGAGGAAACAAATTAGATGAAGCACTTTTGTGTTGCTCACCGCAGACAGTTAAAGTATTCTCTCATCTCTGGGCCATGGTTCACTGACGCAGATATTCCAGCAGAGATTCTCCCTACAACAGTGTTTCAGTGCAGGATTTAGTCTCATCTATATCTGCGAAATTAGAGTTTCAATTCTTTAAAATGAACTTGATTTCACTCTCTTGAATTGACTCATAACGATGACATGTTCCTTTTTTTCAGTTGAGAACTCAATTCCCATTAGATAGCTTCCAATTACTTCTGCAGTACGCACTACCTGCTCTGACGCTTGTGATCGTTGAGTCAGATTAATGTCCCTCCATGTTCCACGGTAAAGTGAAGAGATGAAAACAATCTGCGGTCGCCGTGTTTTCGTTGGACTGTTGCACACGCGTTACGGGACAGATGGAAATGGTGAACAGATGCGGCCGCGGGGCTCCGTTTCTTTCTAAAAAGTCTTCTTTTTTATGATGGCGAGCTGCCAAGTGCGTGTCGTCCGTGGATTAGGTGTTTGTTCGAGGTTCTTTTTTAGTAATGTGGAGCAGATTTACAGTGCGTGATATTTATGGTGGATATATTAATTTTATGAGTAATATGCTGCTGATATAGCCCTGTGGGCTCCACCCTTAGTAGTGGTGATAAATCATGATCAGCTATTCAGTTCTTATTTCCCTCTCTGTACACCAATCCGCTGAGCTCCCTGTATGCTGATCTTTAGCAGGAAAGTGACATATAAACTGTGATTGCTGGAGATGTGATACTACATATGTTCACATTTGCCTTTGATTTGGCCAAACGACACTACACTGGTACCGCAAAAGCTGAACTTGCATTCAAGATCGCATTGATATAAACATGAAGTAATGTTCAGCCAGTGTTACTGGGCTCAGGTCTAGCAGCTAGCAACTCAGATGAACAGCTTAGCTTTTATTTGAGGTTAGCCAGCCACCAAAAGCACAGTATGAGGGCCCAATCTTTTCTAGGTGGTCAAGTGGGTCAATGATAAGTTTTAGCGTGAGATAGCCACGTTCCTTAATTGGTTCAGACAACTTTTACAGTATTTTTATTGAGGAGCTCTGTAAATCAGGGCCCTTGGTGTCCCGCTAACACCCTGTCCCCCTGCCATAGACTGTCACTGTATTCTGTGTCCCCAGTCCCACTCCAGCTCATGCAGCATATGTTAGCATGCAGCTGCTATTGCTGCTCAATAATGGGGAATTGCACTGGAGGGTTGGCCTTACATACCCCCCTTTCCACCAACGCAAACCTAGATGTAGTTCTTGGCTGGTACTGGTGTCAGATCGCTGTTTACGAACATTAGAAGAACCAATTTGCCTTTCCATGGGCTTGAGAGGGCTGGAGAGCCGGTTCATTACGTCAGTGCACACATCTCAGCTGCCTCCTGCGCTGATCTGCTTGGACTTGCTGGTGTTCGCTGAAGCTGAGCTAACAGGGGCTTCCACTGGCCTCGCTACGGCCAATTTACCCCCCCCCCCTTCCCGGTACAGCGCCGTCAGGGTAACTGACCACAGCACTACATCACAGGCAAGCACCGTAACCCTGACAGCCCCGTCCGTATATTTTCTTTAGGCGAGCAAGCAAAATATCCTGTTACTTCAACTGTGTGAGAGTCTGAGGGTCGTATAGGAAACATGTGTTCTGTAAGAGTTCAGTTAAGTCTGGAAATATTACTGGATGACGGTGTTGGTGGAATTAGTTCTCTGTAGCGGATCGGTTATGCAGTATTGTGTTGTGCAAGGGCTTCCTAAAAATTGTGACAATCGTGCAACGCAGTGGTGTTTTGTGCATTCTTGCACATTCACTATGAGTTTGCAATTTAGTTTGTGCTGACTCACATAATGTTCACGTCAAATATGTATTGCATAACTGCAAACAAATGGCGCTATTCTCTCTCACGGCTCGTGTAATATCACAGCAATACTTTTACAAGCAGTAGCTTGCACAGGGATTCTCTGGAAAGGCTAAATAAAGCTGGATTGGGGGTGAAATTCTCTCTGTCGGCTTCAGTTTGTGCTTTTGCCTACCTTTGCCAAGACTCCCTTGCAAAAGAGATTTTTAACCTTTAGAGCCCTGAAATAAATTGTACGGAAAATATACATTTAATTATCCTGTGCTATTGAAAACCAGCTTTGATTTTAATTTCTTGCATCATTGAGCAACACCAGCTGCATGTCGCGCTCTAAGGGTTAAACTCAACAGGACGTATCCTAGTTAAAGAAGATGACACAGTCATCAATATCCCCTGCCAAAATTAAGGGCCATAACTCCGTCAATAAAATATGCTTTGACATCCATTTTCAAACTCAAGGTCGATCATGACTGGCTTATTAAGCGTACAAAATGTGATCCATGTAACAGTCATAGCTTTCGAGGTAACTTGTTTGAATAGAAAGTGTGACGGACGGGTGGACGGACAGGACAGAAAGACAGACGGAATCCAATGCTACAACCCATGCAGTAGTGTGTGGCCGGGGATAATAATACTGGTTAAATAAATAAAAAATATGTATTGAGCTGCTCAGTCTCTGGGAGCTTCACGCTGACTTGCACATACCACTGACATTATACCCTCGAAGAAGTGTGTGTGTGTGTGTGTGTGTGTGTGTGTGTGTCTGTACGTGGTAGTCATTTTTGTTGACCTAATCAGGACTTTTAAGGGCCCGCTCAAGTATTTAAACCATCTGATAATGCTAATTTTTGATGCAAGTTAATAGCAGTATCATTAAGCTTTACGGGTTCAGGATTTTAGCTGTGGAACGATGAAGTACATGGTAACTCTGGTTGGAATTAAACTCCAGTTATGTTCCATGCTGCCGAGCCTCTCCCATTCTCTGCGGTTTTGCAAATTCTGCTCTGCAGCCACAATGATGTCGATTGTGTGGAAGACGTGCGAATAGAACAAGGACAGGCCTGCAAAAGGCTGCCTGTTCTCTGGCTCTATCGCTATTCGCGGCGCATCAGCTAAAACATAATAAGCACTGCTTTGTGTTCGTACTTCTCAGTGTCGCACTGTATCGCAAAGAAGAGGAACGCCAAAAAAACAAATGGTGGGACGATCGCTCCCAAAACGGGACGCTGACTGTTGACGTCTTGCTCGCCTGAACTGGAAGTGGTCCCTTTTTTGGTTTCGCCTTTTTTTTTTACTCACTTATCCCCGTCACAAGTGACCCTGCAATTTTCAGTCATTGTGTGTATGCTCTCCGAGTTCCTTTCTCCTGTAAATCCGTCTCTCGGTTTCTCAGACTCGGGGGGCCTGGAGTTCACTCGATAACTGAGTTTGAGCGAAACCTGCAACAGCTGTTTTTTATCAGTCCGTGTTCCAGATTTTTTCTCAGTGCTGTTATCCAGTTAACTCATTAATCCTGCCTCCTGGTACAGGCCCCAGATCCAGAGGCGGATATGTGAGACCTGTTTTTTCTTCCAGCGGCAGTTGGTGGCCGTGAATTGCGACAAACTGGCAGCTACTCTTAATTACACACTTCTAATGTCTCCTGTGGGATCTTTTACTTGCTGATGACATCATCATATCAGAAATGGACGTGCGTTCCATGCTGTGCAGTATATTTGTCCCATATTCACCTCCTAGGGCTTCTAATAAGTCTAACCAACTATTGCTCTCATTTTCTGCAATGCGCTGCAAATAAATTATTTTAAAATGAGTGTGAACGCTGTAACTACTGAGCCGTGTGCTGACAATGGAGCTCCAATTACTGAAAGCACTGACACCTGGTCAACTACTTTTTCGAAATGAAGATTCCAAGCACTAAGCTAAAGGCAACGAGCCGTGCAGCCGTTGTTTTAAAAATTTCAGGGAGAAGAGAAGGAAGGATGGATCCAGGAAGCCAAACACATGTTTGTAACTACCTTAATTGAGCATGAGATTAGCGTTAATAAAAACCAGCGCCCTCGGTGGGGACTGGGATGTGCTCCTCAGTTACAGAGCCGTCCGCTGAGCACCTGCAGCATCTAATGAGTCATTCTCTTTCAGGCAATTGTTCTTTTCTTTGTCAGTTGGAGACGATATTCTACCTTTGTGGTTTAGGAACTCCAAAATCATTGCCATATGTGCTGCTGACAGTGCTGGCAAATCTCCCAAATATGTATGTGTATTAATGTATTGTTTCTACGGCAACCTAACAGTCTTTTTTTTTCCTTTTACATTCAATCTCAGTGTTGACAACCTCCAGTTATTGTAAATGATGCATCTCCAATTGTTGCAGGCATAGACAATTAATTGCTAGACACAAGTGATGCTAACATTACCCGTAACACTCATAAAGATTGTATTTGTAGTTTATGGCTGCTCTGTGCAAATGGCTGCTCTGTGGATTATGATTATTCATGCTACCAAGGCGTGCCCTCTCCATTACAAGACAAAACAAATGGAAGTCAGTTAGGGCCTTCATGACAAATGCTATCTGAACCTCGATAACAGACCTGGGAAAGCTATGTCAATTTTTTATGTCTTCTTGAATTAAAAAACATTTTCTCATTTGTCTAGTACTTGTCCAGCAAAAACAAATTTTGGTATTATAATTTTGTGCTGAGGTTTTTTTTACAGCAGAAGAACATGACGACTTATGCGTCATCTGGATTCGTCTATGCTATGCTAACTCGACTGAATGTCATTACACCATCATTCAAAGTGACTGCTCTTGTTGACGTGTCTCTAATCCTTAGAATCTCTGTTGCAGGCCTTGAATAACGGCCTGTATAAGAGCGGGTCGCCGTACGGGTCGCTCAACAACATTGTAGACGGGCTGAGCTCTCTGACGGATCACTTCTCTGACCTATCCCTCTCCTCGGAGCCACGAAAGCCCAGCAAGAGACCGCCGCCAAATTACCTGTGCCATCTCTGCTTCAACAAGGGACACTACATCAAGGACTGCCCTCAGGTAAGAGCCACGGCTCCTCAGAGCACTTTCACGAGACTGGGAGGTACACTTAACCTACACTGTCTCCTGCTCATCTAACACCTCATTCCCAAAGTCATGGGCATTAATATGGTCTAAGTCCTGTTCATTCTTCTTTGAGGCTATGATAACATCCACTCATATGGGACAGTTCTCCATTAGATGTTAGAAAATTGCCGCAGAGATCTGCCTCTATTCCAACCTAGGGGCAGGTTTCCCAAAGGTGTAGTTGCTCACTATCAATATGTTAGCAACTTGCATACTTCTCACTACATGGCTCTGGTTCTAACTTTGTAAGTTGCCAGCACAGTTAGCTACTAAGCGTTTGGGAAACGCACCCTGAGAAAGTATGAGTAAGGTTGGGCGCTGATATTGCGGTTTTTGAGGGTGGCTTGGTGTTGGCTGTTCAGTTGACTGCTGAGGTGTTCCATGGGATGAAAGGTCAGGGGATTGTCCTAGCCCCTGTTAAGTTCTTCCACACCGATCTGGACTAACCATGCATGGATTTTGCTCTGGTTATGGAGCATTGTCAAGCTGTAACTGCAGAGGGGTTTCCCCTCTCTGTGGGAGGCACAAAATCATGTGAAATGTCATTATGTGCTACGGTGTTGAGCCTTTCCTTCAGTGGAAGCTATGGGCTAACGGCTAAGGGTGCTTGACTAAGACTGATACAGTTGGTGATTTACGCGTCAGTGTGGACGTTACATGATCTGGGTAGCTGTGCTCTTCACCACACATTACTGCATAAAGTGTTGGCCCGGGCTTAGATTAATTTGCTGTAAGTAGTTTTTGAATCAATGCATCAGCAGTGTCACTGGACTGTAATGTAACGGAGAGGCGCAGCCTGATCCACGTAAACAGCTCCAGACGGGGAAGGGGCCATGTACAGCTGCTCATGCCGTGTGCTACAGACCAACAGGGCCTCACTGACCTACTTTTCCACAGCCGGACTCTGTGTCGCACCACGTGTGTCAGGTTAATTGGGAAGGGCCGAGAACCTAACGGCAAGCGGGATCCTTACGTAATCCTGCTCTCTGCGTATAAAAAACAAGCTCAGGGTTTTAGAGCAAACATGGTTTTTTGCTGGCTGCAAATGAAAACAGGTTTTAAAATTACATGAGCAATCGGTCATATCAGTTGCCACATGCGAGATTCATAAACAAGGTAAATTTTGTTTCACAAGTTCGTCATAGAAGGATGATTTGTTTTTTGAACTGCATTAGTTTTTTCACACAAATTTAAAGGGGAACTATTATGCTGATCGTTCTTTTAATGCATATGAGCAAAGTTATAATGTTGGTTGTCCATACTCAACCTCTGAAAAGTTTCTAAACGTAAGATACAGGGGTTTTGCCGTAATCCAAGAACATGATTTCGTGAACTTGATTTCCTCTCTGAACAGCTCCTCCCGAGATCTACTCGAGATCTGGGCAAAACATGACGTCAGGTTGTGCCGTCCAATTAGTCCAAACCAAGCCAGAGCCAATCACGGCGCTGGACCTGCCCACACCGGAAACTATTCTGGCTGGTACTAACAACGGCAGATCATACTATGCCTTAGTAGCGTTTACACTTTAGGAAATACAAAAGAAGAACCGCAGATCATATGAGGTGCAATTTTGTCAGTATCTCTCCCAAAGCTAGTTGTCTGTTTACTTTTGGACAAAAAGAGAAACACCTATTTCTCTTCCAAAGAGGACTCCACCAGAAATCAGTGGGTAGCTTTTTTTTGTTTGCTGGCAGCAAACAGCCACGGCCAAAGGGAACGTTAGCTGCTTGTGCTCAGCATTTCACCAAAGACAGCTTTGTCAATAAAGGATAATTCAACACAGAATGGACGTTTCAGCTGCCTCTCAAACCTGAAGCAGTTGCATCGATCAAGCGCTCGGAGCAGCATGCTGTAAGTAACGATATAACAGCAAATAATTAAGTGAAGGTAACGTGTTACTGGTGGCTAGCAGGACCGCTAGCGATAGTTAACACTAACAACTGGCCCCAAACGCAGGCTTTCTAAAATATCTGAAGATAAAGCCTGTTTTGGTCATGACTGTCCGTGACTCTCAGACACAGAAGCTGTAAGTTGCTTCTACTGCATAAACCAACCTGATGTGATAGCCAGTTGATTGTGGCTGTAACACAGCGGCTAACTGTACTATCCATAAAGCTGTTTTCACATCGGACGCAAAATGAATTTTTTGTGGGACAGATTACATTCAAAGTCAATGCAAAGACTTGAATACATGCGTTATGGGCGTGTTAACCAGCTTTTACACCAGACGTGAAACAAATTTTTTGTGCGACAGATTACATTCAAAGTCAATGCAAAGACTCGAATGCATGCGTTATGGGCATGTCAAGCCGCTATCTCACCGGACGCGAAAGTCATTTTTCACGTGACAGATTAGCTACATTCAAAGTCAAGGCAAAGACGCGAATTCACACGTTGTGGGTGCGTTAAGCAGCTTTCTCACCGGACACGAAACAAATTTTTTGCATGAGAGATTACATTCAAGGTAAATTCAAAATCAATACATTGACTTTGAATGTAATCTGTCACGTGAAAAATTCGTTTTGTGTCCGGTGTGAAAGCGGCTTATCGCGCCTATTTTCAGCGAGCAAACGCTGGTCATTCTGACGCAATAAGTAACCATTATCACGGGCAATTTCCGAAAAAGCCGTTTAGCCTGGAGCTTTCGCCCCTCCGTCAAACACCAGCGCAGAAGCAGTTTGTTATTCCACGCTTACGACACACCACAGCTATGCACACAAACCAGCAGGTCCCTTTAATACACACCGAAGCAGTCCATAATTTGTTGGTCCACTTTTTGCTGCTCGTCACTGTCCATGTTTCCCTCTTCACTCTGACCCACCAGATTTCTTTTTTTTTTAAATTTGGCATCTCCAATCCCACCTGAATCTGGAATGCCCAATTGGTGAACTATGTACAAGTCTTGCTCATATGCAACCCCTTGCTGCCAACTCAGGAGAGTTTCGCGGCTGTCCTCCGAAGCATGCGCCTGTCAGCCACCGCTTCTTATACACTCATTGGTTGAATCTTCGCAAGTTCTGAACGAGGGCGGAGGATACCCGGACATGAACAGTCTTAGAATCTTCCTGACGAGCGCCCATCTGGCCAACAGGAGGCGCTTGAGCAACGAGCAAGGCAACTATTATATTCCCTTCCCGGCAGTCCCTTCCCAATTTGCAACCCTGTAGCGCTATAGCCAATTGTGTGCTACTCTGAAAAAGCTGCCGACCACTGCCGTCTGGTACAAAGTGGGGCTCGAACCTGCGACGTGATAGTCACTTCTGCTTGGCAACGCGATGCTTTACCGAGTGATTTATCCGGCAGCCTGAGCTATCCGGCAGCCGAGCCACCGGATTTCTGCGGTCTTCGGTCTACACTTGGGTTTGTTGACTCGTTCTACAAATGTGTCTATATGGGGTGGATTCTAGCTTTCCCTCAATCCTAGCTATAGAGCAGAAACACCGGTGTACTCACCATAGCAGCCGTAGGTAGACAGCAAATGCGAGGTTGAGTTGCCAGACATTCGCACTGTGTCCTTCACTTTCACCGTTGCGTGTATTAGAATAAGTCAATTTCATTAGATCTATACACGTACTGCGTTTGATTGCGGAATATGCCTGTCAATTCCTTCGGGAGACGCGTCTCAGTTTCAGTCTGAGGAGACGGACCTGGAAAACTGCGTTCTGCTGCCTCGTCCCGCCTAGATCCGCCCTCCACAGAGCTGGCCAGTCAGAAGAGTTGCTGTCGATGGTGCCCTATCATCCTGATCTACCGATAAATCAGGAGTTCCACAAGGGTCAATTTTGGGCCCTTTGATGTTTCTGCTGTATATTAATGACATGCCAGACTGTGTAAGTCCTGAGACTAGGGTTGCCTTGTTTGCGGATGATTTTAAATGCATAAGAGAAATCAGAAACACTCTAGACTGTTCACAGCTGCATTGCGACCTAGAAAACATCTTGGACTGGAGCCGTAAATGGGACATGAAATTTAACGCTGGTAAATGCAAACTATTGAGCAATACAAGGAAGCAAATTCCCATTCTGCATCATTACACATTGAATGGTAATTTAATTGAAAAAGTTGACATGTGTGATCTTGGGATTGTAGTGTTGTCAAATTTATCATGGGATGCACATGCAAATGTCTTGGTCAGTAAAGCAAATTGCATGCTTGGATTAATTAATTAAGAACTTGCGGTCATTTGTGTTCAGTTCAAACAAAATGAAAACTGTATATTTGGCTTATAAGACCACTTTTAGAATACTCCACCCAATCTTGGGCCGTATCATCAAAAAAATCTCTCCCTCATATTGAAGGTGTGCAACGGAGAGCCACTAAGTACATTCTTGGTTATAATGATTGTGTTGAAATCAATTACAAAGCCCGACTAATGAAGCTTGATCTTTTACCGCTGGGCTACAGACGTGATATATTTGGTTGTGCATTCTTGTGCAAATGCTTGAAGGGGGAATGTCACCTCAACTATAACCATTTTGTTTCATTTCAAAATGAGGATACATTTTTAATGAAAATTCCAAAATTTAGGACTGAAACTTTTCGCCATTCTTATTTTAACAGATTATTTTATTTGTGGAACGCCAGTCACCTCTATCAAATTTCTGCCACTACAGCTACTTTTAAATTGAAGCTATTTCATTTTTATGCAGAAAAGTTTAACAACTATTTTTCTTCTGATGATTCCTGTACATGGGTTGGCAAATGTCATTTTTTATGTTGCCGTCTGTCCCTCTGATGTTACTTACACTTGCTAGCATACTGTCTTATTTTATTATTATTACTATTTTTTTCCTTCTCTTGGTTCACTTGTCTGTACATGTTGTGGGATGATTGACTCACAATAGGTGCCTTGGTGCCTCTGCGATCATTTCCTGACTTCTGTCAAAGCTTAATAAATAAATGAATAAATAAATAAAGAAGAAAGCGGGGGCCATAGTGGAAGAGCCACCCCAGTGAGGCGTTTCAGGCAGAGACTACTATGGACTACAAATGGCGTTTTTTGAGGATGGCAGTATGAGCTAAAAAAGGACCCTGTTTTGGACTGTGAACGATCAGGAGTACTCTAGGGGAGTCCAAGACCAAAATAAAACCTTGGAAAAATATCAAAATAGGTCCTCTTTAATAATGATTATTTACAGCTTTACGATTTTGACTAACATTTCTTTAGCCTCTTGACATGTTGCAGGTTCATGTAAATTCTGGAAATGTGTACTAATTCAACCGTGGCAGTATTGAGGTTTTTTGGAGATCCAGTGAAGAGATGTTTTTGTTTTTGTAAGCTTGTCAGTGATTTATGAAGGCCGACTTCACATGAACACCGAATGTTGCAGCATGAATATCTGCGTTCGAAACCAGACAGTGGGGCTGTTCCACGGACAAGATCTTAACCGTACAAGCCACAAAACGGTGTTGAAAAAAGTGTTGAATTGCTCACATTTTCAGTCTTATTTTAACTCGACTTGTGCTCCCTCCATGATTTCAGCAACACAGTGGGAAAAGGCTGTGTTCAGGCTCCCACAGTGGCATTCTGAGAAATGAAAACCCCGGGAAAATGCTTGTTTGGACATGCTGAGGAACAAAAAAAAAAAAAAATCCGCTTGGAAGAGCTTCTGAATTATGTGATCTTCACACAGCAGCACAACTGTTTGTGCAATACTTACGCCACAGTTTTTTTTGTTTTTTTTTTGCCAACCAGGGCATTAAAAACTGATCTCATGCTGCAGTTTGATTGGACGTACATGTGAAGTTCTGATGGAAGTGCTCCTCCCACAGAGCATTCATAAGGGTCTGTGCTTGAGGCTGGCTGGACGCATTAGAGCACCGTTCTGAAATGGAAGCCTGGGGTCTCTGTTTTAACAGATGGAGCCTAGAATTTCAGATTCAAAGCTGCGAACATCTACTGTAATGCGACGGCGTTCCTCCTCCTCGCCGAGAGTCAGTGTGAGATTTTACCCGGTAACCCTGCCCTGAGACTAGTAATGCTATATAATGAATATCAGATGGCGCTTCTAAAAGATAAACCAATTTCCCTCTGTGGAAGATGAACGAGGGTTTCCCCAGCTGAAAATGCTCCACAAGTCAACCAGTGAAAATTTTAATTATTTTTTTTTAATCGTTTGATAGCACAGGTCCACTGTTTGCTCGGTTCAATGAGGTTTCTCAATCATTTGATGACTAAGGGGCTGATTTACTAAGACCTTTAGCACGTGCAAAATCTTTTTGCCCGTGCAAAACCAGAAACCTTGCCACTCATTGGTGCAAGGAAAGTAGCCTGGCCAATCATGGTCAATGTTACTGGCTTTGCACGGGCAAAAAGATTTATCATGTGCTAAAGGTCTTAGTAAATCAGGCCCTATCTGTTTCTACAATGTTTCTGTATTCTGTCAGTGGTCTAGAACGTCATTGGTTCTGGTCACCAGTAGCTCTTGTGACATCAGCAGTTGAATGTTGAGTTAAGAACATTCTAATTACATATCAGTGACCTCTGACCTGAAAGAGTGAAGGTGTTTGCTTCTCATATCCAGCCATGTCTTTATGTTCTGCTGATCAGGGCTTTCATGACAGTCTTCGTTTAAAGCATTGCCAGCGTGTCCTGGTGCTTCGTGGCACTTTCTGCAGAAAGGAGAGATCACTGGTGAAATTCCTTATCCCCCTCATCGTGATCAGGGTTTCCTGCTGCGCTTTATAGTTAGGGCGGCCGCCTTGACAGCAAATGCCCCCCGCCTTGACTGTGTCCCCCCCCCAAAAAAAGAAAAAAAATACACCGCATACGCATGCATACGCAGTAAAATAAGGCGGCATCGTGATGAGGCCGAATAGCGGCCAGCATCTCCTGGTTAAATATGTTACTGCGCCATCTATCACCTGTTGCTACGCCAACATTATTTTTTTGTATCGGGAAGAAGCTAATTATCCGGATATACAATAACCTGTCGTCATTGTGGGAAGGACATGTGGAGGTAAGATAATTATTCATCTAAACTAAACATTTGAATAGTGTCTCCTATCAACTGCTTGCCCACATATTCTGTTTCATTAAGATGAGCTACATGCAATTCGCTTAGTTATTATCAAGGCTACCGATGTGTTTGCGGGCGGCTTTCTGCTATATTTGACAGTTGCACGTGGTTTTCTCTAGTGAACAGTAATGGATGGGAAGAAGCAGTCATAAATATCAGGGTATTTTATTCAAAGAAACCGGCCTACTTCACCATCTGCGCGTAATTATATCTCGTAATCATGAGATAAGGGTGATATATTTTTTACGCAGTGTCTAGGGGAGGGGTTAGGTTTGGGGCTAGGGTTCAGGTTAGGGTTAAGGATAGGGTCAGGGTTAAGGTTAGGGTTAGGGTTTAAAATGGGGACTGCTGTACCTCTCTACATTGAAATTCACTGGAAAACCGCCGTACCTGTAGCAACTGCGTATTTTTTATGCTGTCAATGCAATGCGCTTCCGTACATAATACCGCTCTCCTCTCCCCAAACATAACTACAACCGCAAAGCATTTGGGGAATTGAAGTCAAAACAGATAACAAATACATTTTCCGTTTTTACATTAATTTTCGTTTAATACTAAGGGACGGTTGTGCGCATTTTAAGCACTTTTCATTCTTCTTTTTTTTTTTTTTGATAATTTTGGCTATGTTCATGCATGTAGTATGAATTTTGGTAAGATTGTGTGTTTTTATTTTATCTTGTTATTTCCAGCTCAGCTGTGAGGCTAAAATACACTGTGTACAAGCAAGTTTACATTAATGACCTTGATAGGAATATTGAGAGCAGATTGGTTAAATTTGCTGATGATACTAAATTGGGGGGGTTTGGCAAATAGTCCAGGGTCCACTAAAGTGATTCAGGACGATTTGGATAGAATCCAGAATTGGGCAGAAATGTGGCAAATGAAATTTAATCTAGCAAAATGTAAAGTTGTACATGTAGGTAATAAAAACATTAGATGGGATTACTTCATGGGAGGTTTAAAACTGGAATGTGCTGCACAAGAGAAAGATCTGGGAGTGATTGTTAACCAAACCTTCACAGGTTCTAGCCATTGTGCCGTAACAGTTAAAAAAGCTAATCGGATGCTGGGATACATTGCCAAAAGTATTGAGTACAAATCTAAGGAGGTGATGCTTCTTTTGTACAACACGTTCGTTAGACCACACCTGGGGACCATACTTTAAGAGAGATATAGAGGCTCTAGAGAAAGTTCAGAGAAGAGCCACCAAGCTTATTCCAGGTATAAAAGATGAAAGCTACGAGAAGAGGCTGAAGATCCTTAATCTCTTTAGTCTTAGGAAAAGGAGACTCAGGGGTGATTTGATTGAGGTCTTTAAATATGTTAAAGGGATTAACAAAGTGAATCATGTAGGATTCCTTCGAAGTATTGTGAGTAGAACTCGGGGTCACAAATGGAAGTTGACCAAAGGTAAATTTAACACTGATATTCGGAAATATTTCTTCACCCAAAGAGTAATTTCAATGTGGAAAAGCTTACCTGACCATATTGTTGAGGCAGAGACCTTGCAGGCTTGACCTAAAGCTAGATGCCATTGAGTCATTCAGTATCTGAAGGGATATATTCACAATAGTATAAAGAAACTGGCGAGCCTAATTGGGCTGAAAGGCCTGTTCTTGCCATTCATGTTATGTTATGTTATGTTATGTTATGTTATGTTATGTTATGTTATGTTAAGTGTTACTCAGACTGTTAAGCGCAAAAAATGCGCCATTGAAACCCAGAAACTCATTCAAACTGCAATTTTTGATCTCACTTCCATGGAAGCATAATACAAGCATTTTAATATCTGAGTGTCGATCAATAAAGTAACAAGACTGTTGACTTTGTCACTTTGTTATTGCACTTTAACTGCTTTGTTTATTTATAATTATTTATATATGGTGATGGCAGCTTTTGAAAAACAAAATTAGAAAAGAGCAAAACCTAAAAAGGGCTTCTGAGTGTTAATGCAAGTTCAACTAATTACTGGTTCTGGATTAACAAGTTAGAAGCGAGCAGAGCTCACATACCCCCGCTTTATGTTTGAACGAATCTGGACGCACAGATACACGGACGGACGCGCGGAGCGCTATATACCCCCGACTACGTCGTAGCGGGGGTATAATAATTAGACACTCAAATGTGGTGCATGAGCTGGGCACCCGTGCCGAAGAAGTTATCCTGGCAAGAACTCTTACTGCTGGAGTTTAGTGCCAGACGCAACATTTTTCGCCTGCTTATTAGCTAAATTGGTGGCTTAATGGCTATTTGTGAAAATAACACACTGTCACAATCTCTTGCAGTGGTGTGTTCATTAATGGGAGCTTACTCACGGGAATGGCCTTCTAAAAGCTCTGTGTAGGCTTGTGAAATTGCCGACAGTTTATTCCCAAAGTAGTGTTGTGGTTAGACAGCTTGTGTTTACTGCTTTTATTTCACTGTATTCTGAGGAAAGGGAAAGTTCTTACAAAACTCCTGCTGTGTTTATATCCTCATATTTAATCTGGACCGCTCCATGTCATTTTTTCAAAACTTTTACCTTTTGATGGATTTGACTGCATTACTGGCACATATTTCTTTGCGCCTCATTTAACCCTTCGAGGGTCATTTGTTAAAAAAAAAAAACACCTTGAAGATCATTTTTTTAGTAAACTTGGTGAAAAAAAGTGTTCCAAGTCAGTGTTTTAGAACCCTGTTATTTTTCATGTTCAGTTGTGACAGCTGTAGAATGATTGAATCACATATTAACGCTCACATCTTTAATGGGATGATTTGTATCGCAATACACCCCTCAGATGCTCTCTCTCATGAATCTAGCGCTTGATGGGTCTGATATTAATCAGTCAATTAAAGTCAAAATTCTCATGTCTCTGTCATTTTATGCACCCAAAGTAAAATACTACTTTTAATTACCCTGTGGGTAAGAGTGGGCCTAATTGTGACACGGCACAGTTTCTGCTACGTCCAAACACTTGCATTATCATGTTATACCTCCTAACTCCACTGTACTACCACCCTAGACATTATGAGCTCCAGTACTTAACATCCACTATTCCTGCCAAAACTACCACGTCAACTGAGCAACCCATTATTATTTATACTGATAAGTATAAACAGGTATCACTGTGCAAACAGGCCTGTGTTTTATAAAGACAAAGACCCTGGGAAATGGGGAAACTGCTGAATTAACCACACTTCAGAACAGCTACACTGAGAGAGCATGTCATGAATCTCACATCTTTTCTAATAAATCCCACATGTTGCAGCGGCCATTTTTTTCTTTTACAACCTCCAGCTTTTCTTGAAACGGCCAAAACCAACAAAACACAAATGGTCCATAGCAGAGATAGTGTCGTCTCCTGTCATACTTGTTTTAATTTACACCCATACTGGGGTCTGCCTGTCCTTGTTTAATCACCCATTCCTCTACTCTGACCGCATATATGTTTTGATTTTGAGGAATTGTACTCAAGATGTTGAACTTCACTTGACATGAGCAAACGACGAGATGGATCATATTTTTGTGAAATGCGGTTATTTCTCTCGGCAAGAAACTTCATTTGGGTCTCCGGTGCGTGGAGGAGGGAGTTGTGTGACACTTGGCAGTTTATCCCTGTTCCTGGATCAGTAGTGTGTATTATCAGCCACTGATCCTCAGCAGCAGTGTGTCGCCTTCTGTAGTCTGTGTGAGTAAAACCATAAATCTCAGCTGTGTAACATCTAGCCTGTATCAGAACAGGAAGTAGAATTCCTGCTGAGCACTTCCACCATGATTTCACCAGTTAGTCCCAGTTTTTGGTTGGACAATTTTGTGTCTTATCAAAGGGGAAAAACACAGAGGCTCCCCCCCTGCTTCACACGGACCTCCAGTCACGTCCAGGTCTCCGTTATGTTCTGCGTCTAGCACACCTGACACAAACCTTCAAGGGCTTGATTCAGGTGTCACACTTCAAACCAGTGGCGTAGCCAGCGTGTGTGCCAAAACACGTCCCTTTGTGACAGCAATTAGTCCTGGCTAGTTCTCAATCATTTTCCTTTATTGACGCGTTTTTCAGTTATCGGAATTGGCAACTGAAGACACGGTTTCTCTCCATATGCGATCTAACAGCGATGAAGTCATGGGCTAAATTCAGTACAGTTGCGGAACAAGAACAGAGAATTGGGTTGCACAAAACTTCCGTTTAAAACAATTATTAGTCCTGACCTGTTCTCAGTCATTTTCATAATTGGCCTAACAGAAGGTTCGCTCCGAGAGCACTCCACACTTAACAGGTGCTGCTTTTGCTCCCCGATTTGTTAAGACGGATGAATGATTGTGGTCTTACCTGGCGAGAGCGCAATAAGAAGTGGATATTGTCACAGCTCACTATGAAAAAGAAACGAACGCCTGAACTGGATGCCACAAACGGTTGGCTGTGGGGAGGGTGACGGGGTAATTTCAGCGTGTGTGTGTTTGTGTGTGTGAGAGAGAGAGAGAGTGTGTGTGTGGGGGGGTGATGGTGTTGTTGGGGTCATTGGGATGGTGCCTGATCGACTCGTGCCCCGACTGAGGAGAGTGAAAATGAGGGGTTTGACATTCCGCTGGATCTGTCCCGGGGGGTTTTCTGGGTGGTAATGTGGCGGTAAGCAGGCTGCCAGCGTTATTTTGAGGAGGCTGTTTCAGACAGCAGAGAGGGCACCCGGTACGACCGCTATTTAAAGAACTCGCACTGATGCCAAACCCTGGGCCCAGGGCCTCCTCAGCCCAGCTCCAGATCTTTGCCAGCCTTCATGGAAATAAGTGACACGGATTTACAGTGGCATTTACAGGGCATACAGGGCTTTCTTGTGGAAAAAATAACACCAGTCAAGCACTGTGTGGCCCTATGTGCAGCTACAAGCATTTATAAACAGCCCTTAATCGTATTCGTCGTCATCTGTGTGTTTTGTGTGAGCACAAGAATTCACCTAGCCTCTTGTCCTTAAAGCACTCCGCTGGTTTCGGAATGTTTCACGCTCCTACACATAAATAACATTTTTCTCTGTTCTTGAGAACATTTTTTTCTCATAGTTACTGATGAGGCTGATTTATGTTGGCCATTACAATACACAGGGATTTAGGTTCATGGAACTTTAAGCTCTATCACAGGCCCAAGGCAGCAATGCTCAGGTTTATGGTGCTTTGTATTGACCTAAGTGCAGATCTCAACAGCACTATAAACCTCAGCAGTGTTCGGCGAGAGTTGTGTAACCCTTAGCTGTGTAACCCTGTCCCCGTGTCAGTGGAGTGGAGTTTCAGCGGGTGACACTCGGCGGTGTGTGGCCTTCCGTAGCCTGTGAGGGGAAAACCGTAGACCCCAGCTGTGCAGCGTGTCGCCCGTGTCAGTAAAACCATAAACCTCAACTGTGTGGCTTTTCGGCTGTGTCAGTGTAGCGCGCTGAAAACCTGAGAAGCGTTTTTGTTTGGAAAGGCTTTCGTACGCCTCAGTAGTGCAGTCCTTTCTCGGTGTCATAGTAACGGAAGCCTCGTTGACACCTGGTGACACCAAATGTTTTGGCTCTCGTGATGAAGTCCTCTGAGGTTAAGGCCGCACTCATGCTGAGTGACAAATTTCCTGTTCCAGTCAGCCAGCTCTCATGAGGATTTCGCCTGTTTTTTTTTCCATATTTTAAAAAAAAAAATTATGTTAATCACTTTTGACCTTCCTGGAAGCACATGCAGTCCTGAGGACTTCCTGTGTCCAAAGTCAGGAAACTGTGACGTGTGTGCTCACTTTCTGGAAGTCTGTACGGCAGAATCCGAGGAGAACTCAGAATCTAATTGGGCGTAATTTGTAAACATAATGTACAGAATGCATTACAATGTACATTTTAGGTATGATTTGTTTGTCTCGGCTGGGAGCTGATGCTAACTTAGCATTATCGTTCACACTGATTGCGCTGGAAGATGTGCATACGACAGCTGGGCATTTCTCCCCTGGAGTGTGACATTGCAGCATCAGAACCTTTCACCGTGTGCCTGATGCTAAGCGGTTTTCTGTTGTAGCCATATAAATGCAAAGCTACTGCAGAATAAAATTCTGTAATTTGAGGTATTTCCACGTGGAACAAATCTCTCGTGGAATTTTTGATGGGAAGGGTAAGTGAAATCAATTTGATTGATGCTAAACATGGATGCCTGTACCAAACCGTGATGGATTTTAACGCGTCTAAAAGGGATTAGATTAGAGAGGTATGGATGATTGACAAAGGTATTAAATCAACCATGTCCTCCTGGTACACAGTGACGCCATATTTAAAGTTAACCCCTTTCTGCAGATGTAGATGCCCGCGTCTATAGACCTGCAAATTGGAAGTACGCTGTTACTGTACTCGATCACTAGATAGCACCCCCGGATCGTTATTGAATGTTCACAAGCAAGCAGACCTCGAACGCGGTTCTGAATACGGTGAAGTTCACTCCACCCCCTGTTTTTCGAGAGCTGCATGAATTAAACTCCTCAGCTAAGCCTGATGTGCAAACTGGTCAGTATCCTTGCCCATAGTGTCGATTCAGCAGTTTGAAAAAACGATATCTTGACACAGAAAAAATCGTTATCCTTTGTAGCAACCAGTTTAGCCACAGTGAGCTAACAGTATTCCAATTAGTAGTTCAGAAAAATCAGTTTTCTGAGGCAAAAAAATCGACATGGTATTGATTCTCTCACATTCTATTGCCTATTACAGTTGTCCCATACAAAAAAAATTGTAGTTCCCTACCGTGGATTTACGCGTAGATTCCTTCATTGCCAAATCCAGCGCTTCCTTATATCCACCCGAGTCCTGGCGTTGATAGCCAATCACTCAACCATACACTCAAGCTCTTCTGCGTAATTGTAGAGTTACACTTCATGGCCTCGTGAAGTTTCCCTGATAACAATGTATTGAATGGCTCGTTTCTTATCCAATTCCCGAGTGTTTAAACATTTTAGAGTAAGTGAAACACATTGATTGGACAAACACAGAGCATACAAACCTATGCGTATCAGCAGGCTCGGTTGTATCCTGTCTACGTTATGCACATTACGCGGCTAAAATAGACGGGATTTATAGAAAGTCGGTTCGCAAAACTGGCCTTGAAGTGTTCAGTTACATTACAGAATTTAAATGAGAACGATATGCTCTATTGGAATTATTTCGAATGAAACAGGACCGGAGGGTTCTTGTTACTGGATACATCGGTCTCTATTTTATACAGTCAATGTCTCTGGAGGAGGGATTCACGAAAAAGGTCAGGCTGCTATTTTTGTTTGTTTTTTTTTTCTGTTTCGGAATGTATATGTACTCAACTAAGTCGAATGTCGAGGTTTTTTTCCTGTTTAAAACGCGAACTGCCCGTGCATTTTGGTGTGGACCCCCGGTACGTTCATTGCACGTTTCTTTTGAATCGGGAGACGCAATGGATTTGATATTCCCTGAAAGTGGAGTGTCTGTTCAGTTAAAATAAGGTATATTTCAGAATTCAGATATTACTGTGTTAGTGAGGTGTACTTGCTCCTTATAAGTGTTGAAATGGGTTCGTGAGCTTTGAAGAGGGGACTGGTAGCTTTCATTACAGGGTGAATGTTCTGACCGTTTAATTAGCAGTTTATTTAATGCGTGTTTGTGCTGGCTTTGAAGAAAAATGGCCAAAACTCTAAACTTTATTATGGAGAAAAGGCACGTTCATATTTGGAGAGGTTACTGGTGACCATTGGTATTCAACTGCACTGATATTGATAAATTCATACTAAACTCAACCAGAAAATCATTCGTTCATATTAAATTTCATGCCTTAAAGCTTTAATTGTGTTAAATACATGATTTTTTTAATGATTTGACAGCAAATCATTTTGAGACTTTGGGGAGACACTTGGGTAGCTGTATAATTTGGCTAATAGCATGTAGGTAATCTAGAATGTAATTTTGAAGATGAATTCTACTTGTGCTCAAGGAGTTTATGATACCATAAATGTATAGTTTTAAGCCCCAGCAGTTTTTCAATCGTCAGAATTATTTTTTTTGCAATTTCAATGGTGAATTCTCATGAAGATTTTTTATGTTTGCTGCTCATTTTCTCTACCAAAATCATGAAAATAAACTGAAATACAATGTAATTCTAAATGCTGTAAGTGTCTTTCCTGAATTGAGCCACATTTTTCCTCTTTGTGAAGCTTAAATCTTGAATTATACAGCATTAAAGTGGGTAACCCATAAATAGCCAAATTTGGCTTCTGCACAAAGGGGTTAAAAAAAAAATTTGTGGGAAATGGAAGGAATAAATTATCAGGGCAAAAATGCATGAGCTAAGCAATTTTATATTTTTAATGGATAATACATTAATCCTTACAGCGCTAAAGGCAACTATTGTCACCCAATGATGAAACATATCAAAATTAAAGCCATTGAAAGCCTATCGCTTAGCGACTTGTTTAAAAGAGCTCCTTAGGAGCTCTTTTAAACAAGTCGTCACGTCATAGGTTTTCAACAGCGCGAGATAATACAATTTATGTCTTTTTAAATTTATTTCGGCGTTCTAAGGGTTAAGAAATTTTTACACTGTCTTCAGAATTGACTAAATTAAGCAGAAAGTGAATTTTGAGTTCAGTTTGTCTTTAAAGGGGCTACATAAACACCATGGCTGACACATTGACCATATGCTGGTCCAGCCCACTTCCTCTCAGGTGACGAAGGCCTCATATGGGGCCTGATTTATGACGGTCAGGTCAGTGGGGCGTGTGGAGTGGACATTACCTTGTGTCCATAAGAGATCACACCAATTGGTGCCTTGAGTGAGGCTGTTACTACAACAGCACAGGATAATTTCACCTCCAGCCTGGTACCATAGTATTGGACAAGGTAACACAATTAAAATAATCATTAATATGCATCTTACTGGTAATTATTTTTTATTGTTTTTTCTTTTATGCCCCTTTGATGGCGAAGACTTATGGTGTGCGTGAATCAAGAACAGGGGGATAACCTGCGTGAATAAATCGAAATGGAGACGTCGTCAGACTCCCGGAGATCGGCACTGGAGTTTGACAGTGGAGGATCACTGTATAAATTATATCGAGATTTTGGAAAATAAATGATTACAGGGAAGAGTAGTGGATTCGCTCGGTGCGCCGCGCTGGTCGTGTTAGGGTGTGATGGTCGCATGCTCAGAACACAGATCACGTAGCGCCTTCCCTGTCGTAAGGCCACTGAGAAAATGACTGCATTTGAGGGAAATTGGCTGTGTTGTGGTCTGATTAATTCCGAGAAGTGTGTTCGGGAAAAAGAGAGTGTGTAGGTGATTGCGTGCGGGAGTGCGTCATCTGTTGCTTTGCGGCAAAGCTACTGCACGTGGGAATACGGACGCCAGCGGTTCAGGCTGTGGTCAATGTTGCAGGTGCAGTAAGATCAGTGTGGTTGTTGGGCCCTAGATCAAGGCCCTTAACCCCACATTGCTCTACATGGATTGGCCCCTGTGTAGTCAATCCATTATCGGTCGTTTTGAATAAAAACATTTGCCAAGTAATATAAACCATTAGAGCGCGGAATGCAGCTATTGTGGCTCATTGATGTAAGAGATCAAAATCAAAGATGTTGAAAACTTTTAATGTGGCGACTTGTTTAAAAGAGGAGCATTTTTAAACAAGTCGTCACATGGTAGGTTTTCAGCGGCACAAGATAATTAAATTGATATTTCTAAAATATCTATATCATTGCTCTAAGGGTTACTAGAGCAGCTTTTAATTATGCTGATTCTAGTGCTTTTGGTGTTTTAGTTTTGCGTATAGCTCGGGGTTCAGGGTGCGCTGATCCGGAGCTCACGCCTTGCCGTGCATTAGCTCACCACTGTTTCCGCCCAGAAAAACAATTAGCGTCTTCAATCAGGGCGCACCTCATTTCCTTGTCTAATGCGGTAGTTCTGACTGCATTGGCTCAAAATTCCTCTTCCAACTGATCCGGGTACAGCGCTCGGCTTGCGATACGGCGTTCCTGGCCAAACTTTGACTCCTCGTTGCGCACACACCCTGGAAAAGTCTGTTTATTGATTTTGGCGGAGTACGTGCACGTCACCGTTAATCACGTAGCAGATGTTCTTTGGCAGAAAACCTAATGCATCTTGGGTCTTTACGCTGGGAATTAATACAGCTGGATAAAGACTATTCATACTGAGGTTAAGTAGCCTACCTTGCTGAGAGGGAAAATGGAAAACGTCTTCCGATCCGATGCATGAAATCTCTCTGTGGCTTCTGCTTCAACGTTATAAACCGGCACTTTTTTGCCAGTTATTTTAACTGGCGCCTTTTTGATAGTTATTTTAACTGTGATTTTACAATCAGTTTATAGCCGAGTGCAAACGGCGACTCAAATCTTTGTGCTCCTGCGTATCACTTGCGTAACTTGAGAGGGATCAAAACTGCATAAATACCCTGTGGGCCCGCCTGGCGCAGCAGCCGTTCCCCAACAACCTCTGCTGCGTGCTACGCCTGGACCACCGCAGTGACACGTGCCAATTTCATGGTTGCGTGGATGTTTACTGAAACCACAGTTAAATCCGCGCAGGACTCCAATTACAGTTAAAATAACGCAGAAACATTGTGTTAATTTAACTGTTAAATTTGGTCAATTTATAACAGTGTAAGTACCCTGCAAAAAATGTGCTATAGGAATCCTATATGACGGTTCAATAGAATATTATAGAACTTTAGTACCTCAAGTCCATAGAAAAAAGTTCAATAGAAATTTCTATAGGAAACAGTTCCATCGAAAAATCTCTGGAGGACTTTTTTTTTTTTTTAGTTGGGAATCTTCAATCCCTCCCGAATTTGGAAGGCAACCACAAACAAAACAACTATTTTGTATCACATTTCTCATTAATCCTTTCCCAACTTGCATCCCTGTAGCACAATGACCACTTGTGTGTTACTCTGACCGGGGCTCGAACCCATACGCTTCTGCTCCGCAGCGTCGTCAGGGATACAGAACTAAATATGTATATAATCTGTGATCACATGCATGTGAATGGAAAGGAATAATTTGATCAAATTTTTTAAATTAAGGGAAAAGTTCAAAAGGTCAAACTTTCAACATAATTCTGTCTTCGTAAGCAAAAGAGGAACACGGGTTTTCCATTATAGCATAATAAAGTTATAATGCCTTACATTTATATTTTTGAATTGCTGCCGAGGAAATGGAAAGAGGTCTTCATATACCGTAACTGAAATTCTGCTAAGTTGTGTAGTCAGTCAGTCAATAAATCGTCTGATCAGAGAATCAGTGAGTTGGTCTGTGCCTGGTGCCCCGTGTGCTTGAGCACCTTAAAGTTAAAAGGGACAAAATTTCCTTGCTACTTCAGTATAGTGGATATCACTGCATATTGCACATTTTCATACCATTAGTCTGGTTTCTCACTTCTAGAACCCAGGTACACATAAGGTAAATTGACCCTTTTGACAGGGCATTGCAAGGATTCATAAGATTTTTTTAAATTTAACTCTTATTTAAGATGTCTTTCCCATTAAGCTTTTTTTCTATTAAAGTCCTATAGAACAGGTTTTTCAACGAGGGTGTTCTATCGGAAGCCTTATAGAACAGCAATAATCTTATTGGACTTTCTTTTCCATAGAGGTGCTCTATAGGCTTCTAGCGAATTCCTATAGAACACATGGAAAATCCTGTGGAATATGGTGTTCTTCTAAAATGTTCTGTAGAGTTCCATTGATATTCTATAGAGTTCTATATAATTCTATAGAATGCCATAGAAGTCCTATGGAACATTTTCTGCAGGGTAATACTGTCGTTTGTACAGTGCAGCAAAATGCATTCTGTATTATAGCGGCCTGGCTGAAACTGAATCGGATCATAACTGCTAGAATTATGCAATTAAAAATGTGCATCAAAGGACTGAGGTTGTGGTGCAGGCTTCAGCTAAGGAGACGTATAAACAAATTCAGATTTATAAAGAGTGTGTCCAGGGCTGAGGGCTTAAACTGGTTACATCACGGTATAAAATCATATTAAAAATAAAACTATGATGAAGCCTATTAGTGTAGTTTACTCTAGTGTGGAGCACTCTGGTGTCTTTATAATGTCAACAGCTAGAGTTAGATCTAACAGTTAGATTATTTTGAGGTCAGTTTTGAATTTTGGTTTACTTTAAAAAAATTAAGAGCACCGCAACCCATTCTGGATGAGGGAGCCTTTTTAAAAGGGGATCGAGATTATACTTACTACCCAATGACAAGTCATTTAACTGGGAAGCGAATGTGGGCATCGCCGTTAACCCATCCTAGATTATTAAAATAATTTTGTTTAAAGAAATACAAAATACCTCAAGAAGTGCGTCTACAGGGCAAAAATGAACTTGCTGCCCATACCTTTCTTTCAGTTTTACTGTTATGGCTTAGCCTATCTTCACAAATTGCTGAAAAATTCACTCATTGCCATTGTAATGTACGCAGTTCATAGTTACGCAAACCGCTTCAGTGGTAGAGAGGCTTTCAAACGAATAGTGAGGTTGCAGAGGTCCTCTTATCTCCCCGTTTCTACCCCTACGCTCGACCGGAGTTCATTTTATTTTCTCTGAGAAGCATAATACCAAACCCCCTTTGTCCAGGCTTGGAAATGTTGTTTTTCGTTCCCATGGTCGCGGACACTGTGGAGTGACGGGGGGAAGCGGAACCCATCTTGGCCTGTGGGGATGTGACAGCGACCTCGCTGCGGTCAGGCTGCCGGGATTAAGAGCGCTGGCTCGATCTGAGTTTAACAGAGGTGAACCTCCTGTGGCACATCCCTTACAAAGTGCCAACCGCAGGGAGCTTAGGGAGCGTCACAAAAGGGCAAAGCATCTCTGCAGGCTCCACTTTTCTGCTGGCCTGGTAACGATTGTAGTCTTTAGGAGGTCGCTTGATAAAGACAAGATTAAAATGTGGCCAGCACAAGGATTGCATGGGACAGTTGTTCATTGAAAGGCTTAGAAGTTAACCTCCATTAAAGACCAAAAGACTTTGGCTTCGTGTTCAAACTATTTTAAGCTGAAACCACGACTAAAGTCCTTAGTTTTGAAATGAATATCCCATGTTTAGTGTCTCCCTTTCAGCAATCTTTTTTTTTATATTGAAACAGGGCTCAACAGAGCTCCCATTTGGAGCATTTCTTCCATATTATTGATATGTGTGCTAATGTTACAAGTTATGGCCCAGTCACACAGCGAAAACGCATGAATTACGCACGAATTACGCACAGATTTTAGTTTCTGCGCGGAGCGTACGTCGTATGCGTAATTCGTAAGTGGAACGAACGTGGACTGTCAGTGATTGTAAGTGGATTTGCGTCGAAGGCGGTTTGTGCGTGATTTTGAGTTTTGAACGGTTCAAAATTTTTCCGATGCACAACTGTGCGTTGGTGTGCGTAATTCATGAGTCGGCATGCGTAGTTTATGCGTCGAGTATGCGTAACTATGCGCGGGACACTCGTCGGCCGTCAGTGCTTATGCGTCAGAACTGGTTTGAACCCGCGCACGTCCACGTCCGTCCACTGATGCCCCACGTTCATATCACGCATGAAACGCGCATGTATCACGTTCATTCCACTGACATCCACTGACAATACGTGAAGCGCTCGTGTTTGGACGTGCTCCATCGGTGATTCATGCGTCGGGCGTGCGTCGAATGTTCGTGGAATACTGCACCGTATTTGCTAGTATGCGTCGACGTGCGCGATATGTCAGTGATTCGTCAGTGATTGTAAGTGATACATGCGTGGTTCATGCGTGATTCATGCGTGATTCGTCAGAGATTTCTACCCCCCGACACCCCGAAAAATTGGTCAGTTTCTCAACGCACAAGCACGTACAAACCCAATCTGTGCGTGATTTGTGAGTGATTCGTGCGTGATCGGCTGTGTGACCGGGCCATAAGAGATTTACCAGTTTTAACTAGTCCACAAAAGGTGAAATCACCTCTACCAAATGGCACCGACAATATTCATTTGAAGGTTACATCTTTGAGAAATTTGTTGTCATAGTAACCAAAGACCTTCACAATGCACTTCTTTATACCTTTTACAAGCTAACTAGCCAAACTAAACCCACTACACTAGATGGAAATAATTTAAGAGCACAAATTTGGATGGATTACTGAGCCAGTAAACTTTTTTTTTAAATTTCGGGATCACAGGCGCTATTCAGACAGAATTTACGCCAGTGGATATGACTTCCATGGCGGACCATGAATTGAACTGTTTGATGATCGTTCAAATGGTCCCTCCTAAGTTGTGTCATACAAAAAACCTCGTTAAGTTTAGGTGCTGAAAGTCAGGTCTGAAGTGCAAGGTTTTTCAAACCTTTAAAAAAGCAGCAGGGCTCCACAAAAGGACAAATTACAACCTGGTGGAGTGAAGTGGTCCCAGGGGTGCAGAATTTAGTCAGGGCTTCGGAGGACTCAGGACAGGAGACTGCAGGACCCATTAAGGGTGTTTAAGATGCACATAAATTCTATTCAGTTAATTAAGATCAGGTATCGGGTGCTAAATTTTGACACTGTATTTAATTTATGGACTATTACACTCATGTACATTAGCAGCAAGCTTTCAACATAATGACTGTCCTCTAAATGAGGTCTGGTTAATGCCTGGATGCTTTATATTCCTGAACTCATCATATATGACTGGAAAAGCATAGCGGCCTGCATCAAGGCTCCTAGCCGTGCATTCTTCTGATGACCGTCACCTGTTTCAGCACAGCAGCAATTTAATAATGGTCTTCGTAAAGGTTGGAGCACTTTCTTGCCTGGATGAAGTTTATGGTTTCACTCTAGGGTTAGATGTTTCTGGGCTTTGGTCTTAGAGCATTGGTGAAGTCCACTGGTTGAAGTAGCTGATAGATTTAAGTGGATACTGCATGATGGGCATTTAATAGACAGTCTTATCAAGAGGGACATACAAATCAAAGTGCACATGCAGGTACAGATTTCAACCTTGAAGAAAAAAAATTTGTCTACCCTTTATCTTTGTTTTAGAGGGGATAACACCAATGAGTTCTCGCTTAGTAAAACAAGCGCTAGAAGGGTCAAAGCAGCCATCTATTACGGGTGGAGTTCCACCACATTTCATCAGTTTGCTGAGAGTGGGGGCTCTTTTTCAAATCTACTCATGGAATCCATTTGGGGGGAAACAATGTAGATTTGAAGGAGAATAAGAACGTCTCTTCTTTGGTTTGTTGGTGTGGGTTTCGTTGATTTGCATTAATGTATCTGCATTCAGCTGAATGTATAGGCCTCAGGTCCATCTTTATGATCATTAAAGCCACATCTTAATGCTCGGAAAAGTGCCTCTTCAAAATGGGAGACACTGGAGTTCGAGGCACTGCTATCCCATGGTGCATCTCTTCTTTGTTTTTACAAATATCTCGGCCTGATTAAAGTGCTGAAGTTTGTGTTTATGACCTGTACACAGTGGAGCCAGACGAGCTTTCGGAAGACCAGCCCCATCAAATCAAATCAAACCCAAAGAGGAAAGTACTCTTCAGAGGGCATGCCGTGATTTAAAGACCCCATAAAATCAAAATTAAATTTGAATCAATTTAATAAACAGTCTTTTTGGCTGACAGTCAGAAGTGTGCCAGTATCTGACCCGCCCATTACAACTGGTTTACTTTATAGACATAGCTGGTGTCATTTTTACTGTTACTGAAAATTACCTTTATGACCCATCCTGCACTCGATAGCGTTTACCAGTGGTGCATCCAATGAAATGCTTTGTTAGATTTGTTAGTTCCTCCCCCACACTAGTAACTATTGTTATTAGTCACCTCTCACCAGAGCTATGAAGGAGGAAGGTTTCCGCCTTTGCATCATCTTTGTCGCGGTGTTTTTGGCTGCACTAACTCCTGCTCTCGATGTCTGTTTCCCACCGCCCCTTCGTTACTGCAGAAATGGCTGAAATTCATTCATTTGAAGAAGGGGGGGTTTGCAGAAATTTAAATGCTGTTTGTAACGTATACAATGAAAGCATATCTTTAGGTATAATGTCTTCTGTAGAGATGTCATTCAGTTCCCTCAACAAGTCTCCTTAGCTTCCTGTTTTTACAGGAAGTGCATAAATGTGCGGAATTTGATCTTGCTTTGCTGGCTGTTTCATGGGGTCTTTAACTTCCTTGTGGATCTGGGAGGGAACGAGTGGAGCTGTCTGGTTTTCAGGAGTTCGTCACACAGTTCATGTTACTCAGTAATAAGGATGGAAGTGGCTTTGTGCTGGCAGGTTAGAAACAAGCACAGACTGCAGAGAGCTGGGTGGGGCTGAGGAGGCGAATGATGATGCCTTCCTGGCCAATAAGGAAAAATAATTTACCTTCAATTCTGAAGCAGCCTTCTGTTTTCTGAGAACTAATAAGGAACCTCTGCGAGCAACGAAAAAATTTACAAATTAATTATTAAAACCATGGCAACGTTAACAGTTTCATCTTCTTAGCACCCGCTTTATGAGGACTTTTTCTTACTCACTATGTTAGGAAACCTCACTATAGCCCTGCAGTTGAGTGGATTTGGGTTTTGACAGGAGTGAACCATGGTTACAGTGGAGATATCACAGGGCATGAGAGATTCACAGCGCGAGAGAGATAAACGGGTCCTGGGTACTTCCTTAAAAAGGAAATCAGGGCACAGCGAGCGTAAGGAGAGGGCTTCCTGCCAGCGGTTCTGTGTTTAGCACAGGAATACCACTCTTCCTCTCTGCTCGCTGATACCGCAGGCGCGACACTTCCCCTTACTATTGTCACGGTCTCTGAACCTTTGTTTATTTTTTTTGTACTCAGTGAAGCCATGAAGGTGACCGCCATTTAGTCTACTTTCTTGAGGGAATCTTGAGGCTTGTTGGTTGTAACTTACAAAATACCAGAGTAACTTGTGTGAATTAAGACATCTTGAGGTCGTGTCACCAAAGGATGCGACAATGCAGGCGGTTTTGACAGTTCCCCTCCCTGCCCGCCTTTGGTCCTGATTGGAGATGCCATCCCACCGTTCTGCAGTAGCTGTTGCCCCATCGTGGAAGTGATGGTGACGTCTGATTTGATTAGACCATAGATCGCGCCTCAGAAGCCGAAAGACTAAACATGTTCTCGGAAGAATGTTTGTCACAAAGGAGCCTACAGTTTGCGGGAGAAGTCTCGAATCACATCGTCCGAACGCTCCGGCATCCAAGTAACAAGACGCCCTTTGTTCGCAGGAAGGGACGTGTAGCGGAGAGGGTGTTTAGCTTTTCGGCTTCGGGGAGAAAGGAGAGCGCGAGGTCGCCTCTCAGGGGCTGCGTTTATCTCACGCTCGCCCGGTCGGCAGATTCGCAAGAGATCGTCATCTATTAACCCAGAGCAATTATTTTTACATTAACTGCTATTATTTCAGGAAGCACTTGGGATTTGTCAGTCACTCTAGCTGCGGGAAAAATGTAATTGAGGGAAAAGATAAAAAACAATCCGATCTGGGAAAACAAGCAACCGCAGGTCATCTTGTGTCTAGGCCCAGCTCTTCAACACGCTACGGGGAGATCACTGTAATTTATTGTACGACCATTAGTGTGAAAATACACTGGGCCTGAATTTACCAATATTTATGTTTCTCTTGGCATGTGCCACTATTGACCAATGTCTATGAACTTTTTGGACATAATCGACCTTGTGCACATGGTTCAGGGAGTAAGAGACCATAATCTGTTTCAACACGAAAGGGTGAATCCTGTACTGGTTATAAACAAAACAGCGTTAGGGCTCTTCTGGATCTCCGATTCCTCCCATGTGGTGTACGGCGAGTTCTTACAGTATTTGGACAGCAGCCAAATTTTTTAGGGCTGTCATTTGTGCCAAGTTTGCTTCATTTGGATATACAGTAAATGCTCTCTAAATATAGCATGGCGAATAGTAGTTGGGGAGGCTATAACGGAATCGCAGCTCTTTGAAATAGTGTCACTGTACGAAAAATTAAGGAACTTACAGAATGTTTGTGAGTGAGGAGCGTGATTGGATGTGAACTGATGATCTCATTGTCTGTCATTAACCATAATGACTTTCACCGTCAGTCAGGGTCAGTGACTGGGTGACACTTCAGCCACATCGATATTACATACCGACACACTGCATCTTTTGGACTCTGTACGCGCTGCAGCTGAGCACCTCAGTGAAGGCAGGTCCTCAGCACAGTGACATCATCAGTGACATCATCAGCAGCCTCATCAGGGCAGCACTATCCACAGCACCTCTGTGAGAGAAATTATGGGATGGTGAAAACATGAAACCTGCAGTTTATGAGCACAGGAGGGAATCACTTTCTTTGCAGTAAATGCATTTTATTTTTTTACATGCTTTGCTAGAAATCCTTACATGAAAGACGAAAGAGAATGAATATTCTCTGAGAGAGAAGTGAGAATATAAGTACTATCATTAGCTAAACAGTATTTTGGTTTTGCTTTGTACCTGTCACTGAGCAGAAGAGGGAAATCACACTTTAAAAGTTAATAACATATTTTGGCTGCGTGTCCACCTGTGTTGCATAACATTTTTAAAAGAAAGAAAGGGCATTTTTGAAATTTGAGTTTAAAACACAGACAGGGTGGTCCATGAAGATAATAAATTTAAGTCAGTGACGTCCTGGTTGGACATGCCAAATACCCATGACTCCATCCTGTTCAGACCTCAAGCACCATTTGGCTGGTTTACAGTTCCAATAAAAAAAAAAAAAAACACAATTCCACATTTTTCACATTATTGCAAGATTGCACTAACTGTACTCCTCAAAAGAGATAAAAAAGGAATTAATGATCCAGTTTTATTTCATGGAACATTTCTACATAACTGACTCTGATGTCCATTGTGGAAATACTTTGCTGCAGAGCCAATGTAGATATCACTGGGAGAGGGAGAGATGCGTAAGTTTATGGAACACAGTCCATCCTGTGGATGCATGTGTGCGCGCAGGTGTCTATATGTGCATGTATGCATGTCTGTGTGTGCATGCGCGCGCGTGTGTATGCGTGAATATGAGTGAATGAGTGTGTAAGGGAGCCAGAGAGATGAATAGTTTAGAAATACCCTAGAAAAAACTGTACCTGACAAGAATTAGCGAGCCCAGGAACACGAGGACAAACCACAGCTGCACAATCATCGAGAGAACATTCACCCCACGTGCCCTCACATTTAAAACTGGATTTACTGTTATCCTTATGCGCTACAAGGAAAGGTTTGCAGACTCATTGTGTACTTCTGAAATAATGGACGAGGTTTGCGCCTCAAGACCGGGCTCGCTTCTCCACCCGGCCAAAATAAGGACTAATCTGCCTCAGAATTAAACAAAGTGCTCTTAGCTGAGTGCAGATGGCCATAGAGATTTCGCTCCGAACACAGATCAGCATTTCTTAAGCAGGGTGACTTAAGGTCAGCGTTTGATTGCTACATGAAAACAGTTTTAGAAAAAAATGTTGAATTACAAATGAAGTAGGAAGTGACCAGAATCCAATCCACAAAGTAAATGTCATTAAAATAGGAACAGGCATATCGCCTAATGAAGACCCAGGAAGTGCGTGGAAGTCGCACTGTGAACACGTCTCATCATCCGCTTGTCGCTCGCTTTTGAGACCAGTCTGCCGTGACATTTGGTAAATTTGGAAAAGGCGCTGACGTCAACTGCCAAACTTCGCCTTTGTAAACCACACACTGGGGTTATTTTCCTGGATGAAAGGTTATGTAAATTTGCGTGCTCAGACATCCTGGCTTTCTGTGGTCAGTCCTTTCTAATCTTAGTGGGCGACCCCCGCTGATGCGATGAGTCATAATAGGGTGGAAGCAGTGGGCGGGGCCTGCGGAACCATTAGTTCAGCCAATCATTTTGTGAGCTGTTTGATGGAGGGCCTCACTGGCAAACCAGAAGCTTTGGCTACCGGGCCCTGCGTTCGGGTGAGGCCTGTACTGCACTGGAAAGTTGAGAGAGAGACGGCCCTTAGCAACAGAGCGAAGGAGGTTCATTACTCAGTGAAGTAAATAAGTCAGCTTTATTCAGGATTACTGTCTGTGCTCAAGGACTGCCTCCTCTCAGCCTTTCAGGACAGTAAACTTGCATCATAGATGGAGGGCTTTCAAAACACTGAGCTCAGTTTCAAAAATAAAATCTCTCTCCCACAGACACACACACACACGCACACAAAATACACTCTTTCTCTCACAAACACTCCCTATCCCTCCCACACAGTGACCCCCACTCTTGTACTCAGATCTCACACACACACACACGCAAACACACCCCCTCTGTCTTGCTCAGACCTCAAGCTCTCAAACATCAACTGCTCTGGAAATGTGGGTTATTGGTAAAAATCACTCTTCCCCCCCTTGAATGCACGTTCTCTCCTCCGAAAAAATGAGCCGGGAATTCGCACCCCCCACCCCCCAACCCGTCCCACCTGGCCGTGTCACTCATCACTGCTGAAACCTGACCATAGAGCACAGCTGTGCCGCTCGTTAGCCTGACTGCGCCTGCGGCCCTCAGGGCCTGCTGGGATTGAGATCGCAGACGCCGCAAACACGCAAGGCCACGTTTTCTTCTGCGTAAACAGCGCAGGTGCGAGACCGTGAGCCCGTCTGCGACAGCAGCAACGAAACTCAGAAATGTGATCCGTCCGACTGAAGATGTTACTGTGAGCTTGTTCCGGTCCAAACGCTAACATTAGAAACCCGCGAGGTTACTGTCGTTGTTGACTAGCTGTGGGCTATAATGATACTTGTGGTACAGTGAAGGCTAAAACTGCCTGATGTCACACAAACAAACAGTCTTAACCCTTGGAAAGCTAAATGCAGCTATTGTTGCTCAGTAATGTAAGATATCCAAATCAAAGCTGTTGAAAACTTATCGTGGCAACTTGTTTAAAAGAGCTCCCGTTAATTAAATTTATAGTTTTAAAAAAATTATATCAGTGCTCTGAGGGCTAATAAAGACTGGCTCAGTCGGTCATTATACCAACTGAATTGTATTGCTCATTATTAAGTGTGCAGGTCTCAAATTCCTTTGTTTCTCTTGAAATATTGGAATATATATTGACAGTGCAGCCCTCCAGAAGTGACCTGTTACCCACAAACTATATGGTCCTGCATGTTGCCTGCTCAAAAATAAATGAACTGCTCTTTTGTGGCATTTTGTGTACCTAGATGATGGGAGTTTTATACTAGAATCTTCATGGAGCCTTCGACTTATCTGGCTAAATGTTTAGCATCTTCCCTATTAGAGGATGTGCTCCTCTTATTTCAACACATTCTGCTGCCTGACATTAGTTTACATCTATCAGGTCTTGTTCCAGTTAAATGTGAGTTATTTTTCATTGGACGGAGCACAAGTCGGATTATAGATTCTCAGGAGGAAGGATGGGATTTGTCACCAGACACTAATTCTGACAGCAAGTGCAGCTGTGACTTAGGTTGACATTGCAGCAGAAAGTCTGTTAGTTTTCCTTTGTGTTCGAATTCGGGAGCTGCGAAAGTCACAGAGAGTAAGTGCTGGTTAAGTGAAACCAGATAAAGCTAAAATGGCAGGTTCCTGCTGGGATAATGCAAGGATATCACTCCTATAATGGTCTACTAAACATGAAATGAAATACACTCTGAGACACAGAGAAATTGGATCTGACTTGTAGTCTAGTTTTATGTTTCCAGGTTTCTAATTTCAGGATTATCAAGGTAGGACGTGTCTCTCTCTAATCTGCCATTTCTGTTGTGTGAAAACAGATTCTTTATGCGAAGGGACTGAAGCGGTGAACGGACAGCACCAAACATGTTACGCGTGTTCAGTGTTGCCCAGTGGTGGCTAGTGAGCTGAAAATAGAAGGAGCACAGAATGTCTCTTTAAACAGTCAAGGCCGATCATTAGTTTAAAGACATTTTTAAAATAAATGTTACATGAACTCGGAAAACTCTCAACACTATCAGGTGTGATCTGTTTACGTGATTATCAACTCAGTTTTACATTTTGCATGTAATCCATTGGGCATTCTCTAACTGAAGTCAAGTACAACTACCCCCCCCCCCCTCCCCCCTCATCCCCGCGCTCTCCATGGATTTGCTCTGAAACCCTCTGGTAGTTCATTCCGTTCACTTCATTCCGTAAATTCCCTCATCCACCCGGAGACTTGGCCCAGAACAGTATTGTGAGATTTAGACAAAATAACTCAACAAGCCCCATGGAGCTCGGGGTCCCAAAATGTGGGTCCTAACTCCTGACCCCATGTGGGGTCACCTGACTTGAGAATGGTGTCACCAAAAATTTTTAGAAAAAGAATGTCTCAATTATTTAGAATATTTCTCAAATGTGTGAAATCCTGAAACATTTAATATTTTTGCATTAAAATATGTGAACGTAGGATACTCATTTTAAACATCCTGACCCAGTTATAATAAATGGATTTTGCGCAAGAGGTTTTCACCAAAGTAATCACAGATTCTTGGTTTTATTGGGCCCAGTGTGTGTATTTATGGGTGAAGTAGGGTTGTGCCATTTTGAGAATGTTAATTCTGGTGTTGGATTGGAAAAATTTCTGGTTGCTGCGGCTACCATTTATTATTGATGACAAAAATAATAATAGTAATAATCACAAATTTAATCATTCCCTTGTAGCATCTATGTTGACCACTAAAGTTTTATAGCGCCACTGCAGAGTGATTTTGCGGCCCACATCTGGTTTTAAAGGCTCCAGTGTCATTACTGTCGCTGGAGCGTGTTTAGGATGTGGAAGCGTTTACGGCGCGATTGTGGTTTCGCTGGAGTGATTCCTGCTGCATGACTGAGCATTTTTATGATCATTCCACAGCCCAGCCTTCCGTCCAGATCAAGGTCTCGAGGGGTTCAGGACACTGTGTTTCAAATATGATAAAAGTTAGTTTGAATTTAACACAGGCCTTCCTCTCAGGTAACAGGCTGTGTGCAAGGAATTGTGGGATTTGCAAGACACTTTTTTTGTTTTGTTTTACGGGCCATGCAGTGGAGGGGCGATGTAGGAATGACTGTTGCCCTTTTGTGTGACCACCTGTCCGTCACGCTTCTTTTTCTCCGGGCTGGAACATCTACACTATAAGATGCATCCATTTATTTGATTTCATGGAAAAATGCTGAAAGGTTTAGTTGTGTCTTTTCATACTTTTGTCTGTCCTCGTGTCCGTTTGTCTGTCCCTCTGTTGCGTTTTGCTCCAAGGCCAGAACGCCAAATCCATGGTGGGGGAATCTGAGTATTTCATGATTGTTTGACTTTTTTAGATATTCTTTTTAATTTCAGTCGTTCATTTATTGATCTTAAAATTTTCTGCTTCGGTCAGTTAGCGAGAGCTTAGATTAGCTTGGGAATCCTCACCGCTTCCGCTGGTGAAGGTCGTGGATGCAGGCAGTTGGAAGGCGTCCAGACCTTTTAGAGGTCTGCCCTAGTTTGGAAAAACCTAGTAGGTCACAATTTGGTCATTTCGAGAAAAAAAATGACCAACCTTGGGGTTGAGGCCACATTTATCTAAATGCTGGTATTGTATTTGAACATACTTTACGGGACACATGTTGCAATATGATTTCCATTTGTATTTGTTTAACATTGGGACTTACTATGTTTTTCCCTGATCAAGTCAATAGAATTGTGTTCTTGTTGGTACCAACGAAAACCTAGTAAGTTCTTCCAATCACTTTTTATTGCAGAAAATGAAGGAACTACTTCTAAATCGTAAAATTATTGGTTCATTAAGGCCAGGAAATGCGTTTTTCGCAGCAAAAGAAATGAAATTGGCAGCACTGCCCACGGACATTATCTTATGTCGGGTGGGTGAAAAAGCACAGCCATAGGCGAAGTGGGGAAAATCCCCCCCCTACATCACAAGAGTCTATTATAAAACAACCCACTGATGTTAAAAAAATCTTTCTTGTGGAGCACGCAGGCCTATTTTGAGGTACAAGGCGCCCTACTTCAAGGAGTTAATTTCGGTGATGGAAACTTCAACACAGTGTGGTTCACCCCATAGGCCACCAATGGCCATGGTTTTCATTTCCCAATCAGTGGACGTGTTCCTTTAGACAACAGGCCTGGCAAATTATGCCACTCATATATCATCCATGAGAAAATCTGACTTCAGTCGAAGGGGGATGGAATTTCCCCGGGGGATGCATTTCCCCCACTTCGCCCATGGGTGATGGGTTGGAATTTCAGTGAAATTCGTACACTGCATTCCTATGTGTGACTGACAACATGACTGGAACACTGAATGAAAAGTGGCGTTTACAATCATGTAAACCAGCAGTAAACAGAGATTTACTTGATTTTCACAGGGAATTTAGTTGGCATATCCAGGCGAACTGAATATCAACTACCCAGTCTCCAATTTTAATGGAGAACAATTTAAAAACTCCAAAAACACTATTACAATCCTCGCACAAAGACTGCACCATCGGCCATGTTCTGCACAGATCACATGACCTAAAAACTGAACCGGATTGGCTACTGATACTTGCTTGGTTTTTCCTGACCTGGAGTATTCAAATGAGAGACTTACTAGGTTCTGCCTTGTCAATATCTTTGATGTTTATTGGTATTTTTACAAAGTCAATGTCTTATATGATGGAATAAAACCTGGTATGTCCAAAAATAGCCGTAGCTCAATTTTGGGGAAGATGTGACTTACTAGGTTTCTCTAAACTAGGGCAGAGGTGCTCTTGGTCTGTAATCTCTGAAGCTCATCTGGGCAACATCCATGACCAAGGATGGTCACTTGACCCATTTCTTGGCTGCTGGCTACATTAGGTTTTATGTTTTTTCAAGATACTGAGTCAGTACTTGAAAAACCAAGTAATGGTTGTCACATTAAACATACTTGTAATGGCCGTTACATAAAAACTGCTGCTAATGACCATTGCATTAAAAGTGCGCTATTGAAAATACTAGTAATGACTGTTGCATTGAAAATGCTAATAGTGACTGTTACATTAAAATATAAGTATAAACCATTACATCAAAATACTAGTGATGACTATTACATTGAAAACACTGGTAATGACAAATTTAAAATGCTAGTAATGAGTATTATTATAAAAATGCTAGTAATAACTGTTATATTTAAAATGCTAGTAATCACTGTCACATCAAAAATGCTAGCGACAACTTACATTTGATATGCTTGTAAAAAACGGTTAAAAATGTTAGTAATGACTGTTACATTAGCATTGACTGTTCCGGAAAAAGCATCTATGCATCCATTATGTATCTGGTCTATTTCTGGATTTTGTATGACCAAATCTCCTAATCTCTTGGGTTCATAAGCTGGAATCCAAGTCATGACATGCAGTATTGCTGGGGGAATTTGTACCCATGAGCCCACAGATTCCTCTCTGCATGTCTGTCTGTCACTTATGAGGTTTTCTCCTTTCCTTTGGCAAACCGCACACAGCGTTCCTGACCGCACAACTGTGGCTGTGAGAAACACATCTCTTCAGTTCCATAACGCTCAAACAGGAAGAGTGATGGCGACCATATTACAAAACCGCTGCTGTTTAGTTTCTGTGTGTGCTAGCGGCACAGCTGTCCCTCGCGCTTCCACCTACTGCCGGAGAGAGTGTTAAAGAGAGATGGAAGGCAAACTGATAGAGCGAGGCAACATTTGAATCCAAACCCTCGCATGTATTATGGGGGGGGGGGGGGGGGGCAGGGCATGAAACTATGATTTCATCCATTAAAAACATTAAAAACAATTTCCCATGCCCCCCCCCAAACCCCCACCATTTCAGAGAACAGAATCTACAAATTCAGTTGAGGTCTGCAGAGTCTGCAAAACTACCTATAGCAAAACCCCAAAGTTAAGCTCAGTCATGTGTCCAGACATAAGGAAAGGTATATATTTCACACTATTACACCATTTTTTCAGCATTTCTCCTCCGTTTTGCTAAATTATATCAGGAGGAGGAGGTGTCATGTGTCACCAGTTACTGTGGGGGTAAGACAATTCACATAAACTGCCAGCTTTGAGTCCAATTCCTGTTTAGCGCGCTCATTGTGTAACGCTGATGTTTATATTTAGCAGCAGCTGTGAAGATATGTTTACTGAGGCGCCTACACAGTGTTCAGAAGTAGCTGGGTTGCCTTTCCCCCACCTCCAGATTTGGCCTTGCACTGTCCATACTGGGCCTGTGTTCCCGGACCGGAGGCTCTGGACAGGAAATCAGTCATTTCTGTCCTGCGTTTGATGCACATGAACTGGTTTTAGGAAGCTAGTGCTGACTTCACCAAATGTATTGCATCTTATTGCTGTAATCCTAATGAAAGCTAGAGCATAAATTATCGGAGTCATCCCTCTCCTGCGAGATCTACCGTCCTGTAAATTTTAACTGAAACTGAACAAAGCAGACGTCAGCTCGAGCAGGGCTATGCAAACTTGTTCCCGGAAATCGACCATTACATAGGTTTTCACTTAAAGCAATTCTTACCTTTCAGGCATTTTTACACTTTTCTTTTTTAATCTTAAAATGCTCCTATTAAGCACACACTATGACGTAAAATAAATCCAGCTGGTGTTGAAACTCTTCAATATTTAATTCTCATATATTTCTGATAAAAGCGTGACCAATCATTTCCTTCGGTCCGAATAAAATGATTTGCCGAGCTTCCTGTCAGTCATCCGTCGCAGCGCCCCTTACAGTCGCCTACCGCTTTCACTGCTTGCGAGTCACGCGTCTCTCTGGCAGAAAAAGAAAAACAACGCATTTCACTAAACAAACGGGCGCTGAAATCCTATAATTTCGTTAGAGTATGATAATAACGTTAACGATAGTTCATCAGACTACAAAGGTAACTAAACATTACGAGGAGATTTTATTTTATACCACGTATAGAATGGAATATTATGTCATTACTGTTGGTTATTTTTCACTTACTGCTGCCTCTGAATCTGACTCCATTGACCAGTTTCACTCTCCTACGAAGAAAAGTATTGTGTGCTGCGCGAGGAAGTGAGCAGCGCGAGTGAAACGGGTCAATGGAGTCAGATTCAAAGGCAGCGGTAAGTGAAAACTAACCAACAGTAATTAAATTATATTCAATTCTATATGTGGTATAAAATAAAATCTCCTCGTAATGTTTAGTTACCTTTGTAGTCAGGCGAACTCCCGTATATTAGTTACATTTATTTTCATAGGAGAAGTCTGGCAATCGGGGGTAAGAGGGCGGGACTTTGGAGGGTGGCGGAGTTGTTCATGTTCAAATTTTTACTAAGTGCTGTGCGACATCCCAGAAAGGTAAGAATTGCTTTAAATGCGGCCAAACGCGCCTCAGGTACGGCAGCACTGCCCGACACTGCTCCTGGAGATCTGACATCCCGCACGTTTTCACTCCAGCTGCACCAAAACTCTCTTCATTCAACAGATACAAATATTCTTGAGCTGCTAATTCATGGACTCGTTTGTATTGAATTTGGTTTGACACAAAAAAAATACAAAAGGAATAGGGTTGGTCAGCACTGGTGTATAACCTCTCCATTATTGGACTTAAACCATAGTTCCTTACCAATTACCAGCTGACCAAAGATGTTGATTCAAACCAATTTCATATAAGTCTGCAACATGGAGAGGTAACTAAATAGCTAAAGGTATGTGAATTATGCTATACATCCAAGAATCTCTGCAGTATCTTGGTTGGTACTGTCCCAAGGTAACAATTCCAGCTACAGTTACTGCTTTTCACAGATAGTGAAGCCAGTCAAATATGACCCAGTGTCCTCTGAGGCTAACTTGGGGAATCCAAGGAGCAGTTGCTCAGTCTATAAACAAGAAGAGATCGTCAGTGTGCGACGATAATTGATACTTATAAGTTGAAATCTGCCTCGATTCTTTCCTGAAAGTCGCAGTGAACACGCTAAACTATCTTTTACTCTCCTCTCCTTCACAGCATGCATTTCTCAACTGTAATACAGGCTGTTTTGTATATCCAGCCTGCGACTGCTGCGATTATCAATGTGAGTGCAAGCTAACTAGAATTAACTTTTTCCTTTTTCGCACAGGTTGCTTTATTAATCAACCGCCAGCCTCGGGAACGTGGGTTTACGTGAAACTATGTCCATAAAGACCTAAAAACTGAGGTTAAGCGAACACATCACAACTGCTCTCTGAACAGTTGAGTTCCTAGATAGGCAGAGTTGCTACATGAGGGTCCCAGACAGTCAGTTCATGGAGCCATTTTGTTTCCGCCAGGTTATCAGACACCATCTCCAAGTGAAAGAGTTTTTTTTTGTTTTTTTTCTCTTTGCCCATTTCCAAACATTTTCCCCTCTTATATTTGTTGAAGCCATTGTTCACTGGTTTGTGCCCCCCCCCCAAAAAAAAGTTTCCCTTCTGAGAAAGGAACTAAAAAATCCAACAATGTTCCATTGTTTGAAACAGAAACAAAATGGGTCCTATTCTTCAGCTGCCACAATTCTATCTAGAGACTTTACTGTACGAAGCCAAGAGGATGTAGAATTGCAATGCACTTCCTATTGCCCCTGTGATGGACTGACGAACTGTCCCAAATCGTCTCCCTGCCTTTCACCCTCTGTATTCTGCGATGGGCTCTTGCTTCCTGGGTCCCTGACCAGAAATTATAATGCTTGGATGGATGGGTGGATACATGTTTGAATGTTGCTTGAATCTGATGACTGCTCAGCAGGATCATGGCTGGTCAAGAGAAAGGAGGTGATGATTAAAGGGGCCTGTTACTGGAGAGGATGCACAACAACTCCAGATGGATGGGGCCCCAAGGACTATATTCTCTCTGGGGCCTAGAATTGCTGTCAATGACTCTTATACTAAACCATGATAGGAGGGAGACCTGTTTGTTTCCACGGGGCTGTTCATTCCTCTATCATCGTCCTGGTCATTCTCTTCCCCTGTCAGACACTGCTTTCTCAAGCCTGGTGTTGAAAGAGCGTTTTCGGGCCTGAGGGGGGGATTGCATTGGCGCTAATCTGGCGGGCTGAGCCGTCCCATGTTCCTCGGATTGTTCTCTCGTGGGAGCAGTGAGATGGGGCTCCAGTTCGGAGGACTTCAATGTTTACGCTGATGGGTTCCAGATGCTGGCAGAAACAGCCGCCAACCTCCCGGGGTGTTTGCCAACAAACCAGGAAGTGGTCCAGTGCTATCTCGACTGCTTGGACAGAGTGTATTCTAGCTCTGTAATAACCCAAAGAAAACAGAAATGCGCTCAGGGCCAAGGCTGATTATCAAATGTCACTTGGCTGCTGGAGACCAGGGTTTTGCAAGAATAATGGGTTCGTGCGTATTTGGTGTGAAATCGTGCGGGGAAACAAAGGTCTCATACGTGTGAGAATGTTATTGCACAGATATTATTAAGTATTTTATTGGCTTGTCAGGTCCTGCAGTAGAGGCGGAATCTCTGGGGTATTTCAAGACATGGATAGATAGAGGGCTAGATCCTATCCCATTCTTAATGGAAAAATGCAGGCTTAAACACTTTGACATTGTTAAAATAAGACTAATTGTGATGTTCAAAGCTTCCCAGGTCCTATTTTATTGTTTGTTCAGTTTTTCACTTTACTGTGGTTGAAGTCAATTTTTTTTTTTACAGTGATGATGCAACGTCACTGTAACAGACTCTGTGGAAATTAACAAGAGTGTAGTTTGTAGTTTTCAATTCGCTGCTGCATCAACCATAATAATCCGATACTGGGTTCATCCATCATAGGAGCAACAACACAGGAGCTCTGTCTTAGAACCACTGCAAATTTACATTTTGCAATGTTCCTACTGAGAGAAATCAGTAATGTAGCCAGGGGACACGCCATGCTATCAGCCTCATATATCCAGAATGCGACACTCTGGCTTTGTGGGCAATGGCAACGGTGTTGCCACGATGTCCAGGTTTGTTTCCCGTAGAAACAGTAGCAAGATAATGTTGCCAGTTGAAAGTCATTCTGGGTAACGTAGGAAAAAAACACCATGAAGCGAATCAGGTGGAAGCCTGACAGGATAGCGAGTGACAAATTGAAAATGACAGTGTAGTACAACATTGCATGTATCGGAAGATACACCCTGGAATGAGTTGTACATTGATGTTAGACGTTTTATAACTATGTAAAAGTATTTTTTTTTCTTGAAGTTTTCTCCATGTTTGATAAACTAGTGTAATTTCACTTAATTGCGCGGAAAGTGGGAAGTATTGTTCGGCTAAATGACCTGTTCTCATTGCTTTGTTTTGCCATGTTTTGTTGATCAGAAATGACTTTGGGGCGCTTTGCTGGGTCCAGAGTAAATTACACCATATCTCCTGTCTCGGGTTATAAAAACTGTAGGACTGGCAGCGTGGCGTCGGTGTCTAATTTTTAAACATCAAGGAGAAAATGATGATATCTTCCCTTTTGTATGATAATCTTAAGAGTCATGCATCCATTAAACCTGGAGATGAAAGACATATCTGGACCAAAATCAGGAAGTTACAGGCCAAAGTAAATGTGCAGCCCAAAGAGAACTTTATTTCATTTTTTACTTTTTCTCCAACACTGGGCTCGAGAGCGGCTTTGGGCTTTCTTATTTGTGCAGGTTTTTCAGCTGGTTAGCCTTTAAAGACGTACGCATCGAAAAAGGCAAAATTTATCACTTAGCAGCACACCTGTTTCCCCCATCGGCCTCCTTTCGCGGGCTTTTATTTTCTTTGCAGGCATAAGAAAGGGGCAGCTGCATTAGAAAAGGACCCACAGGCCCCCAGGACACTGGCTTCATTTAGCTCTCCCTCGCAGGAATCAATATTCTGTAGAACAGAGGGGTCATTTTCAGTGCCTGACTGGAATTCTCACACAAGACAGGCCTTCACTGGATGCCTGCGGAAATAACTGGTTTAAAAAAAGGCCTGTTCTGTCGGCCTAGAGACACAGCTGAGGGCCCACAGAGGTTTGCTTGTGCTCTGGCCTGGTGGAAGGCCATCTGCTGCTCCCTCATTGGCCATTCCCAGTTTTTATTGCGATAAACCAGATTGTTTACATCACGGTGCGGTGATTCTCCCTCTGCAATGGTGAGAGGTGAAAAAAGTGTTGGCAAACTGGGTGTTGATGTAAAATAAAAAGCCTGCACTCGTGACAAAATTTGAGCAAAACTTCTAGTGCTTTTACGCTCATAATCCTATGATAGTAGGCTAAGGAAAAACAGCTAACTGAAATGCTAATTTGAGGTAATGCCATGGACTGGCTAACATTTTTCAAACATCTCAACTCATGATACATTCTACAATGATGGTTTTGTAAATCTTGCAGCCAGCTATATTGGCCCGAGGTTAGTTTGTGTGTGCTTCGAGAGCAGATATATCAGTTGAGGTTTCCCCTCCAAGGGCGAAACTTGGCCAATTCCTGTCCCAGCCAATTAGGGGAAAGAATTGGGCAGCTTGGCCGAGACAGGAGCCAAAATTGCGTGGCCAAAATTCAGTTCTTCATATGTAATAATTTTAATTCGATGTTGGAACTTGGTGATACACTTGAGCCACACCCTTTGGTGATCTCGCAAAACTGGACCGCTGGATTTCAGAGTTTTCAACAATTAATTTATGGTTTTGCAGAGATTTTCCAGAACATTAGTGAAGGTGGGGAAAACATGCATGGCAAGTGCATTTTTCTACGCTTTATATGAGATGTATTTTGATTGTAATCTCTGATTCAGAAAGGAGTAATTCAGGGATGACCTTAGCATCGCCATTTCAGGCTGTAGTATATTGTAACTTGGATGGCCGACCGCATCTATTTCATGAGGAATGTCACTTGTGGTAAAATCTGGTATTAACACTCATTTCCTGTCTGTTCAATGGTAGAGAATGAGTACAGAGCTTTATTTGAAGCTACTCATGGTGATTTAATCTCATGTCAGAAATATGGATCAACCCACAGATGTGTCATCATGAGTGGCGTCTTCAGATTGAAAAACACCAAACCCTCATGTGGTGTTCAATTCAAAATGACTAAAACTCGTGGTACAGAAATCAGTTGAACTCCTGTACATGTCAGGGACAAGGACCATGCCGACAGCATTCATACAAAAGATGAATTGAACACAAGGATGACCTCGATCCTTATAACCTCATAGCGCCACACAGCAGTGACAGAGTGATAACAGGAAGGAAGTTTGTGTGTCCGGCAGGGTCCTGTCCAGGTCCCACAGTTCATTCTGGGGCCTACTGCGCATGTGCGCACTTCACAGTCTGGTAAGGTCAAAGGTCAGCAGTTACATTTTGTGACCCTGCTGGGATGTCCTGTCGTACGGACTTCAGCTTGAGGTCCAAAAATGGCGTTCAGGCCATTCGTGTACCAGAGGGTGCTGGGTAACTGCGGTGTGTACGGGGGACCCCACCCAAATCTTAACTATCGACTGCTATAGAGGAGCTGCTCTGGGCATTTCTGGACGGAGGTATTCTGCGTAGCCTCACTGAACTGCTCCATGAAATATCCTGTTGATGCGAAGCGGAAGGGTGATGTTATTTTGGCGTGGGCATAAAACGCAGGACGTGACTGGTAAATGTTTGCATATTTTTGCTGCATTGTTATAGTAGTAATACACAGTCTTAATTTAATTACGTGGAAGATGATTAGTATACCCAGGTTGGCTTTAGAGCGTAATACAAAATTAAAAACTACAGATATTCATCACCAGAATCGAGATTCCCTTCTCATTACTAACCTCTACTGAAAGCTGTGCTTCATAACGGCCTCTGCACTGTGTGATGTGGAGTCTGTCGAGCTGGTGGCTCCCGCCTGGCTGTTGTTTTGAACCATGTTTTTTTTTTTTTTTTCCAAACTGTTATTTCACGTAATTCGAAGCAGACGGGTGGATTTTATACGGCGTTTTGTGTTTTCTTATGTCACGGTGTGACTGAATGGAGTCGATCTGGTTCTGATTTCCTCACTGTCGTGTACCGGAGCCTGATTGGAGGCCTTTCTCTGCCAGGATCGATGACAGAGTTGCTGTGGCATTCCCGCTGCTGCCGTAGGGGACGGGACGGGCCTCTGTGACGGCCTTAAGGGAACACAGCTGGAGGGTGGAGGGTCCATTCAAATATGCCGCCCCCCCCCACCTCCTGCACGCACACGCACACACACCCCAAAAAAAGCCCCCCAGTTTACCCTTTAAAGAGCCGGGTTTGTTTGTAATGCTTTGGAGTTTTTCCTTGAACTGCAGAATCTTTAGTGATTGCGACCCGAACAAAAGACGTCCCGTAAGGAACAATCTCCACGCTTGTTTGTGATGGTGCATGTAAGAGCTTGTAAAACATGGACGGTTAAAAAAGGGGTCATTTCACTGCCATTATCTCAGTGACAGTCACCCATTGGCTTTTCTGGGTCTTAAATTTTTCAGGCCTCGGCATGTTGTGTAAATCGGAACCAGAGTGTGTGTGGTGGATTTGACCAATTGGAGACTGCGAAGGATCTTTTGCCTGATTTGTCTGCAGAATATTACTCCATAATTCATATATCACTATCGCTCTTGAAGTCAGCACAAACGACAGGGCGTACATTTTCTTGTAGGGCAAAGAAATGACTTTGCATTTCGAAATTAACCCCATAACAGCTGCAGACTCATATGGGTTCGTAAAATGCAGTTGCTGCATTCAGACCTGTTGAACTTAAGGTTTATTTTATATTTTAGTGGAGATCCCAGGGTTTTCGATGATCCCAGCTAAATTACAGGGAAATGTGCACAAAATGTACAGGATCTAAGTATTTAACATTTTATGTAATGCTGTATTTGGCCATAGAAACCTGGGTTTGAATATTTCTCTCAATATAAATGTGATGAAACTTCAGTGAAACATAACAATCAGTAAATGCAGAATATTTATGTGACTTTGTCCTACAATAGGGGAAAAAATGCATTTTTTGACTCTGAACCTGCTGAAGGGAAAACTTCAGAACAAAATCAGAGTTTAAGGGGTCCATCTGTTAGGGTGGAAAACTCAATCTGGATCCAAGCCCAACGTCTGAGCAACGTCTCTCAACGAGATCAAGCCACAGACTGTGAAGATGAAGCTAATTTCTGGCTGGTTTTTTGATTTACAACCTCAGGATGCGTCTGACCTCTTACAAGGTTCCCTTCTGCTCTCTGTCCTGTGGTGCCACTCGAGCGCCAGGCTGATGCCTACAGTATGAAACCTCTTCAGATTCCTGCTACTGAAATGTGAAGGTAGATAAAAGGATAATAGTTAATAAACGAGGGTTTTCCTGACACACGGCTGGTCCGAGCGAATAAGGACGATAGTGTTGTGATTAGTTAGAAAGAGGAATGGTCCACATCGGTCACAGATTCTCAAGTGTTGATGAATGTTTGGAAAACATGCGAAGAATCCTCTTTCCCGGAACAAGCTTGTGGTCTCGTAAAATAAACCAGCGTCACACAGGATGGGAACGCTACAGAAATAAACACTGACTCTGCACTCTGCCAAACTCTTAAGTGTCAGATCCAGCTTTTACACTGCGAGGCTTATTTTGAGCCCAAATGGGCCCTTCATTGTGACAGTGTTCATGCAGTACAATAGAGCTGTTGCCGATTCTGGTGGTCAGTTTGAATTGTGATCATTTTAACTACAATAATCTCTTCTCAGAGTACGACAGGATTTTTATTTCGTAAAATCAATGTTAAATTGCCATTTTAAAAAAAGCAGCGATGGTTTTCCTCACTCTTTTCCAGTCAGTAACAGCTATTCATACATTTATTGGTGATCAGTGTAATGTCCTTATCTTTGAGTCTGCTCGAGCTTTCCTTATTTCTATGAAAATTCACACACCCGAGCAGACAAGCATCCTTTTACTTCTATCCTTGTGAGGACATTACATTGACTTCCATTTATTCTTTGTGTGTCTGCAGCCTCTCCGTAATCTTTACAATAAGCAACGCATGCCTAACCTAACCTAAACCCTTAACCTAACCTTAACCTAAACCCTTACCCTAACCTAACCTAAACCCTGAACCTAACCTAAACCCTTAACCTAACCTTAACCTAAACCCTTAACCTAACCAACTTAACCTTAGCAGCAGTACTTTAGAACAAATTAACTGTCTGTCCTCTAGGTTTTATTTCAGGCCTTATGACCCGTGTATTTCTCCTTCATAACTGACCTCTGACCTGCCTTATACAACCACACTGTTATCCTTTACACGGAGTCCGCACTTCTTCATTTAAACTGCGTCTGTTGGAGCTGAAATCCAATGATGTGACTCGTCTGTCGAGATAAGACTGTATGACTGTGACCGTTGAGTTGTTACACTCTGTTGCATCCGGAAACAAAATTATGCTCAGTTAAATTTCCTGACGGGAGATGATCTAGCCTCTTTGAATTGAAGTGTGGTCATATCATTGCGGCTTTGGAAAGGATGCACTTTTAATTTACATCTTTGGTTGATTCTACAATGGTTTCCTGGAGTCAAGTCATAACATTTGTTGATGTTTTGATATTAAGGACATCCGGGAAGTTCTCTCTCTTTTTAACCCCCCCACCCCCCCTGACTCCAGTCCTTTTGTGCATCGTGTTTGAATGAAGGCGCTCAGGAATCCCGAAGGCATGTTTTTCAGCCGTCGTCTCCAACTGACTAAACAACAGGCCTGTTTATGCTGTGCTTTCCAAGAGTCGATGTTTGTCTGTCCGCCTCTGGGAGAAAATGGCTGCCAAAGAACAAAACAAGGATTCCACAAACCCTCCATCAGTTCCTTTCCGCTAAAGACTGTATCTTGGCACAAAAATTGGTTTAATCTCATGTATTTCTTTTATTGGTCCAGGTGTCTTAGGAATTGATACATTATGTATTTGCACAATTGCATTTTTGATTGATATGACCTGTTGGGCCTTCGTAACAGCTTGAATAAATCACTAAACATAAAAAATTTATGTTCATCAAATGTGTTTAGTCCTCATGGTGTCTTTAAATGAACACGTAAAATGTAAAATTTTCTTTATTCGCAATTATTAATTCATTGTCATAATATTTTCCCAGTGATCTTGTAACTGGCACATTGTTAGTTACACTGGCTTAATCAAAATGCCCGGCTGTAAGCTCAGAGACATGAGCAGTGATGACTTACATACATTAGGCCCTCAGGCTGGCCTTTTCAAGCACGACACTGATTACAATTATGAAAACTTAATTGTCCACAATGTGGAAATTTGCCTTAGGTTCCACCATAAAATGTGCAGTTAAATATTATAAATATTCTAACACTCTATGCTGGCCATTGCTCAGGACTTTATGGCTAAACAAACGGTTTTACACAAAGCGAGGAATCTCTGATACATGCATCACATATGGCAGGGCAGGAACAATTTGTTTGACATCCATATCTTGAGGAATTGTTACTGAGGACAATAAAATGCACTGTTTGTATTCCTGACACATTTACAATAAATGAAAGGAGTGTGTGGGGACGGTACATAGACCAGACCTTATTTTGGCCCACAGCCTTGACCAGATGTTGGCACATATTTCCATTGCTACCCTTCTGAGCTGATGCAATACAGGGCGAATGAGTGACACTTCTGGACATTGCAGATTGGTGACGTATCGAATGGGAAAATTCAGGTAAAAGTCCATCACAGTAATCAGTTCCCATCACCTAAATTTGCAAACTGGCGCAGTTTTTCAGTTATTAGGCCAAACAAATAGTTGAAATCAGACAACTGAGTTCAGGGTAGCAAACATAAAGCAGGGATCTTATTTTTGATATTTTCTGACCTCTGAACTTTCCACCTCTGTATACGCACTCAGCGGCTTTTCTGTACCTTTCATATGCAATTTGGTGGCTAGATTATAGCTTCGACTTTGAGGACAGTGTTTTGCATTTGTAAAGTTTGACCTCAATCACCAATACGAGGCCATTCAAGCTTTACGTCCTCTATCGCTCAGGTTTTTCGGAGGGCTGCAGTGTTTCCAAGAGCATGTAACGCTTCTCACCATACTAAAGGTCTCAAACAGTCAAAAGTCTGCATCAAATAATTTTTCCAAAATATGCTCTCCAGCTGTAAATAGAATGTAGTGGTGGTTTGTGAGCTGTGATTTCATCTGATTTATGGCTGCCATAATACTGCCTTTTCGGTAACATGGAGATCATAGTTTACGCAGTTGGTTAGTTTTGCACAGCAAAGTAAGTGGCTAGAAAGCGGTCATTGCAGAGCAGTCTTAATACTTTAACGCTATAGTACTGCAGACCTCATCTCAGCTCAGACACAAATCCTTCCTCAGAAGAATTAGAATATGCCAATTCATTGACGAATGCAAATCAAGTATTTTTTACTCGTTGAATGCATACTCAAGTTGCCACGGAACAATGAGGACAGACTGTCTCTTGAACAAATGTTAAGATTGGCACCTCTTGAAAATATATCACCAGTGCAGGATTGTTCTGATTGGGCACATTTTTTTGGCTCAGATATTGCGATGCCTGACTTTTTCACAGTGTATTGGTACATAAGTGTATGTAGTATCAAATATATGTGTGATGTTGTGTAAAGGGGGTCATGTAGGACATGATTAAAGTTTAATCTCTCACATATGCGCAAAATGCTGCCAAACTCATAACTTTGCCTCTCACACACCCAGTCAAAATGCCCTAACGTGCATCATAAATGCCCCTTGTGATATTGCTTTGGTCTTACTAAAAAAGGCCTCTGCGGACAGCCTTTTATCATAGATCATGTCCTCATTTCTATACCTCCACCGCACCCAAACAACAATGACCGATCCTGTCGAAGAAGTTAGTTCCTGAGCCAAGGCATCATGCTCCTCGTCTGTCGTTAATTAAGGCGAAGCTACGCCGCCAGTTATTTGGTAATTATATTCCGCGCCGGAGAGGACGAACAGTCCCGCCATGTGAGTGAGTGAGTGGGGACTCGAGGACTAGCGGGAGCGTTCGCAGATGTTTTGCTGCACGCGGTAACCGATCATTGTTGCTCCATGTGCTCTCCCAAAATCACCGTACCAAACTCAGGCCCGATCATTCCGCTACTGCCAAGAAAAACAAACCACTCGCTTGGAAAAACACCCCTTTGATTCTCTGGGTTTAATCTGACTGACAGGAGGAGTGAAGGACGGTAAGTTGACACCGAACGTGGAGGAGTACGTGCCCTTGCAGTCGTTTCGATTTTCACCCTTAAAATTATTCGTTTCTTGCCGTGTTTTGAATTATGGTTTGAGTAGTGGAGTTTAGCCTTGAACCCGACATGGCAAAGTAAACCGTAGGAGCGCCGCATGGGCCATTTTATTTGGAGGAACATAGAGTGCAGCTGCCTGAATTCAGTGTGACGTTGCCCTTTAGAAAGATACGCGCTGGGAAAACACAGTTTGCTCTTTTCAATTACACTGCTTCATGGTAAATTAATTCCATCTTTCGTTCTGTTCCTCAGAAGAAATTAATAACAAGAAAGAGCCCCCATTATAACACAATTACCCTTTGTATTGCACAGAGTGAAAGTCAGGGACATTTAAATTCCAGTGTGTTCGTTCGTTGCTGTAGTTTTGTTCTCTGTCTTCGTATTTAGGGCTTGAGAACAAGGCATATCGATCCTTTAGCCAATAAACGACAAATTAACCCCCAATGCCAGGTGCATATTCACATCTTTCCAAGATTATGACCCTCTGAGAACGGCGTTCAACACCTGCAAGTTAAAGTCACTATGAAATCAAATTGGGACTTTTTAAATCAAGTCACGTCTCTTTACATCTTTTATTGGGCATGTATGGTCATATTTAGTCTGTTTCAACCATTGATATCATTACAGTGAAAATTCTGCTCTGCTCGCAATTTTAATGAAAAGAAAAATCCCATCCGAAAGATCTGGTGTCACTTAGAACTTCTCTCAGGCTGTGATGTCACTGGGTGGGAACTTATTGAGGCCACCCCTTTCTCCTACACTATGAATGTTAGCCATTACGGACAATAAAATCTACCTGGACTCCTCCCACCTCCAACTCTGGACACACCCCTCAGCATTACGTCACCCCACCCTGCAAAAGTGTTGGGTTTATTTTGGAAGCATGTCAGACCCAGGAAGTAAAATGCCAATATATCTCACTTAGTGACTTTAAGTATAAATGGAGATGGCATTGTTGAAGTACGTAATGGTAAACAAACTTTATATGGGTCACACGCTGGGGCAGCACATTCAGGCACCTTAAGGAGCCTTTTATGGAGGTGCAATCATGATGGAAATTAAATAACAGAAACAAGGGATTAAGTATCCAACCCTCCTACCTCGAAACAGAGTTCTTGAGCCTGGAAGTGGATAAATGCGACCTTTTAATTTGGAGCATCTTCCATGGTTCTCTTTGATGGGGTACTCATATCTTTAACCTCTACTTAGAGTTGAATACATTAGTTTGCGATGGACATGATGCTTTTTGAAGTGGTATCAGTTCTGAATCAATGCGTCTTGAGTGAGACCGCCCAGTACAGTTGGTGGAGATCAACTGTCCAGTGGGTTTTCACTCCAAGCTCATGTCATTTAGTGGCTACAGCAGGGCTGTCCAACCCTGTTTCTGGAGGTCAGTCATCCTGTTGGTTTTCACCCCAACCCTAACAAAGCACATCTGATGTAACAGCTAGAGCAGGGCTGCCCAACCCTGTTTTAGGTCTGCCATCCCATAGGCTTTCTCTTCAACTAACAATAGCTAGAGCAGCGCTGTTCAAATCACCATCCTGTGATGGGTTTTCATTTCAACCCTAATTTGACATACTTGATTCTTTTAATTACCTGGGCAATAAGATCTCTTGCTGTAGAATGAGGTTTCAGGTTCAGCTTATGGTAATGCTGGAATCAGTTATCCCGAAGCATCTAGCTCTGCACACGGTCATGCGCGGTCATGCACCTCTTGGACCACTGAGCGCAGTGGGACTCTGGGAGAGGTTCAGTTTACAGGGTGATAACACACCTCATTAGGCCATTGGTTTTGCAGTCTACTGGTCCCGTGCGCGTCATGTTCAGCGTGGCCGCATGCAGGAAGGAAGTAAATGCAGCTGTAGTTTGCTTAAATGCCTCGCTTGCGGTCGCAATGTTCTGCGACAGCTTATGGGTCGAGCTCGATCGCGTTTGGTTAGAGGTGTGGAGGGCACTCCGGTGCTACTAAATCAGTGAGCCACATATCAATGACTGTCCCAGTGCTCACAGTCCCAGGGTCAGTCAGCTATAGCTACAGAGCTGTGAAAACAGATGGGCAAATCCAGCATGATTTTCATTCATAAAATGCATTGCTGCCATTTTCTCTTCTTGTCTGGACTAAAGGTGGAAAGAGAAAACCACTGAACTGCACAGCACAGGCTCTGATCGCTAAACAACACCTTTCTGAGTGAGCTGAAGCTGGGACAAGGCTGTAATTCTGGATGGACTGGAAAAAAATGTTTTGAATTTAAGAAAACGAGAGGGTAGTCAAAAACACTTCAGTAATGTTTCCATTCAAATTAACATCCTTGTTTTGTTGCTTTGTCCGTCCAGGCGCGGCCCAAAGGCGAAGGCTTGACCCCTTATCAAGGGAAGAAGAGGTGCTTCGGAGAATACAAGTGCCCCAAATGCAAGAGGAAGTGGATGAGCGGGAATTCATGGGCCAACATGGGGCAGGAGTGCATCAAGTGTCACATCAATGTTTACCCTCACAAACAGGTCAGCACAAGCACTTACCCACAGATACTGGGGTCTGTTTCACGAAGCAGGATTGCTGAGTTAGCCAGATAACTGCTCAGAGCACAAGCCAGAACTGCTCTTTACTTCAGTTCATGTTTCAGATTTGAGCAGTTTCTAGGTTGTACTCTGTACAGTTATCCAGCTAACTGAGTAACCCTGCTTTGTGGAACAGACTCCAAATAAGCATCAGTGTTTACATACGCGGACATGCAGGCATCAGTGTTAATCCATACTAACTGGTTGGTATCAATTCTTACCCAAACAAAGAAACTGGTATCAATGGTCACCCAAAGAGACTGGTGGGCATCATTGTTCAACAAAACAGAAAACTTAGCATCAGTATTGACCTAACGCAGATGTGTAGGCATCTGCACACCGGGATTCAGTAATACTGGGACAACCTCATCTTATCCCCTATTAATAAACATTTAAAAGCAGTGAAATTTCAGACTTGAGACTGCAAACTTGTTTTAACTACTGCACTATTGAGACAAATTGTATACATCATGATGCCTGCTGCTCTTGAAATTGAAATGGTTGCTGAAAATTAGTAAAAATCCCATTTTAAGCGCTCGTGTGTGTGTCATAATGTTAAGTGCGTGGCAAAACTCTTGATCCACCCTACTTAACACTTAGCCCATAAACAAAGAGTAACCGATTGCCGCAATATCCCTCAATGCATTTCTCACATTTTAATGATATACAAATATTAATAGTATTTAATTTTCCGAGTTAAATCCTGAACCCAAAAAGTGTTAGTTAATATGGAATAAGATAGGGGTGTTCCAATAATATTGAACTCCAGTGTATGTATCCACAAAAACAGCTAGGCATCAGTATTTATCCGCAAATGGGTCGTGCATCTGAGGTCTGATCTTGAAAACATATCCTTCTCTGAGTTTTCACTCTGACCCAAACAAAGTACATCACATTCGACAGCTGAAGCACGGCTGCCCGCCCCTGTTCCGAGACACCCACCGCGGTGTCGGTTTCCCCACTAAACCTAACAAAGAGTACAGCACTGAGTGGTGGAAGATCTTGTTGAACAGGCAATTAGTGTAATCAGCTTTGCTAAATTAGGGCGGAAATGAAAATCTACACAAGGTTAGATCTCCAGGATCGTGGCTGGGAAGGACTCTTCAACATGTGGTTCTCTTTATGATGGGCAGGTTTTCTGGAATATTTTCTATAATTCGAGCTCAGTATTCTAGAACTGCATCAGAAATCCCAGTAGTGATTGCGACATGAGCGTTAGAATCGTTATTCTGCAACAGTCCAATCACGATATCTGTTGTTTCTCACCTTAAGCGGTTAACACAAAGCTTGAGTGCTCTCACTGGCTCGTAGGCCTGAGGGTTTGGACAGAGTTCGGACTCTGAACTTCCGGTTCATTCCGTGCAGTGAGCGTGAAAGCGGAACAGCTGACACCTGCTGCGTCTGGAGCACTCGGTGACCGAAGGGAGTCGCAGAGCTCGATCCAGCTCGACTGCAGGCGGTGAAAGACCCGCTTGTGTCCGGCAGGTGCCCTGTATTCAGGAGATACGCAGTCAAAAGGGCAACTGGAAACGCTTCCACTGCCTGTGATTCAAATCTCATGGAATTGAAAGTGTTTTTATAGAAGCCTTAATGCCTATTATTTATTTAATAGTATTGTTATTATTTCTACTTTGGATGAAATAAAAAATGTGCGACAAAAAGAATCCAGGGATTGTCAAACCGCAGTGGGGGGAACTCTGAGTCTCCTCGGGCGGTACGACCACGGAATGAAACTACAGTCCATACGGATTTGAACAGCGCACCAATTGTTGCTTTCGCTCTGAATTCTGGCTCTAAACAATGAAGGCCTGAGAGATTTTCCTGAATGTGTGGATGCTGACCTCTGTGTGGAGTAAACTGTCGGAACTCGAGCCGTTCAAAACAAGTAAAAACGAGCATGAAATGCTCAGATCCCGGGCCGTGGTTTTGGTGCTCAGGCCTGGAAAAGAACTGCAACTGGGGGACTGACAGACGGACAGTAGGACAGACAGAAGTATGAAAAGGCCCATCTACGCCGAGATGTTTCTACATAATTAGATTTCATGGAAAATTTCAAATGTATCTGAAGTTCTGGCTTGGAAAAGCGTGACAGACGGACGCGGAGAAGGAGGGACGGATGGACAACTCTCATTCCTACATCCCCCTTCCACCTCGCAGCAGGGGATTAAACCCATGAAAACGACTTCACGACCTTTGCATAGTTCATCAGGATTAGCTAGATGTAGTATTTTTATGTAGATGCAGTACGATCCTAAAACAATGGATTGGAAACTCTATCACATAATTTTATGTTGGACTCTGTGTATAATGGAGGGCTTGTTGGCCAGTTCTTTACATCATGTTCTCCATCTTGCACATATCAGTTAGAAGTGGAAGATAATAAAAATTAAAAACCCCGTTAATTAAACAAGGCAGTCAGAGATGGCGGACTTCGCCCCATTCATGCTAATATCAGCAAGTGCGGAAACACTGACAGACAGACTAACAGACGAACAAACACACAGAGCCGCTAAAAGCAGCACCTCACGCCCACTCCGTGGGGTGGAGAAATAACACCTCAGGTTCTCAAACAAGAAGTTTAATTACATTTTTGCTGTTGCTATACAATACACTTCTGGAGTAAAAATCATGACTAAAAATAACAAGTCAGTTGACTTCACATTACAATAACAAGAAAAAAAAACCTTGTTAGAAAACCATGTATCATAGGCGTTCTAAATTATAAGAGTGCTAATCTTGAGAAATCTAAAGAATGACGTGACCAGTTCATGCCCTCATATTTGAGCTTGTATTCCAGCATGCCTGTTTTTTAAGAGGGTTCAGTTTTTTAGTATCCTTTCAAGCTGTTCTGCGTCTACTGGCTCCAACTCAAATTAAAACCATGAATCAAGGAACGATGCCGTTCTTTCTAGGTTGTAACTGGACTGTTTGTAAATGATAGCTCTGTTTCTTATAACAGAAACGCTGAGCTAAAGCAGCGAGTGCACAGGATAAACTTCTTTGAATGCAGGAGTCACTTCCCTGCAGCTAATCAGGTTCAGAAATGGATCACATGATGTGGCTGCATTAGTGGGTCCTGTGTCTGTTTAGATGTAGCCTATCTTTCCACAATATACAATCTTGGCCTGATCCAGACACCGGTTCAGCTGAACATTCCAGTCTTAGCGCAGCGCTCCAAAATAAATCTTGTTTTCCTTTTCTGAAAAAGCAGGATTATGCTACCTGGAAACATGCTGTAAACAAAAGTATTCTGAGATTTTGCTCAACGTTAGGGAATATCTGATGGCGACACTGAGATGGTTTATGTTTCGCTACCACCTAGGAGGAGAATTAGTGGGAAATTTTATTGCGATTTTAAAGGTCTCGGTCACTCGCACATGTAATCTTTTCTTTCCAAGAATATTCTGTAGGGCCTCCTCCCTAACTATTGTGAAAAAGCAAACAAACTAATTGACGAATCTATTTTTCCTTTCTAAGTCAGTTCCAAGTTGCATTTACTCATTAAAGGGCTTTGTGTCTCCTGACAACCATTTTGAGTGGTACATTCTGTGCGATTATCCTGTGTATACGCTTGGAGAATGAGGCAATGGATGTTTTGCTTCCAAGAGCTTGAGTGAACACAGTGGTAAAATTGAGTCAGAACTATGTTTGCTACAGGCTGGTGTGCAGCTTGGGTGCTGCTTTCACACCCTGTTTATTTTATTGAGTGAATGAACTTGATTTACACTCCCGTTTATTTGGAGCAATCTGTGAAATCCCCGATTGTGATATTTGAAGGGCTTTGAATAAAATGGAATTTCTGAGTGTTTGTAATGACTGGCTGCAGGAATGGAAAATGTAAGATAGAAGAGCAGTTGATATTCGGGTCGATAAACCCCTGTCATGGAATAAACAAAATGTGACAAACAAGTCAATTGGAGTGTTTTCAGGAAAGCATGTGGTCAATGTGAATGTGTTCTGTCTGACAGTGAAATGGTACCATTCATCTCCAAGCATTTTTCTTAAACTATAATAAAATGATCAAGGTTGTTGTGGTCAGGATTCTGTAAAATGATCAGAAAGGGAAATTAAATATTACGGGCAAAGAAAATGGAATAAAAAAAATTCAGCTCAACGCACCATTTGAGGAAAATTCACATAACAAGAGGATTCAGTTATTTCAGTCAAGCTTTTTCTTGGACTTTGTTCAGCGATAACAAATCGATTTCAGAGCGTATTACGACTTGTTTTTTTAAACACATGCTCTAAAGTTACTTCCAAAAGTCTGCAGGTGTTGGTTGTTTTGCAGGATCAGTTGACACTGGCTCATTTGGCTTGAAGAGACGGCCCTGGCTGCAGCTATTCTGGAACAGGAGAGAGAGAAATACTGCGCCTTTACTTGCTGTTTATTGTGGAGGCTTTCTGGTGCCTGCCATTAAATGTTGCCAGGTATATCTGACTGCACCAGGAACTGCTTTGTCCTACAACAGCACGACTGCTCCAGCAGACCTTTACTGCTTTTTTTACTGGCAGTTTGATTTTGATTGAGTCAATTGGCCAGACGGGACTGAGACCCTAGAACTTAAAGCCTGTTGTTTTTGTTTGCGTCCAGGATGTAGCCCAGCCATCTTGTTTATGTCTGTGGCCCCGATGGACTCGGCAGACCAAAACGAGCTGGACTTCAGACCCGTCACATCAGAAAAGGAAATATGCGCAGTGACCTCATCTGGCTTTGTGGCTTGACTTTTATTGTGTAGTCGCCTCAAGTTTGTGTTCTGAGTCTCCACTGTTACTACGCCAGGGAATCCAAAAATCAAGATGGGATCAAATTTTGATGGTCTGATCTAGCGTAGCTCAGACTCACTCGACCCCAAGCCCAGGTCGACAGTGAGAAGAACCCTCTCCCAAGTGCCGTGTAAAAGAGGGGACATCAGGAAGAGTTTTTCCCTCAGAAAACTGAGTCCAGGGAGCAATTCCATTCTTCTCTGGCTCAATCAGTGTGTGGGGTCACAGAGGTGAAATGTGAAATTGAGAGGGTTCAGCTCAGGCTGCAGTCATCTGAATGTGGCTCAACTGACAGTTTTTGACAGCAAATGGAAAGATAGTTAAGAAGTCTTCAGTAATATGTTTTTACGGGCGCAAATTCCAAATTTGTCGGAACGTTCGCAGGAGACTGTAGAGAGCAGGAGATGTGTAGGGCAGGCCGTGACGGAGCGGTCAGGTGTCCACTCATCTCCTGCGTCACCCGTCCAACAGAGCAGTTTCACTCAATTAGCAGCTGAGATGTAATGAATAAGAGGGTTTTAATGGGAAATGTCACCCTAAAATTAAATGTTGAAGGCAACTTGGTTTCTCTAATTACACCATCAGAAGATATTGTTTGTTTCACCTGCGATATAATTTCAGGTTCCTGATATTTCCGCCCATTTCTTCCAGTGCAAAATGGTTCCTGTCACTTGGGAAACCATGTGCTACTGACGCAGTTCGGATGTCACACACGATCAAATTTCTTATTTGAAGTCTTGATTTGAATTTGTTGTTGACAAATTGAAATTAATTTGATTTTGAAACCTTTGCTCTGCCTGTAACAGGTAGACACGGTGCAAAACTTTGTGCATCTGACAATGATATTATTGCTCTGTATCCAAGGGGCCGTTAGGATTGGGAGTAATTTCTATAACTACAAGCAGGCCATTGTCCGTTTGATGGGAAGGCTTAAAGCAGAAGTGCGTTGGCTCTGAAACTAAGTGGGCTGAAATTTGGAATTTGTGTCACTGCACTCCGGCTCATCTCACTTCCCAAAACGCCCCTCAGGCCTGTCAACTGCCATCAGCTCGGGATAAAGTTTAACAAGGCTTTTTGAACTGCGGAATAGGTTTTAGAGAAATACTTTGTTTTAGGGTTCCATTTCAGGGCTGCATCATTTGTGGAACGCTTACAGGAAACATCCTAGTGAGGAGAACTGTCATGTCTTCCAATTATTGCTCAGAAACCCTGATGTTCATAAATTAATCTAAATTACCATGGAAACAATAATGTGATTTAAAAAAAAAAAAAAAACATTTATAAAGGGTAAAGAAACACTGTGATTACTGAGGTAGTACTGATGACAGATCCAAGTATGCTGGCAACAAAATATTCTGTCCCGGTCCAAAGACTTCTTGGTTTGTCCACCCTCAGAAATTCTAGGAAAAGTGACTCATAGCTGCCAAAAAATATGTCCACCAACACGAAACCTCAATCGGACCAGAGGCTTCAGACTGAGGGTAATTAAACAATGGAAAGAACAACATTCCAGTCGTTCGCATCTTTGACTGGTGCGGCTGCCTGAAACTCAAGGCACAGATGACAAAACCGTTATTTCTAAGAATCAGAATCTGTGCAAGGGAGATTTTTTTTTTTTAAACCAACACATAGAAAATTCTCACCATGGTGTTTTTTTGGGAGATCTGCAGTGTTATTATTTTGCTGTAGCGTGGAGAGAACACCATTGATACTTTTAGCGTTTCAACCTACTGATTCAGCTTCATGTGTTTTTCGGAAGGGTGGGGGCATTACATTACCTACTGCTGTTTAGCTGATGATGCATGTGTCTGTACATGAACATAATGGCGATGTTTGATCACACGATTGTCCGTCAGTAAAATGTTCCAAACTCAACATTCTAATGCTAATGACACGCTCAGTGCTGGTAACGGAAAGCAGTAAATTTAATCGGTGCCCTACGCTCCTCAAGGGTGGAGTCACTAAAAAAGAGAGTCCGTACAATTTAAAAAATAGGAGCCATTTTGTTTCCATCGCGGGAAACCAAGATGTTTCCCATGATGGAAATCGCTAGATTTTATCCCGTGCTCAACTCAGAAGGGAAACATTAACCCTCAGAGCACTATGGGCAACTACAGCTGCCCAATGATGTAAGGTATGAGAATCAGAAAAAATAATAAACCAGCTTGCAATGGTTTCGAAAAGCAATAGAAGGGAAAATGTTCTGATATGATGAAAGATGAAATGGCAAAAAAAAAGTAATTCGCTCTTAAGACAGTTCCCAACAATCTGATGGAAACAAAATGGCTCTGTGACCAGATTTCCTGGAAATCTTCATGTTGCAATTCTATCTAGGAACTCAAAACACATGAGTCATTTGGCCCAAAGCAAAGCAGGCATCACTGGCAGAGGGAACAGAGCCGGCCTTACGAGCAGCACAACGCACTGACCGCTTTTCTGTTTCTCCTCTCTAGCGACCTTTGGAGAAGCCGGACGGCCTCGACGTGTCAGACCAGAGCAAGGAGCACCCTCAGCACCTGTGTGAGAAGTGTAAGGTTCTGGGGTATTACTGCCGGCGCGTGCAATGAGAACCCGGCCAAGGGGGTCTTCACCCCCCCACCCTCTCCCCAAACCGCCGGGCACCCACAGTCCGTCCACCAAGTGCTCCTTACGAAGCAAAACTCGCCAAAATCCTGCATGTAAATATTCCAGAATGTACAAGTGCTGTCTAACACCTTAAGCTGTACGTGTGGGCGTCCTCTGTCCGAAAGCGACTGTAACAATGTCCTCGTCCTGATAGTACCGCCGTCCGTACCAATCACAGCCCGCAGCCTGTTGTCTGTCGGTTTGTTTGTTTACACAATTCGCTCTTCGTTTTGGTCTCTGCCGAGTGAAGTATGTGGAGATGCTATCATAAGAAGTATTATGGATTTTTATTGATTTTTTGACAAGGTCTATAATTCCTTGCAGTGTTAAGTGGGTGAACAGCACATTGAATTAACTGTGAATTAACTGTGAATTATATGAGCGGCAGAGCGTTCATCCCTGCTTTGATCTTGGTGAACACAGCTTTTATTCTGGCTAGTATTTATTATTACTGGAGTGATGACGCGTTGCGATAATAGGTTTTTATTGTGCTTTGTAATGTGCAATTTAATAGCTATATAACTGGGACATTTTATACAAAAACGTAACTCATGTAATGGAGTCTTTAGAAACTGCTGTAGCCTCGAGTAGATATGTTGATACTTATAAGTTTGAAAATATTTTAAAGGATCAGCAATTCAGTGTCTCGTATGCATTTAGTCGACTACATTATCCAGTTATTTGTACTTTTTTATATGTTTGTGTAGCCAATCCCTGTATATCCACTCAAATGTGTGAAAATTCTTAATCATGGTAAAGGCTACTGTGCAATATCAAGGCAGTTTTACCACAACTCAGCCAGGTAGTAATTAAATTAGTAGTTTCACCTCATCGTATGAATTAGACTTGCCTGCGCGTCTTTCTATTGCACAATAGAATTGATAAAAGACATGAATGGAACTTATTTTCTGAAATATGCTGACTGCCTCAAGACAAAATCTCCTCAGAAGAAATGGCTACCTAAAAATACGATCTGGCAGTGTATATAAGTGCATAAGTGTTCCTTATTTTCTGCCAGGGCTCAGACATTCTCTGTGTGGAAAAACAGCCCTGTCCCAAAAATCACCAAAACATCAAGTCCATAAATTTGTATTGTGCCTATGAGGTAGTCAAACTCAGGTCTAAGTGCACTGCTATAATAGGAAATAATCAGGGCTGGGCAGTTTTACACCTCATATTAGTTCATATAGTCCTGATATTTTATTTATATTGGTTGTTTGGTTTCATTTCAATACTAACATATAGTAAAATAAAAAAATAATCAAAAGGAAGAGGATAATTGCTGTAGATTCAGATTGAATATTTTCCCCTTGTTGTAAGTGTATACATTTTGAAATGTCCTGGCTGGCACAATTATAAGTCTCATAATATTTTAATAAGAGCAAATAAGTAGCAAACTGAAATGATGTTAAGTACAGTTACTGCACAATATACAGCATGTTTGTATATTAATGTCAGACTCTGGTATAATTTAAAGAAAATTATATGAAGAGGTTGGATTCTCTTGCCCTCTTAATTGTGGAAAGAGATTAGTTGGATTTGATCCAAATAGCTTCTCATTTGTTCGGAAAAGTAGAATATAGGGAAACTCGAAGGTTTGGAAAACAGGTGCTTCATTTATAAAAATGTGTGTATATTTCATAGAAAAGCATTGCTTATGCACAAACAAAAATGGCAAATGGTAAAAACAATATGCTAAAATATAAAATTGAGGGTTAGTTATCCTCGATGCAGTTTTCACTTTAGGGTTACTCCACCCAGTTTGGGCTCATTCTCTATTATTTGAGCAAATGATGCCGTTCAGACAGAAGCTGTATTGACTGCTCAAGCCAGATTCACATTCAGTTGGTCGGCTACATCAATCGAGTGTGATATTGCTCGGTTAAAAAAACGCGCCCTCACACCAGCCCTTTTTTAATATGATTGCACACCCCTGCTGTATATTGTACCCGTCAACTGCTCCATCGGTATGTAATCTTGGAAGTTCAGCATTCATAATTGAAGACGCTACATCAGAACTGGACTTACTGAAACTTGTTCTAAGCTGAACCTTAAATATGTACTGACAATGGGAGAATACATAAAAGCTGAATTACTGGAATTTATATTTTTATGGCTGAAACAGAACGTGAACAGAATGCAAAGTTTTTTGAAGTGAAACAGACAAGTTGAAAATTGATGGATATGGAAAGTATGGCAGTGGATGGAGAGATTGTTTTGAATACATAACGTCAGAGAAAGTAGGATGAGGAAGACAAACGGGCTGGCAGATATATCAAATCAAACAAAATGTGTGTTTACAGGTTTGGGTAACCAAAACGGTCATTTCCCTATACATTTTATCTGAATTTACTGAAAAACATTACGAATAAGTGAATTTTAGTGAGAATGATGAATAGCCTTCTCTGATCCTCAGATACAATTTTTTTGAGGACAGTGATCTCAAAGCTGTGTGGATTGTGTGACTTTATGAAATTCACTGCAGAAGAGATGCACCTTTTCCGTACCCGTATCTGTCACAGCAACTGCAGACATTCAGTGTATTGTTCCAGAATGTGCACAATAGGGGCTGCCAAACGAACATACTTGTACATAAACATAAGTACTTGTGAAGTTATCATTTGATGCCATTTTAAAATACGTCAGTACTTTTTGGGGAGGCGTCGCTTGGACGTGTTTGGTTTTAAATCATAACCAGATGCAAAAAAGAAACGTGGAAGAGGGTCTGCAGTTTTTGAATTGCTGGAGTTCAGTTTCAGTTGTGCTGAACAGGTTTTGTTTGGTATTCAGAGTGGGATGTCGGGACAGGTTCAGGAAGCTAGCGACAATAGCAGTGAATATACTTGGCGCTGTACGGAGGGGGGACAATGTGCGCACACCGTTAGCTTTGAGCGTTACTGGCTGGATAATGTGTTCCTTCGGTCTCAGAAGTTGAATTGAGAGCAAGAACAAAAAGTTGCTGCCGGGCTAAAAAGAAAAAAAACAATGGTCGGCTTTATTGTCAAAAAAAAAGTTATTCAAGGTCAGTATTTATAGGTTATGCTGTGCCGAAACCCGCTGGTCAGTTTTAGCATTAGCTAAACGCTTACATGTTATCCACCTCTGCGACTATCAAAAGCTCTGTCCAAGGAATAGCAGTACTTTGCTGCACTGCCTTGTAGTCCCCACAACCCTGACAACCCTGAGTGTAGCCAAGCAACAAGCCATTAAGTTTTACTCAGTTGTCCCAGGGATGGACACATGCATTTTTGTTCCCTAAATCAAATCCTTTCAAAGACAGATTCAAGCCTCATCCAAGGCTAAATTATATATATGGAAACTCAAACCAAACTCAGTTTATTCCAGGAATATGATTAACCTGTGTATGTGGAAGTCGTCCCTCTAGGCACCTTCGGTTACCTTATTCAAAAGATATTTCATATAATCATTTGCTGTTTTTGCACAAGAAATCCTGGCATTCACTAATTAAAAAATATTATTACCATGTTAAAACATGCAGTATACACCAGATGTTAGGGCTAATTAAGCAATAAACTATTCAATAGAGCACAGGGGTGACAGAATTGCGGTTTGAAAAGTTGTAGAAGAGAGAGCCTGTGAAATAGATTAATTTAATTTCTGTTGGTGTATAGTTAGCATTCATGTTTAGCCGACGGGTATTCTTGCTCGCGTCAGCTACTCGTACTTGATAACACCGTGCGCAAGTAATGGTAGCCTTACAATTCGTCCAGATTACTCTTCCTGACAGACACATGGGGAATGAAATCAACATGGTGTAATATGTTGAAAAGAAAAATTTTTTTAGATACCATATGTGCCTCAATAGTGTGGTTTCTGATAGGTTTTAAATCATAAAACTTTTGTGGTTTTTCATGCAGTTTGGTTCCACGTGACTGTTAAAAGCAAAGACTGTTTTTCACCATCACTATTTTCATGTTATTGTTTAGCGTAGCAGTGATATACATGTTTTCAGTCTATTTAATCCACTACACTGCATAGTGTTTATGGATCTGTTTACTGAACTTTTACCAGTACAGGTAGATTTATCGTCAAAAATCTGAAATTTATTATTTGGGCCAGACAAAAAAAAAACAAAAAAAAACAAAATCCTGTTTGGGTAACTCCTACACAGTGACCCTAAAGTTTTTAGATCGCAGATCAGTAGTACCGGCTAGTGAACTGAAAATAGAGGATGTACTGAACATCCCATGAAACAAATGATTGGTCTTGACCCGTTTTCAATCATTAATCTAAATTAATGTCACATGAACTCTGAAAACACTCAGCACTAACAGCTGTAGGCAGTTCTCTTTGTTAAGGTAGGTCGAGAACTAATTTGTAGACTTTTCTTGGCCTCATTTAAATCAATTTCCTCTATAAACAAGTTTACCTATTATCAGTGAATGTCACAGCGATTAAATAGAAGATTTGGTTCAGAAAAAATGTTTTATTCGCTTAAAAAAAAAAAGTAGAAAGAAAACCGATGAACTACTACATTAACTTCCGAGTTTTCTTTTAGCACATCCTGCATTAGCTAACTTACGCATCATAACTACAAGAAAACCGATATTCGCAAAAAGCATCCACAACTGAATAACTTTGATTAAAATGCAATCTCACGTTGAAATGAAATTTCATTGCTTGTGTTCTTGTAACGAGGAAAACTGGCCACACCTGATAAAGTTAAGTGCCTTCAAAGTTTACATACTTAATTTAAATAAACAGGTCAAGACCAATCATTATTTCCACGGAATGTTCTTTGCCTCCTAAACTTTAAACTCACCAACCGCCACTGATGAACAGACAGAATTTTGTTTTTTTGCCTTACAAATTATCATGCGACTGCATTTCATATTGCGCAGGGACCTGCTATATCAAATGCTGAAAACATGGATGTACAGCTGGAAAATTGTCTGTTTGGGATCCAGTGTTACAGTTTCTATTACTTGCTTTAGGCCAGCGGTCAGCCTTTGACCTAATATGAGGGAGAAAAGTTTTCAGAGCCAAAGGGAGTTAAAAAGTGACTTGTTCATGTGCACATTTGATAACTATTCATACTAGAGACACTTAAAACTTGACTTAAACAGTTCCTTTTGCATATGGACATTTTTGTAACATAAAATATGTGTATTTTGGAAGCCTATTTAGTTGTTAAAATTTTCAGAGCAATAGCGAATTACAGAAGAAAGAATGACATTGCAATGATTTATGTATATTTTTGATGCTCATCATTAAATGCTATATTGCAATATTAATGCTGTTTTTGTGAAATGGGCCGATTATTGGCAGAATAATAATTTGGGAGTTCTCTCTTAATGTTTTACAGTAATCTGAGGGCGTATCCTACAGAAGGTATTTATGGGATTTTTTTGTTTACCTTTTTTTCTGTATAAAATATGCAATAAAACTACACTAAGAAGGAAATATTGATGTCTACATAGATTGTATGAAGGTTGGTACATAATCATTAAATACTCTTTTCTCTTATAAGCCATTTTTGTTTTGTTTTGAAGTTTGGTAGTTTGTTATCATCAGTGTTGAATAACCCTTTGTATTTTTCTTGTTTGAACATGTCGGTGTTCATATTTGTGTATTTTGAAGTGTTATCATTTTGAAGACCAGTATTAAAATGATGAACTCAAGTAAACTGAATTAGTCAGATGTGGAAGATATTAAAATCTACAATGAAGATAGAAATAGAAAAGCTATAATAATGCTGTTCAGACACAGAAACGTTTGTAATGTTTTTGAGATTCACATTTACCACTGTATTCAAGGAAAGGAAACTGTGAGTTTTACTATGCAATATCTCAGATATAGCAACAATGTAAAGGACTAATGTCAGACTTATAATACATAATGGGGGGGGGATTAGCGCTGATAACCAAGTGTGACAGACTTACAACTGTGGTAGTTTGCATGTGCATGTGTTGTTGTTCATAAATTGGATTTATTTTTGTGTACCGGATATCTATTTTGCTAATTAGATTGAAAAATATTATTGTAGTTTATGCCAAACTGCTAACTGTATGCCTTTCTACTTTAATGTACTAGTATAACTCATTTATCTTCATACTGAAGTTCAGTTGTACACTGAACACCAAACTGAATCATATACAATGCTTTTGAGGTATATTAGATACCCATTTATAAGTGGTTTAATGTACCTTTTTGTAATGTACTTACTTTTACTAAAATGACTTTAACTCTAACATGAAAGTGGACGCAGGACAGATTTGGCAGAAGAATTGCGCAGCTGAAAGTTTCGCAAAGAAAGTAGCCTTTGACGTTTTGTGTCCACAAAATGGCATTCCGACATGTGCCTTATTTGCTGATTAGGGAGAAAAAGATGCTTGCTTTAGTACTTGAGTTTCATTGAGGAAATAAAAATGTATTTAAACGGACTGTTGCCTGTTTTTAATATAATTGTCATTTTATCTGAAACCCCAATTCACAGTTGAGAGACGCAAACCGCGTTCTTCTAAAATCTTGCACCGCATCACCTGGTCCTCCTGTTAAGGTCAAGTAATTAGTATTACTTTCAGCAGAACAGCAGAAGTGTTAAAGTCACTCTTTGTCACGCAAATACTCATTTCATTCCATTTATGGTTTCTGCATGGCAAAATAATATGAAATGAGAGACAGAAAGGTCAACTCCACTACCACGCAGGAGAACTCTCTTTAACCCCTTTCTGCAGATGTAGACGCTCGCGTCTATAGACATGCAAATGTAAGCACTTAAGTTACAGTACTCGACCACAAGATGGCACCCCCGGATCAGCTATTGGATATTCACAAGCAGGCAGAGCTGAAACGCGATTTATAGTATGGAGAAGTTCCCTCCAATCCCTGTTTTTCAGGAGTAGCATGGATTAAACTCCTCAGCTAAGCCTGATGTGCAAACTGGTCAATAACCTTGCCCATAGTATCGATCCAGTAGTTTTAAAAAATTATCACTTGCGACAGAAAAAAAACGTACTACTCTGTAGCAACCATTTTAGCTACAGTGAGCCAACAGTATTCCAATTAGTGGTTAAAAAAATACGTTTTGTGAAGAAAAAAATCCCACATAGTATTGCTTCTCTCACATTCTACTGTCAGTTACAATCATCACACACAAAATATGCGTAGTTCCCTCCCATGGATTAACGCTTAGATTCCTCCATCGACAAATTCAGCGCTCCCTTCTATCCACTGAAGTACTGGTGTCGATAGCCAGTCACTCAATGATATACTCAGATTCATCTGCGTAACTCTACAGTTATAGTTCACGTCCTCGTGAAGCTTCCCCGGTAACGATGTGTTGACAGACTCGTTTCTTATCCCATTCCCCAGTGTCTTAACTTTCCTCTATAACTGAAATACATTGATCGGACAATAAGAATGGGATACAAAGCTAAGCGTAAAAGTAAGGTCGGTTGTATTCTTCGAATGTTGGCCGCGGTTGCGCAGCTGAAAATGATGCGATATCAAAGAAATAAAGACACTCGAGACCGTTCTGAAGTGTTCAGTTTCATTTACGAGATTTAAATGTTGTATGGACTCGGTCAACGGGAATTATTCCGAATGAAACAGAACTGGAACGTTCCTTCTACCCGATACATCTGTCTCTGGAGGGGGGCATCAATGAAGAAAACAGGTTATACTTCTACTCCGTTTGCATTTTGCTTAATTTGGCTTTTTGCTGTAGAATCTATACCGCGTTTAAAGACATCGAATGCCGAGGTTTTCGTTTCTCCAAATGCATACATCCCACGCAGGTCGGTAGATCCCTCGGTACGTTCATTACACCACTCTGATGAATATGGAGGCATATGTCGTTGTATTTTTTTCCTGAAAGTGAAATTTCTGTTCTGTTAAAATAAGGTGTATTTCAGAATTCAGATATTACTGAGTTAGTGAGTTTTCACCCTTATAAGGTGTAAGGTTATGAGCTCGGATGTGAGAGCGGTTAGCTTTTTATTCATATCATGTTTGGTCTTGCGTGAATGTTATAGCTGTTAAATCTGCACTTCATTTAATGCTTGGGGTACTTCGAAGAGAAATGGACAATATTGTTAACTTTATTATGGAGAAAAGGCATGTTTTGAGAGGTTACTGGTGACCAATGATGTTCCACTGCACTGATATTGATTAATTCATGCAAAACTCAACCAGAAAATCATAAGTTCATGCCGAATTTCAAGCCCCAAAAGTTTATTTGTGTTAAATATATGATTCATGTTTGATTTGACAGTTAAAAATGTTGATGGATGTCAGACTTTGGAGAGACACCTGGATAGCTGTCTAATTTGTCTCATAGCAAGCGGGTAATCTAAAATGGAATGTTAAAGATGAATTGTACTTGTGGTCAAGAAGTTTATGATCCCAGAAATGTAGAGTTTTAGGCCCCAGCAGTTTTTAAATTGTCAGCATAATTTTTATTTTCTATTTCAATGGTGAATTCTCATGAAGATTTTTTATGTTTGCAGCCCCTTTTCTCCAACAAAATCATAAAAATAAACTATAATTTGATGGGAGTCTAAATGCTTCAAGTGTCTAGACTCAATTGAGCCAAAGTTTTCCTGTCTGTAAAGCTGCAATCTTAAATTATAAAGCCTTAAATCAGGTAACACCTAAAAAGCCAGATTTGGCTTCTGCGCAAAGGGGTTAAGCAAAGCTTGAATTTTGGGCCTCTAATCAATATAAAACGATACAAAAAAAAAAAAAAAACCACTACAACAAACAATGAAACTTATACAACAGCCTAAGACAACTACAATGACAATTGTTAGCACAAAACCAGGCACATTGGTGAAAATTTTGAAATGTAGTAGTTCTAAAACTTGAAAAAGTAATTTATCTTTTAAGTGACGAGGATCTAGACAAACAGGTAAACCTGAGCTCTGAAAAACTTCGAAAACATCTCTCAACCCAGACTCCCGTCATTCTTGATATCAAGATCATGACTTTTGCTTGTTGGAACACTGCCAAGCATTGGTTCGAGCTGGTGCGCATGTCATTTCCAAATATGAGATTTCTTTTCCATATTTAATTTTTAATATGCACATGCTCAGTAGGCCTACTTTATGTAAAGCTGGCCTTTGTGATGCTCGTGAGTTAATGAGGCCAGTTTTGGTGATTACATTGGGAAGGAAAGTCGGCAATGACAAAACCCGATTCACGTCAGGTTTGTTATAAGACACGAACTCAAGCAGACCGTGAAGGAGAGGGTTGCCGTGGAAACGCTGAAATCCGAGTAATCGACACAAACATGACCTGGCTGCGCTGCGTATGGCTTCGTTTAAACCAGTGCAGTTGGTTTTTCAATGCGCGCCTACGCTCACAACTAATCAACGTCACAAACCTGATAAAATAAATAAAAATCCTCGCGTTTTGACATTTTGAAAGATTGATAGATCAAATTTACTGCCAAGATTGCGCCATCATTGAATCAAACGCAACATCTCAAGTCACAAACTCAATGCAGTAGTATTCTTCATTGTCACAGAAAAACCTAGTAAATTACAAAAGGCTGTCACTCACCCTCTCTGCCTCGTGGTTCCCAGACGAGCTGCGGCTAATGAAAAGGTCTGGCCGAGTCCTGGAGCGGGCATATGTTACATCTGGGCTGACGGTGCATAAGTTGGCCTACCGGGAACATCAAAGGACATATGCCAAAGCACTCACCAGGGCCAGGTCAGCACACTACTCCGATATCTTTGATAAAAACCCAGGTAACTCTAAACAACTTTTCACTACCATCAAACGTCTTCTCAAACCACAAACTTCACCACATCACAAACAGTCACTCAGTGCAACAAATTCATTGATTTCTTCACCTCCAAGGTTGACAATATCCGCTCATCCCTCCCACACTCCAACAACTCAGCCACATTTAACGACATTTCACCCACCGCACAACGCTTATCGCAATTCTCCCCCACAATGCAGCCGGAGGTCGAGAAGATAATCTGCAAATCCAAACTATCCACATGCTCCATCGACCCCTTCCCCTCCCCTCTGCTCAAAGCTCACAGTCAGTCCATCAGTCCTCTCATAACAAAAATCATAAATCTTTCACTCCAAACCGGCACTGTGCCAACCACCCTTAAAACAGCCATCATCAAGCCCCTCCTCAAAAAAACCCACTCTTGACCCTGAACCTCTGTCGAACTACACATCCATTTCCAACCTCCCCTTCATCACCAAAATCCTTGAAAGAATTGTCTCCATCCAACTCCACAACCACCTCAAATCAAATAGTTTTTATGAAAAATTCCAATCCGGTTTTCGTCCCACCCACAGCACTGAGACAGCCCTCATCAGAGTTACCAATGACCTCCTGATGACCTCTGACTCAGGCTCCACATCCTTGTTTTTGCCTAAATTCCCGTTGGCATCGGCGTTGGCGTCGGTGTTCCCATTTGTTTCCGGAGCATAACTCTGAAACTGTTCGACCGATTCTCACCAAATTTGATATAGTGTCTCTCCATAACATGTAGATGTGCCTTTTCAGGCTTTGAACTGCTTTTGAATTTTATTTTTTCTGTTTCCATGGCAACAATTTGGACTTAGGCATATTGAAGCGTGGGACTCGTTTCCGGACCATAACTCTAAAATGTGAAATGGGGGAAGGGGGAAACATCTGTTTTTACGTGTAAAAACCATTCTAGTTTGACACTGTAGACCATCAGATCCTCCTACATCGCCTCCAACACAACACTGGTATCTCTGGCACTGCCCTACACTGGTTTCACTCATACCTCATGGGAAGGACCGAGTTCATAGCCCTGGGGGATGCTAAATCCCGCCCCCACATTGTCGCCTGTGGGGTCCCCCAGGGCTCCGTGCTTGGTCCAACCCTCTTTACCATTTATATGCTTCCCTTCGGTCGTGTCGTTAGCAAGCATGGAATACAATTCCATTGCAATGCTGACGACACACAGCTTTACCTTAAGGTCATTCCCACCTCCACTCCCTCCTCCTCTGTCACTCAACTGGACCCTGTCTGGAGGAGATAAGGGGATGGATGAGTGAAAACTTCCTTCAGCTTACCAGCTCCAAAACTGAAGCCATTCACATCGGCACTCCTCATCAGCTCCGCTCCTGCCCCATTTCCTCCATCTCTATTCTCGGCCACAACTTTTCCCTCTCTCCTTCTGTGACTAACATGGGTGTCAGGTTTGACCCCCATCTTAGCTTTGAAAACCACATCACTTACATTTGCAAAACTTCCTTCTTTCACCTTCATAACATCGCTAAACTCCGACCACCTCTCTCTCGTCCTGCTGCAGAGAAGCTTGTTCATGCCTTCGTCTCCTCCAGGTTGGACTACTGCACCGCGCTCCTCATCGGGATCCCAGGCAAGAGCCTCCAAAGGCTCCAAAATGTTCAAAGCAGCGCTGCCAGGGTCCTGATGGGGGTGCGCAAACATGAGCACATGATCCCCATCCTTCACTCTCTGCACTGGCTCCCCATCCACCTCTGTGTTGAATAGAAAAGCCTTTTCTGGTTGATTTTTTCTATTGACTGTATATGTTGACTGTTGATTCTGTCTGTCTGTTGACTGTTTGCTGATTTTATGTTTTTCTGCTGACTTATGATTTTATCTGTTATTGTGCACTTTGAGAATTGTCGTCAAATGTGAAGTCCGTTACAAATAAAAGATATTATTATTATTATTATTATTATTATTATTACAGATGTCTAAGGCAAGGGTCCTTGGCAACTGGATGGTAAAAAGAATCACATACATTAACTTTGCCGACAGTATGTCTGCAACCAAGATACTGTCATGGACAGGGATTTGCATGTTAGCTGCAGCCAGGGAAGCAGAAAGTTATGCTTTACATATTATTATAACTTTTGTTATGGCTGCCTATTTCAGGCATGTAGATGCCCTTTCAGCCACGGAAGCAGAATCATCAATTGCTTCAATCAATTCTCATATTCAGAATTGAAAAATAAATCGACAAATTAAAGTACTATAAAAGAATCTCACACTCGTGAGATTCCGAGATGAGATTCGCCAAATTCGCCAAAACTCTCTCGATACCGGTTTAGTACTTCATCAGCAACATCAGGCGCCAGAATTTGCAAGGTTTGGTTCAGGCATGTTCACCACGTCAGTAAGAAGAGTTGATTCCACCACAGGATTCAGTGGGTCCAACTCCAAGCCCATTTCCATGTCCAAAATATTTTTGTCTTAAGCTTCAACTTCATGTTTCTCATTTTCATCAACCACAAGCACATTCATTGGCCGGTGTCTGTGGGTGTAACGCAGCCGAAGGCTTTTCTGTCCAGCCGAGCCGAGCACCGGTGCGTTTGACAGTTTTTCCAGTGCAAACTTCTCCATCATCTTCCGTATTAAAGCCATCTTTCAATCGCTAATAGTGGATAAATTATAAATTCAGACCATGGATGTTCTGCACAACTTGTGCTCCGCATGGGGACTGACCTGACAGATCATGTGACATGTGTGCTGCTTCTTAATTGATTCATTCCACTTACTTGGGTCTGCCATTAAAAAATTAAAAATTTCATGTGGAAAATAAAGTAAGATTAACTTGCTGGGTTCGCTTCAGAAACAATAAAATACTCGACTGCCTCGGTTTTGCCATGGCGAAATATGGGAAACCAGGGAGTATCGTCTACGTGATGAGGCAAAGCCTTGTGAGCACAAGAATTGTCCCAACTCAGTTCTGACCAAAATTAGACTGACTAGATTTATCCACAACACCCAAGTTTTGGCATCGAAGACACTGCAAAAAATGTGATTGCAAAACAAGCAGGGGGGAAAATTTCTACTTCAAAGTGAAATTAGAAATGCATTCAACATTAATGTCACAACCAAAGTTGTTTAACAAATCGACATGACAACATACATAAAGAAATGCAATGAAGGTGCCAAATGTTGTGAACAAGAGCATGGATTTTTTTTTTTTTGATATTTTCTGCCAAGCAGATTTTAACACTTGTGTATAAAAGACAAATTGATCAGGGTTGCAATCAATTATTCACTTGACAGTTCTCATATGTGCATGAAGTGGTAACTTGGAACTGAAAGCAAAAGCGTATTCTTTACAAAAAATGAGTCCATTTCAAAATCAGTATCTTTGAAAAGTCTTAGTACCAGCACTCACCACTCAGAATGGCTCCAACATGACTCCATTACACTGGATTCCTGAATCCAATCAGTCTCAATTCACAAGTCCATGGTTTCAACTCCATTTCTTTTTTTCAGAGGCTTGGAATAAAAAGTAAAACTTCCTCCCCGATGAGGAGAAAAAAGGTCAGTTAAAGATTGGAGAATATTTGCTTTCATTGAGCAGTTTTGTGCAGAAGACAGCAACCAGTCAAACAGAACTCGATTAGGCGTTTGAGTGCACCTGTCTATCATTATTTTAATCACAACATAACTCAGGTTAATTACCCAGAATTCCACACAGACTGGAGTTAGATTTATACCTCAGTGGTTTCTAAACTTTATCATGGGGCACTTCTGCGTATACTGGTTTTTGTTCTAACTTACAATTTAGTCGAAGGATTTTAACGAGCCATTTATTTGTGCAATTATGTTTAGAGCAGTTATATATCCTCTCGAGCCTCACATCTACAGATACGGACACACACCATGAAGAATGAACAGCCAACATGCAAACTATGATAGAAACAACTGCATAAAAAAAGGAAAAATTTAAGTAAACAGTCAATAGGTTCCTAATTGGTGAATGCGTGGTCACAAAAACAGACAATTTATTAGGCAAGCAAATGACTGAGCCACAACCGATCGAAAGAACTCCAAAGAAAAAGCCTTAGGTTTTCCATATGCACTGTAGCGTCATCTTGAACAGAAAGTAGAGGCTGCTTGGTTATAACTCCTTGTTTCTCTACAGATTTTGCTGTTGAAACAACCCTTCAGCTGTGAAGTCAGCCAGTGGGAAGCACGATGACCACTACTCAGTGAAACACATAAACCCAAACACAAAACCTCTTTTTTCAGAAAAATTAAATTTACCCTAGTAGTGTGCGATCTTTGTGATACAGTAGCTGAGAACAGGCTTCTAAGACACAAAAAATCCCACATTATCATCCGCACAAATCCAACAGCTCAGCTGTCCACATTAGCTTCGCTTCATGCTAACTTAACGCCCTCGCGAATCCTGTCTCATTCCTGTCCTCACACCAACGCCAGCGGAGTTCCATGAATAAATGGAAGTCAGGGCTATGATGTCATTTCCTGTTTGGGAGAGAAAGAGGAAGACAGGCAGTGATCTATAAAAAGATCATGGCTTGTTGCTAAAAAAAAAAAAGGACTGGAGTAACTATGCTCCATTGAACCTCATCACAGCATTCAAACCACACAGAGTGAGTGAGTTGTGCAACTCCGATAGACCAGCAGAGCTTCTCACCAAAGCCTTCCATAGTCATTCGCCGTGGCTGATGTGCACTCATCACCGGTGGGAATGAGGCTGTAGATCAGGGCTGTTCAACAGCAGCAGCCTTTCATTCCAGCCATGCAGTTACACTCCTGATTCTGCGGATCAACCCCCTGAGTTTTTGCTAAAGACTTTGATTAGTAGAATCAGGTGTGTAACTAATCGGTGAGAATGAAAGCTGCACCCACACTGGCCCTTCCTGGAAAGTGTTGAATGGCCCTGGTGTAGATCTGATAATACGCAACTTTGGACTTCTTTTATCCTGAAGTCACTTGAAAAAATTATGGGTCGCAGGTTGTCTTTTTTTTTTTGGGCTTGTTTTTAAAAATATGGTTGCTTGTTAGAGAAGTGTAACAAGCGACCTAATTGTTATGCACCTTCTTAGTATTGTCTAATTTATATTGGGCTTGTTTTTGAAGCTGCGGTCACTTATTTGTGTCATCAGAGTTGGCAACCCTGATGTTAATGTCCATCTAATCAGCCCAGCGCAGGTAGCAGGGCACAGCAGGGCACTCCAGCGTTACCCAGGAAGGACTGGTGTGGACACACTGTGGGTCAATCTGACCCGGCATGAGGACTCAGCCAGGTCAAAATCACGGTTAAAGGGCACAATCTGCTCATTCGCTGAATCACATGAGATAGAACGCGGCTGAAACTCAAACTTGCATCCATAGGAGCCCCTTACAGAGCAGGCGGGACACCCCAGGTCACAGGTCATCTCTTGTCTGTGCTTATCAAATCAGATTTTTCCATTTTTCTCCCAATCTTGAGAGGACAGCGAGGCTCGGTCTCGTTCCCCAGGAGGAAGCATTTATAGGAAATGCAGCTGCTTCAGACGGGTCCCATTTCAGAAGGAGGCGAGAGAAACACTCTAGTGCAGTTCCTGGATTGGGCAAAATTTCAAGGAAACATCAAGTGGTTCCCACACAGAGAAGGAAATGCCTTGCAGATTATAAACTCTGCACGCCAACAGTAGGTTTCCATAAATTTCTTGTATTATTTTAGCTTAAATTCACTTCTTCTCTGAGACAAGAAATTGCATGTGTAGATGCTGAATATCAGCTGTTTGGCGGGAGAGGACGTTGAATTAAATATTTTCTCAGACATTTTCAGAACTCTAAAGCGCCACAAACTAGGCTGCTTCTGAATAGTCAAAAAATTACCGCCCGTTCACTAATTCCGAACCACTTTTCTTTAACCTCTAAGGAAAACGTGATACGGTAAAAGGAAGATGCGAAGAGGGTTCCCAACGGCTTAAGGAGACATCCGCGCTAATCAGAGAATCCGACAGCACTTACACTAGGCAACGTGATCATGAGTCCCCCGCCCATGATTTACGATTCTGTCCGCGACTGGCCGGACGAATGGTTGTCGCTTTAAATATTGCAGCTGCGCAGAATTGTGGGATAGCCTTTTCTCCTTTCTTTTCGAGAAGGATGGTTCTGTGTACCCTATGCTAAAGGAGATAAATTAGGAAGCACTGAGACAACTTTCCTTATCATTTAAAGAATTCGAATGCACTTATCATGGCTGCCAAGTAATTGAAGCACTGATTACTAAAACCCCACAAGTCAAGTCAAGTGTGACTTATGGGGTTTTAGTAATAGGTGCTTCAATTCTTTCCGGATCATATTTTAGGAGTTAGGAACTTTTCTAAGCAAAAAAGACTATTCGGATGCTGCTCTTGACTAAAAGCCAGTGTTTCCCATCTAAACTGCTGTCACGGTGCTGCGACATAAGCCATGCTAGTCACATGATGCGTCCATATCAAGTGTTTGATTTCATGCAACCTTTTGAGAATCAGATCCCGACAGAGGACAGGTCCAAACTAGGCACAGAGGTGACAGGAAGCCTCCCTGTACATGTGACTGTGCTGTGTGTTTGTAATGCAGTGGTCACATGGCCTCTCCTTCCTGTATCAGCTCAGAGCTGCACAGGGCAGGAGATCTGATCCTCACACCTGCTCCCCATTAACCATGGGGCTCATGGGAGCTCAGTAAACTCTCTCGGTCAGGACCACCGAGCCAGCCCCAGAACAGTGTGTGTTTTCATCGCATCTCATCTGCGTTTATTATGAGCTGTATCTCTCTGCAGACTGTGGGTGGGGACATCTGTTGCATGCTCGAGTGTCAGGGAACTCCCACAAAACTTGGCTCTGACTCCCATTTTCACTCTGCTGGGTTTCAAACTCGCAGTCGCATCAGCTCGTTACACCCCAGCGGCAGTTCCACAACACACGCCCACCTCTGCCATTTAAACTCCGCCCATTATCCTCATCATAGTGCAATACTCCCTCCAAACATCGGCAGCGACACATCGGCTAAAGTTACCAGCTGCTGCCATTTTCGTTGTATGTCTATCATTTTCTTACCAAGTTAAAAACTTAGTCCAAACTAAGAATGCCACAGCGTACAAAATAGTGTAAATATCCCATGAGCATAAAAAATGTCTGGGGAAAAAAAATTCATGAGCTGTGAGTGTTTCTTTTGATCAAGATTATTTTCCTGGATGTTTGAAAAGGCAAGAACCAGCCAATCACTGCAGGTCATCCCATGTGATTGAAAAATGCATGAACAATAGTCTTAAATAATCAAGAACCCACGATTCCTTTATACATCAATTGGCAACTATTATTTACATCGAAGTATTATTAGGTTCTGCAGTTATTAGGCAGTAAAACATATTGAACATTTTCAATTAGAACTTAGTGAGTTACAATGAAATAATTTTACAATAAATAAATCTAATCCCAAATTTAAAGAGAGTATTAGAGGACAATCTAAAAATCAAAACAAATAAACCTTTGATACAATGCCTTGAAATATTTGATGAGATCATTTCATTATAATCTAAAGGTTGTACATCTTTTTTCTGTACATTTTAAATACTCATCACACTTCTCTAAAACTGGAAATATATCTCTTCATGACAGACAGACCAGAGCATTTAGTGATTATTAGCAAAGTACGTGAGAGCGTGAGACAGGAAGTATCCAGGCGAAATTAACCCATTTTAAGTGACTGTTCTTTAGGATGCTTTTGCAAATTTCCAAGCCAGAATATTCCAGAACTCCACTGCCCTCTGTTAATAGTGGTGACTTGTGCCACCTTCAGAGCGCTGAGTAAGGAACACAAACACGTCTCTGATCTCTGATCCTCAACATAAGGTCGGATGAGACTTGGTGCTATTTGAGTTCCCCGCAGTCCACGATGGCGATCTTCTTGGTCGTGCCTCCTTCGTGGGTCCCAAAGGACTCCATCTTCCTGATGACGTCCATCCCATCGATCACATGACCAAATACCACATGTCTGTCATTCAGCCTGAGGAACACAGTAAACAGTTAAACCAGAGTGAATACCTGGACACACATACACTCACACACAGGCATGTACACACACAACACAGACACACACACACACACATACACTCACACACACACATACACTCACACACAGGCATGTACACACACACACACACACAACACACACACACACACACACACACACACACACATACACTCACACACACACACACACATACACTCACACACAGGCATGTACACACACACACACACACACACACACAACACACACACACACATACACTCACACACAGGCATGTACACACACACACACAAACAACACACACACACACACACATACACACACACAGGCATGTACACACACAACACACACACACACACAACACACACACACACACACATACACTCACACACAGGCATGTACACACACACACACACACACACACACACACCCATACACTCACACACAGGCATGTACACACACACACACACACACACACACACACGTGCTTTGATGGGTGGAAATAAACTCATCCTGCAATTGTCTGACTGAAATTCACAACCAAAGGAGTTACATACAGTGTCCTACACTTATACCGGCACCCTTCATATGTACAGTATAAACATAACTGGTTATGAACTGATTTAGTTTGTCGTTTTTCATCTCAATATTTAATTCAAAATACTAATTTAAATGTAACCTTTAATTGAAATTAAATGACAAAGAAAATGACTGGTACCATCATGAAATAATCATCCTTTCTCAAAAACTTGTATGCAAAAATTATTGGATCCCCTTGAAGTAATTAATACTCTGTGCAGCCTAAAGTTGCCAAAAAAACAGCCGAGTCTCTGCGGTTGGTGTGTGGCGGGGTTCAGTAACACACAGCACAGGATGTGCCATCCCTCCGTCCTGAATCACTGCAGATCCCTCATATCCCCTCGTCCACATGTATGGACTCTCATCTTCAGCTGAGGGTTCAGTCAGGGGACTGAGGCGGTCATGAGAGAGACCTTTATCCTGCAGCAGGTAAACCATTAATAAGTGAATAATCAGCATTGATCCAAGTATCTGGGAATCCATTTCATAAGGCCGACCGTTTGGTGACATGAAAGTGTGCTGGTTTGTTTTTTTTTGTAGACAACACAGGCTTTATTCTCCAAAACATCTTGTAGTCGAGTAAATGGTGTCTGATCATCATTTCAAAGACTTCCTGACCCTCGGACAAAATTCATGTCCATGAATCTCCAACAGTGATCCTGGGAGTTTCCTTTAACACTTCAGGCACACGTCGTCTTACAGGCACATGTTACCTGAAACTCTGTCATTATTGCTCCAACAGTCAAAATAGGTATTTCATACTTTTCAGCCATTTTCTTTTATCCATTCCCAAATTCACGAAGCCCAGCAGCTTCCTGTCCCAGACCACTGCAGTATTCTTTTGTTTTAACCATGGGGATGGAGGGCAAACAGAAATCAGCCAGTGTGTCACCTCATATTTATACCCCAGGGAAACAGGAGGTCACGTTTGACGATTTAAGCTTTCTTAATCATTACAGTGAACTTTTCTTTAAATTAAACATTCGTTTTTTGTTAGTTTTTTTATGAAATATTGGGAGGAAAAGAGTAAACACTTTCCCCCCAGCCTCTTTATCTAATAATTACCAATTATATCTGCTGATATAAGCAGAGGGCACTGCATTCAGTCCAGAATTCAAAAATAAATATTGAGAAATGAGATGCTCTGAAGACATTAAAAACTTTTGTCAGGGTAGACTTCGTTCCAAATTAAAATAAATACCATTCAGTTTTCACTGTGCAGATGAAGAACTGTGAACCGTTGGTATTGGGCCCAGAATTCGCCATTGACAAAACACCTAAAATAATAAACAAGCCAACAAAAATTAAATCACAGATGGATAAAACATAAACTCCTCTGTCGTTTCAAAATAAACTGCAGAATGTCATAAAGTAAAATTTAGAGAAAAGCAGATGAAAGCTCAAGGGCTTTCATTAGCAGAGCAACTAATTTTGAAAGTAGGTCACGGTCTCTAAAAAGCTCCGACACTTACAACGAAGACAATGTCCCCATCTAGTGGCAGAATTCCTTATAAAACCGATATGAAATATACCCTAATCAGTAAAGAGGATTTTACCCTCTGTAAAAGAATAGGATATGGTCGAAACAGTCGAGCTTGTAAGATTCCGCACTCGTACTTAAGGCATGACTGGAAGAGTAAAGAAGGAACCGTCACCAGGTTCAGTGTGTTTCAGCTTGAAGTTTTCATCTCCGAATTTGGATCCGTAAATCGACTTTCCCCCAGTTCCATTATGGTTGGTAAAATCTCCGCCCTGTATCAACGGGTACAGTGAAAAGAATCCACAAGAAGCCAGACGCGAGAGATGAGCGTTGCTAAGAATGCTCAGATGGGATATTTTTGATGTAAGACACCATTGTATTACGATTCTGCCAACTATAGAGAAAATGATCAAGATAAGATCATGCAAGTACCTGGCACATAAACTCAGGGATTATTCGGTGAAATATTGAGCCTTTGTATCCAAAACCACATTCTCCAGTGCACAGCGCCCGGAAATTCTCTGTTGAAACAAGACGATGCGGGATGGGTCAGTTATTCTCCTAAATGGCGTCAAACTCTTTCTATAATACAAACTAGAAATTATTATTATTTTCTAGTCTCACCTGCAGTTTTGGGAACAACGTCAGCATTCAACTGCAAAACAGAAAGTTATTTTACCCTATCAATGACTGAGAATCTACAATGATAAAACATTTGATTTGCACTTATCCAATCGATTAACCATTATGAAAATAAAACTTCTTTTTGCTAATAACCTTCTTTATGCAGCAAACTTTAAAAACAGCTATTTAGAATCGCAAACAACTGTGACATAATATTTGCAAGACAGTGGTGGTTAAGTAGTATCTTCTGTGCACCGCTGCATATCGACTGCACACCGTCTGCAAATTACGCACTGGCTGAATCCCCCATGCGCGCTCACAGCGGCCACAGCTAATGTCAGCCCGTTAGCTAATGTAGCTTGCGTGCACCGCAGATGAGACAAATAGACTGTACTAGGGGCACAACTTCGCCGTGTTAAGCACAATTTCACAAATTAATAGTCAGATAGAAGGAATCGCTTCTCTCTAAATGTAGTCGGATACCTTGCTACGCGCCTTGACTAACGACGCTTTATCCTGAGGGGAGTCAACCGCAGCATGACCTCAACATTCATTAAACGGCGCACCGTCACCTCGTCGCTACATCATTATAGCCGATGTTCTGACAAACTGATGGATTCTACAACAATTTGAACCCATGACACTACCTTCACACCGGCTGATGTACTGTCTGAAGTTTCTTCCTGTTCGGGACAGTCCCGTATGAGAATGCCTGCTTCGCTGCTAATAAATATGGCGTGGACTAGTACAGCAGCACTTTGTAACACATAAATGTTTTTCAGCAAACGAAGGGAACAGCTACCTCAATCGTGATTCTCCCGAGAGGTTCGTCGTCTGCTGAAATGTCAAGATAGACGGTTGGGTTCCGAACCGGTCGGGAAAATAGCCTTGCCGTTGCAATGGCCAGGGAGCAGAACTTCATCCTATTCTTCATCTGCAACATCGCTGCAGGTTGGAGGCGGGGCTACTCCGTCACGTCACCATTTACAGTAGAAAAAAATTCAAATGAGATTGGATTGGGACCCTTTCGTGAGTATCAGAGAAAGCACTCAATGGATTAATCCTTCAAGTTGCAGACATGCACCCCATATTTGTCAGGAACATAAAAATGTACCACTTGCATTAAGTCACAAAAGTCCGCATCAAAGGCTGATTCAGCACTCATGAATAATGATCAAGAATAAACATAATATGCAGAGTTGGGTGTGATTAAACAAACGAAAAATGATCCTTTGGACCAGCAAGGACATTGTATTAGCTTTGACGTCAATGACAAATAAGCATTAGCACTCTCAAATCTGCGCAAAAAAAGAAAAAAACCTTCTTCAAGGCAAGAAACTAATTTCTTGAAGACTAAACTGTAATTGGAAGAAACAGAATCAGTATCTGGTGTCCGCTCCTCTGGCTCAGGTGACGTTTGCCACGCGCCTGTTCATGGATGAAACCAAACGCAACGCGCAGCTCATGACAAATACGGAGCGTGAAATGCATGTGGGCAGCACTGTAAAACCGTCACGCAAATGTACGGAGTTCAGGATTTTCTGAAAATCTTGCTTTCAGTTTGGTGGTGCTCAACTTTTGCCCAGGTGCATATTTATAAATTAGAACAATGGAGGTATATGCACGTGCTTTGCATTTTTTCACACCGACATTAAGGCGCGGGTAAATAATATTTTTACAGAATCTATTAAGCTGCATAAATACATGCATATAAAGCTTTATGATTGGCAAACGGAAAAGCAATTTCAAAATGACTCAAAAATACATTAACACCATAGTGCGGGGTTTCAACAGAATACAATTTTTATTGAATAAATATGAGGCCGTCACATGATCAAACTACATATACTGCAGTTTTACAGGACTAATAGTCACAATTTTTTTCTTTACAGTTGCAAATAAGGAATAAACAAGCGAACAATACACAAGACCGAGGGCACGAGATCTTTTCCATAAATTTCGGATCGATTGTCTCTATTCTGCAGTTCAACTATATAAAGATGTACAATGATTTTTCGGGACCATATTTGGTCCGATGTCCCTGGGCCACCCCGAACGCCCAAAACGTCCCGGGATTAACATGCTTTTATCTTTAAATAAATTATTTAATTTAGCACCTTATAAGTACACAAGAAATACTAAGCCCGTTTGCTCAATATTACACTTGGGGCAAAAAATAATTTTGCCTTTGTAGTCACCATCATGAAAGTTACAGATTATAACATAATAGCGCAAGAAACGCATTTACATGAATGCTCAAAGATCCCACTGATAATTTTTAAAAAATCCCCCCCCCCCAAAAAAGAGAAAAAAATCAAAGCTATTTAATCACATTACACGGCACTGACAGAGGGGATGGATGTTGCAAACATTTAAAATACAAAATAAGCAACGCACGTCCCCATCAGGACCTCACCATTGGCGTACTGATGTAGAAATTGACAAACAATACAGTGCAGTGCATTTAAAAAGAAGCACATTATATTACAAGTTGTTCTACACTGACACATTATTCCCTATGAAACGATCTGGATGAGAAAATGTTTTTAACTGCCCGACAGTATTTATACATTTCTGTGGATAGGAAATAAACTGATCATTATATAAAAAACAGTAACATAACTACACATATGAAATACTGTATATTTCTTCAAAATGTTTTTAAGTTTATACATTTTATATCATTTTGATTTCAAAAAATTCTTTTTAAATCGCAACAAGCAATGGAAGGGTATAGATGTATGCAAAATAAGATTATTTTGAATTTTTTTCTTCCAAAGCAAACACTCTCAGCCAGAGGAAGAGTCATTAATCATGAGGTCATCATCGTCATTTTTCGACAGAATAAAGTGCCCAAATATGTAAATCAAGAAAAAAACAAACATAAATGAATAATATCAAAAGTAGCAAGACATTTTTGCATACCAAAGCTATTCTGTTGACCAAAAGCATTTATTTAAAAAATTTAATACAGCCAGAACATCATATTTAAAAGTTTAATCCTGTACAGTTGATCATAATAGCATTACACAGGCGATTTTGGCGCACATGCTCATAATGGCAGGACTTACTGTGCAAAACGGAGGAGGGAGAGATCCTAGCGAACTCAAAATATTTACAATGTTAATAAATAATATGCTCAATGTTGTTTTAATATTTTGTCAGTGTTGTGCCATTGCAGCAACATTTAGAAAATGTTCTGTGTGAACTGACATGACCGATCAGGAAGGCAACAGATACACTGAACACAAGCGACTCACTGGCCCCACAAACACTGGACATTTCAGGTGTCCATCGTCTGGGTAACATTCTGATACGATTTATCCAAATTCCTCTACAATGACGCACATCAGCGCATCTCTGCTACACGGAAACAAAGCAGAATTGCAATGTCCTGCACAAAATGCAGTTGTCAGTTATTCTATGGTGCAGAAAACATTTTTCAGCCAGTGCATTTGTGGCGTAGCTGGAGATGTAATATTTAGGTTGGAGTTTAGCGCTGACGAGTTTGGCGACTGCAGACTGACCCTTTCACACTCGATCAGTTTGCAGCCACTAAGTGTGCCGAGAAAAATGATTTAAATCCAACCTAAATGTGCCCGGCCCCACTGAAACTCAACTTTTTAGCTGCCCAATTGTCATTCGATCAGCTGAAGACACAAAGTAGTTGAGGTCAATGATCCCGACACAATGCAGGAATGATTCAACAGTACAAAACATTACATCAGCAAACCAGGCAGCGAGCGCCTGATCTGTGGCCAAACTGACCTGCAGCCCTGGTTACAGTTTTTTAGAGAACAAATACAGGCAAGTCAAGGACATCACAACTGCAATAACCAGGTTACTAATTACTTTAGTTAGCCAGTCATTACACTGGTGTTATCACTTATGTACCCACACTAATATACTTTTACTAACAGCGTTTATAAAATTTTTTTTACAGTATATAGTGAGCAGAGGCCATTTTCCCCTTGTTAGCATGATATTGGCTCATGAGCTTTTCATTTGTGCGCAGTGGGGCGTTTGGCTTTTCCGTCTTGAGAAGTTTGGCTTTTTAAGTGTGGAAAAAAGGCTCTGAGGATTACAGATACTGGCCAGAATAATAAGCCTTCTTTTTATCTATTTTTATTAATCTTTCTTTGCAGTAAAGCCAACTTTTATCTTTTTAATTTCCTCAGAAATAAAACCAACAATTTATTTTTAATGCCACAATACTTTTGTAGTGTTACTTTCGTCCAACATGAGATGTAAACACATTGGTAGCTCCACAGTTGAAAATGTGACTAATCTTTTACAAGCAAAATGTTCCTTTTGGTTTAAACGGTTTTGCCGTCTTGGCCCCCAGCTGATGCGTCTCATCTGAGCGCGAATCGCAGCAGAGATGGAGAGCTGGATCTCAGACAGACGGGAGGTCAGTGGAGTGTGTCTGTTCTGCAGATGGTGTTAAGTGCAAAGCTCCAGTCCAGTCTGACTCAACCTGACCCAGACCGGCCCAGACTGACCTGGTCCGACACGGGCAAACCCAGGCTAAATTCTAACCCAGTCTGCAACAACTGAGAATGCGCTGGTCTGACATCAGGTCCTGCCCCAGCTATCCTGGTCAGTCTTTGTCCAACCCAGACCGACCTGCTCTGCCCCAGTCTGACCCGGGCCGATCCAGGCCGATCCTGGTCGGCCCATGAGCACAGACTGAATGAAGTGAGGAGGGGAGGAGGTCAGTTGTTTTCAAAAAGGGAGAGGAGGTCATCATTACTGCCGCTGGGCAGCTCTGAGGGATCCAGGTAGGAGAGCAGCTGGTCTGGATTACTGAGGTCTGGAAGGAGCTGCGGAAAGGGATAATGCGGAACAGGATAAAGAGACAGATTTACTGGAGTCTTGGGGTCATCACATTGGACATAAATGAGGCCAAAGGGCAAAGGACATTTCTGAGCACAACCTCAAACTCTCAGTATCACCACTTTAAGGGCCCTGAGTTTTCAAACAGAGAAACAGCAACACAATCGCAGGCCTTTGTACACAGAGTCACTACATAAGGGCCCACAATTCTATGATTTATAATAATTCATGCATCATGTGTATTCAATTTTTTGTAAAAGGAATGAGCAATACTTCGCGATAATCCCCAGGGTTTTCAACCGGGTTTTTCATGAAGAGCTAAAAACACTGCAGGTCATGACCTTAGTAATACTCTTATCAGTTAGATACTCATTTGCTCTGGATTCTGCAGTAAGTCTCCATACCGAGTACTGCAGGGTTCTAAGTAGCCTGATGTTGTTCATTCTTTCGAAGCGTAGGGCCTACCATGTGCACTTACGTCCACAGAAGGCTCCAGAATGTTGGGGGGTCCTTTCCCTGCAAGCAGAGCCCCTGTAGAGCAGGAAGGGTTAAAGGTCATCTGACCATGCTGGCGGCTGTTTGGAGCAGGGTGTGCAGTGGGGTGTGGGTGGTGGGACGGAGGGAAAGGAGGGCTGGCATGGTGTAATGGCTGTCCTGATTGGCTGCCACGGTGAGGAGGCGTGTGCACACCCCGTGGTATCGAGCAACGGGATTGGTCAGAGTCTGAGTGGAGCGTCTGTGGGAGGGAGGGATAGTGAGAGAGAGCGAGAGAGAGGGAGAGACCGAGAGGTAAACTCTCAGGCAAAATAAGTACAATCTGAGTTTAATGTGGTCCAATCTGACACACCAGTGCAAAATTCATGGTCTTTGCTTCTTAAAAAATACATTAATAGGATTTGAGGATTCAGAATCATTTTCAAGTCCAAGAACCAACATAAGGTCAGTTACTGTGACATCAAAAGGGAGTCTTGGGGAGTTTTCACTAGCCGAGTAAATCATTTTGATTGGCGAATTCAGTCATGATGCGAGTCACAGGACATACATGGACATTTCTAATGTGGAGATTCATCACGGATCCATAAGTCTCCCCTCTGACTGGAAAACTAAACAAGCCTTCGGTGACTCTACAGCCCTGCCACTGCGCTGAGCACATTAAACTCTGATACATGAAACTTATTCACTTTGCCAATATTTGCAAAGAAACTAGACTTAAAATACAAGTTGTGTAAAGCAGTGATTGTCATGTACTCAGGGTTTTTCAGACCCAGCAGGTGTTACCGCGAGCTTCAGTATGGACTAATTACACACTGCCACTGATAAAAGTACTGAAAGAAAAATGTAATGTAACACAATGACATGAAGCACATGCCATCACCATGGAAACAGACTGTGTACTTTTCACTCACTGCATCTGATGTACAGTGATTGGTCAGTTTGTCCAAAGGGTGGGTCAGCTGAGGACCCAAAATCAAGTCACTCCCAGGCGGAGTCCTGCTCGCGCCATCCTGGGGGAACTCAAGGTTACCGTGTCCTGGGTAACCGTTGCCTAGTGATGCACAAAACAAACTCAAAACAGTGATGAAATCACAAAGTTCACGCAGGGGCTGTCAGAGACCCCGCTGCTAGAGGCTGCAGATCTGAAAACGGGAATGTGATTTTATGGCTGAAAATATGATTACTATGACCGCAAACTGGCACAGGATTATAAACACAGCCCAACAGCCACAAAACACAGCTCTGCTGTATTAAAAGCAACTTCAGTTCTTCACGGTGGAGAAGGGAGATAATTAGCTTTTAAAAATCCAAACTTCAGCTCTCTGTAGATTAAATGTCCCGTCGCACAGATCACACAGAGGTGAAAAGTCCAGAGACCAGAACATTACAGCCCGGCGATACATTTCCTCTATCCGCCATCAACCAGCTGATATCACCAATCAGCACAGGCGCCTCGTTAAAGTACTGAGCTTAATTAGCAAATCAACATGATTATAACAGAATACTGGAAACTAACTTTCGAAAACAAATTTCACCGCTTAGGCACAATATAGTTGCGAGTTGTGACACATCGAAAATAGTCAACATCAGCACCGCAATCACTTCATGTGGAACGTTAACATCAAAACGTCTTTTTTTTTTTTTTTAGAGGAAAGATCCTCTAACAGTCGTTCGTCAGTCAGCTGACCCTACCTTGGCCATGATATTTGCTGCTACTTCTGTTGAGTGGAGCAGGGGCTGATGGGAATGGGGAGGATCCAGGCCCCAGCTGGGCGATGGCCTCCATGACGCTGGGCAGTACCATCTGACCGGGGCTTGTGGTCCTCAGGCGTTTGGCTGAGGGGCTGTCCGGGTCGTCCTTAATACGGGGGTCCGCCTTCACGGGCACCAGTCTCCAGCTGCACGTGGGGTCAAGGGTCACTTCCTCAAAATCAGTGCTGGGTACACAAACAGATAATGTCTCCACTGAGTTTATTTCCCCACTTTTAAACTTGAATTGTACTCACAGCTCATAGGTCAGACAGGAGCAGCATTCAACAGGAAAAACATATTCAAGAATATAACACTTAAATGTCAACAAAAACCCTTAAAGCACTGAAATAAATTTTAAAAAAATATATAAATTTAAATTGCGCAGTTGAAAACCCATTATGTGGCAACTCCCTGTGGGAGCTCTTTTAAACAAGTCGCCACGATAGGCTTTCAATGGCTTTGATTTTGATTTCTTACATCATTGAGCAACAATAGCTGCATGCAGCGCTATAAGGGTTAACGCTGCTCGCACTACGTTCCAAAAATTTCACATTGATATTTTCTGGCATTATGAACATCATAACAATGCATAACAATAATCTTTAATGCCGAACTGTTAATGTTGAATTATGGAGCACAGAATCATCTTTGCTAGGTTATTAATGAAGCATCATTCACTAAACTGAACCAAATTCCAACAAAAAAAAGACTGCAAGTTATTTATGATGTTTCCATGCGTATCTCTGACAGGGGAAAATGCTTACTTCTGGACGGCATCCAGGATTCCCCACATGTACTGGTCCACCTCCAGTCCCTCTAACGCGGCTGCTTTACTGCGGACAGAGACAGAGCCGTGAACCGCAGAACACTAAACCCTCTCAGCACCTGAACATAAACCCGTTCTGACTGATATGTGTCGGTAGAAGTATGTTAGGGACGTACTGACAGACAGGACACCTCCATGTTCCCCTCTCACAGTTCAGCTGCAGGTACGTCTCAAGGTCAAAACACTGTAGGAAACACAAACCGAATGACAGTATTTACAGTAGCCTTTTTACTCCTGGATAAGTGAAGCTTCGGGAAGGGTGCTGTGATGAGACACGAGCATCACTCACTAATCAATCTATCAATCAATCAATTATCCCTTAGCGCGACCACAGGCAGTAAGGTAAATATGATCTTGGTAAAGATGATCAGTCTCTAATTCACAAGCGACAGCGTCGCCCTGATTTATCTTCACTGTACATTTTTAAAGGAAGAAAACATGACAAAAATGTCTGTCAACGAGCCCTCTGGTCTCACACAAGGCCTTATTTTACCCAACATAGCTTTTTAAGTACCTTGCTTGAAGGCAAATTTATCATCCCATCGCAAATCAGTGATTTTAGTCAATTGGGCTCAACTCTCTGTCAATGACCGCATTTTTTAGCAGAAAAATGGCAGAAATGAGTTTTAAAGTCTAAATTAAAGGCTGAAGGCCTTGTGGAGATGGACACAGTTTTCGGTCTGAGCCGTGAGGAGGGGCGCAGTGTGTAACCTGACCTGCACGTGCCTGCAGTCGTGACCTCGGGACGGGAGTCTGATTCGGCGGAAGGAGACGGGACATTTCAGGGACACCCTGAGGGCCGTCTGCTGCACACCCTCCTCCCCGCTCAGCCCCACCCCCGCTGAGGAAGAGGCGGAGCTGATGAAGTTCCTCTTAACTGGAGGGAGGAAGATGAGGATGGAGAGGAAGGGTGGGGTTAGAAAACAGCAGCCATGTTAGGAACAGCTTCCTACCTACTGAGCCCTCAAAGGGCACACTGTCTACTCAACATGCTGCAGAGCACCCTATACCCTTGTGAATACAGGCAGTGTCTTATGGAACCAAGTTAAATACACACTGAATGAAAAGATCTGAGTATGCATCAAATATCATTAACAAACAATTCCTTAATTCTATGAATATATCTGTTGTTTGCATTTGAGAAAACACTTTATGAGGGGGTAAAACATATTTATTAGGAAATTACCATGGATGACAGAGTACATAACCCTTAAAAATGCTATATGTAGCTTTTATTCCTCAATGATGTGAGATATCAAAATCAAAGCTGTTGAAAACCACAGGGAAGCTCTTTGAACCAAGTAGCCACATGATGGTTTTTCAACAGCACAAGATCTTTAAATTTATATTTCTTCAAAATTCATTTCAGCACCCTAAGGGTTAAACCTCTCACAGAATATGACCAGCCACTACTGTCAAGGGCGCCAACACTGGCAACAAACAAGCATGTGACAGGGGTGTTCAAGTGCAGAGTGCTTCTTATTCCACAGTCATGTGATGAGGGTATTCAGTGGAAAAATCATCTAACAGAGTCATGTGATATGGGTGCTTTGGTCGTACTCTTAGCGATGCAGTATTCCGCTGGCAGCAGCCTCTTCTTCAGCAGACCCTGCAGGACAGACCTGACGGACGGACGATGCACCAGCTGCAGGAGGAACAAGTGAGACTGGAGAGAGAGAGAGAGAGAGGGGGATGGAGGGATGGAGAAAAAAGAACAGGAAATGGGACAGTTACTTCATACGAACAGAGCTGAAGGACAGAGGCGACAGTGGCGACTCAGACCGGAAACACAAACCTACATTTGTACTGAGAAGCAAATCACTTTTGGATATAGTGTTTTAAAACTATGTTTCACAGGATGATACAGTCGGCTCAAATCAGCTTCGTGTCAATTGGCTGTAAAGGAGAAGGGGGCATGACTCACCAGAGATCTGCTCTGCTCTGATTGGCTGTATGAAAGAAGGGGGCGTAACTCTGGAGTATACAGCATTATTTAGTGCAAATGTACTTTTTCTCTGATTGGCTGTATGGGACAAGGGGGCGTGACACGTACTGAACTACACCACACAAGTTCACTCCGACTAGGCTTTGCTCTGATTGGCTGTATGGGAGAGGGGGCGGGACTCACACAGCAGCAGGCGGAGACTGTGATCTGGATCCTGTTCTTCCCCGGCTGGCAAACCTGCTTCAGGAGCAAGGGCTTGTGGGTAATCTTGTCCCCTCGCTTGATGCTGAGGGGCGTGGCATTTACGCTGATCTGCACCGAGGTCGGCCAGTTAGTGCTCATCTGCTGGTCCTCATGGTGGTAACATTTCAGCTGCAGCTCTAAATCAGGCCTGCGTTTCAGGGTCGAGATGCCAAACTTACTTGCATGTGGGTGATGGACGTTTGCATTTGGCAGAACACATAATTCACATAAAAAAGGCAACACACGAGGTGAAAAAATACATTTTAAAAAATTAAATGCAGTCTGTGTGCCAAATTAGCCAAGTTTGTCCACAAATTTTTAATTCTTGTTGAGGAGCAGAGAGAGACATATACGACCCACAGAAGGAAGAACAGCCACTGAAGAATTAAAGCAGGTTTGAATGAACCCAGATGAACCAGGCAGAGTCTGCTGGTGATTTAACTGCATGGTTTGGCCAAATATTGTTTCCGGGTGATGTGATATGACGTGATGTTGAATGTAGAGCTTGGATGTGGACTGGGGCCAGTTGAGCTACTTGTGAAGTTTAACTTTTGATTTGAAATTGTCAGTTATCATTTTAGAGCGCTAAAAAACAGCACACCTGCTACGGTTATCTTCCCTGCCTCTACAGGAAGCCAATATCACTCATTAGTTCTAGCAGCAGAATATTGCTTATAGCAGATCCTGCTTATATTGTTGAATAAGTAGTATTTTCTGGAGTTTATTAGAGGAGTATATTTCAGAGAGTCTATCCCCCCAGCCCCCCGAAGGCCGCGGCCATGGACTCCAGCACTAAACTCCAGCGGGGGGGAGACTCAGGGTGACCAGGGTTAGTGAGGCCTCTCTGGCCCTGAGGCAGCCGGGGGAGCCCCTCACCTCCAGGACAGTGTCTGGTGGACGGAGGGACGGAGATGGAAGTCGTGGTTGCTGACGACCAGGTTGTGCTGCAGGCGAAAGGGCTCTAGGACCACCCCGTCCCTGACAGGAAAGGTCAACCGCAGCTCCTCATTGGCTGCTGATGCGGATGAACAGGAGCAGGAACCAATAAAAAATTACTCAGCAAGTCCACATCCCAGCACTGAAAAATACATCCTCCTCTCCTTCACTTCTGGATTCTCACCATGATTCCCCCAATGAGAGGAGACCAGAGAGGGAAAGAACGATAATATGACCTCTGAGTGTTGGGTCACTTCCTGTATCTCCTTTCTCCCTCTCGGTTTCCAGGGAGGTCCCCAGAAGGTACTCATCAACCAGAGTTTAATGACATATATAATATATCCCAAAATATATTTTAAGAAAGCCCACAAGCAAAGGAAATTAAAATTGATCAGCCATTGAGCTAATGTCAGCCCGCCCTCCAGTCAGGTGTATCAAATACACTGTCTGGCAACTGCTGTACTCCAGTATTACTGCTATACTCCTGTATAACTCCTATACTCCTGTATAACTCCTATACTCCTGTATAACTACTGTGGCAATCCGGGGGAATCCGAGGCAGGTTTTACACTTGGGAATACACAACCAAGAGACAAGTTTTCCATCTTCAAACAAAATACTGTTTGATTAATACAGGAAGTAGTGAGGGGAGGGGGGATTGGGCCAAAAAACAAAGGTTCCTCTCCGAACGGAGGTAGGCTTCACACAGTAGGTGGCGCTCCCACCCAGGGGGTTCCTAGGGTGTGTCTGTCTCCCTCTCCTGGGGGGTGAGCACACCTTGGGCAGAGGGGGCAAACAAACCGTTAGCGTCTGGAATCAGGCCAGTCTTATAGCTCTCCCCAAAAGTTATGGTTCACCGGGACTTCAAATCAGACTTCATCCCATTTACAACAAACATCAACATCAGGGTCCTTTCAGTACTCTGACCCTCCTCTTCAGCCTTGACACAGTTTAAGGCACAAGCTTTCAATACTTCCACCAAACAATTCCTGTCAGACAAAAAACTCTTCTCCAGAGGCCGTCAACATAACAATCTCTTCAACCAAAGAATGTTTCTTCTTCTTTTCTTTCAGTTAAGGACTCGGCCGCTGGCCGCTTACCGCTGAGGTTTGGATGGCCCGGTGATCTCACTTCCCCTGCCTGGTGAACTCTGCTCCTCTCTGGGTAGCTGCACTCTAATACAGCTCCCAGAGTAATTAGTCAACTCTCCTCAGGTGTGACCACTCCCACGTGCCAGTTGGTTGCAGAGAGTGAACCGGGAGGTAACAGTGGTTCTCGTCCTCACCAAGAAGGAAGAGGCGTGTCTGCAGCCTGTCTTATGGCATGAGACCAGTGGTTGCCACACTACTATACTCCTGTATAACTGCTGTACTCCAGTATAACTGCAATACTCCTGTATAACTACTATACTCCTGTATTACTGCTATACACCTGAATAACTGCTGTACTCCTGTATAACAGCTATACTCCTGCATAACTGCTATAATCCTGTATTACAGCTATACTCCTGTATAATTGTTATACTCCTGTATAACTGCTACAGCCCTGTATACCCAGTTGTAAATACATTAAAATACATGGAACCGTATGCAAATTTGTGGCCAAAACTGGAACTGCAGTCACATTTAAAATAGTGCAGAGCGCAGTATCCCCGCCTCCTCTCCCCCAGACGAGAGGCTGCCAGCTGGGTTGCCGGATCCAGCAAGAACGTCTACTACACGGAGCTTCCATGACTACGTTTCAATATCACCAATGATTTGCTCTCACAGGGTTGTGTTCAGTTCAGTTCAGAAAAGATCGAGACTAATGACTAATTAACTTCAGCAATGATCATATTGGTCAACTTGCTCGTCACTCTTCTGTGTGGATAGCCCACTAAAGTCCAGACTGTAAAATGCCTAAAGAATGAATGAGGGCTCATTTGACCGATATACTGTCTCAGTTACATTTCATATTGCCATAATGGCTGTGCTAATGTTGCAATAGTTTGCAGAGCGTCTCAGCATAATGCCAGGGAAACGGAATTATAATGCATTGCTAACGTTAGCAATGAAGAGCCACAGTTTTTATTTCTCAAACAATTTGTTACCTAGTCAATTTGATGACCCACCTGTGTACGCGCTGACGTACCATGAACGAATATACATAACGTTATTCAACTGGAGAGAACATTTGAAATGTGCTTACCTATTTCAAATAGAATTAAGTTAGCCAAACTTAGCTTAATCTTACCTGCCCAGGAGAAAATGAGTAACTTCAAATTCTTCTCTGCTTTCAGGCATCTCCATCTTTCAAAGGCAAGTCCTATACAGATCCTTGTTTTGTTTCTGACTTTGTCACAACGTATTTCGGAATCATAACAAGGTTTACTTTTAGGTTTACTAACGTCAGACATTTGTCCTCCAAAACGCTGGTAGCTGCAGGTCAGTGGTAAGTGGCAACCTGGATGCCAAAATGCTACTGACTTCGTGAATGGGAGATAGATGGAGGGCGGCGCAACAGGCCAAAACACCAAATGACAACATCAACATTAGTTGTGGGCTGCAACTTGGCTTTTGTAATGAGAATATTCTGGCTGGACTACTGTTGTCAGTGATATAAGTATTTGAAATTAACATCATTCCTTAATGTCTGGTGATATATCAGGGCCATTTCATGATTAATCAACATACATTTCTTACATATTGCTCCTTTAAACCCTACTCGCGGATCTACGTAGCGCAATCCTTGGGCTCACACCATGTAACATCAACACGAAAAACCAACACTTTTTACAGAACACTCACATGGAGTGGCGTTTGACTTCGTGTCTAATGGAAACTGCGACCTCACTTCCTGAGAGGGTGACCGGTATGGCAGAATATTACTTCCTGGGGTCACCGGTGGTGTGAGGTTCCCTGGTGCCGGACAGGAGGGGTAGCAACCAATGGTCCGAGAGGACTGCAATAGAAACAGTGCATACAATGCAGAGTAAAATATAAACTACATCCCACTGTGTATACAGCTGATATATAAAATGAATAGTTATTATGGAATGGATGATGCAGGCAGGGCACTTAATTCTGCATTAACGACTTATCACCCGCAGCATGAAAGGTGTTTGGTTGGACCTGCTAGTTGACAATACACAATAAATCACTGAGCACAAACCACATATAGGCGCCGTGTGATGAATCTAAAATATACACTGTCAGTGTACAGAGAAGTCGCACAGAACCCTACCCCATTCACACCGCCGTGCTTGTAGGAAATTCCACTTTCAGAATAACGACTGCTCTGACCTTGAACAGGCTCTTGCTGGGAAAATAAGCCAATGAGAAGCAGTAATGACACGTCACTGACATACTATACCATCTCACTGGGTGAAGGGCATTAACCCTTTGAGCGCTAAAAGCAGCTATTGTTGCTCAACGAGGTAAGATAACAAAATCAAAGCTGTTGAAAACCTATCATGTAGCAACTTGTTTAAAAGAGCTCCCACAGGGAGCATGAGATAAATTAATTTTCATAAAATGTAAATTTGATTAAGTGCTCTAAGGGTTAACCCTTTGAGCGCTGAATACATTTTCAAGGAATTAAAACTTTTATTATCCTGAGCTGTTGAAAACCTATCATGTGGCAATTTGCTTAATAGAGCTCCCCTGCGGGAAGGCATCTAATTTTGATATCTTACATCATTGGGCAACAGCGCTAAAAGGGTTAAGGTGTCTTGAGAATAATATTGCACTGGAAGTAGGACAATAAACTGTCTTGGAGCATACAGTTACACTGGCTGTAGGATAACAAACTGGCTGGATTAAGTTATAATCACACTAGACATAGGATCGTAAAATGTCGGCGGGATACTATCCCACTGCAGGATATTGGCCAGACTGCTGAGTGCACCATTGCACTGCTACTACAAAGGTTTTAAAAACATGGCTCCACACCTTGCAGTGCTCCCCCATACCCACCCCAGCAGCGGGGTATTGCCCTGATTCCTCGGGGCCCGGGGGTCTCTGCTCGGGGCAGCTGGGTGAGGGTGGGGTCTGGGTGGGGTACTGGCCGTTCGGACCACAATGGAGACCGACATATGGACCCTGAGGGAACAGACCAGAGTAATCGAACACTGCAATGCCATAAAAGTCAAAAAGACACCAGTCTCATTCAGTATACATTTTATTCATGAATTGAGGCAAAAATCTTATTTTGAGTACACTGCATTAAACAAAGCAAAAGTCCGACAAAGGGTTGACATCTTTTGATTCATATCAAGACTTTTAATGGAGTAGGAAAACTGTCGAGCAAACTTACTCCAGAAATAGTCTAAACCAAACTCATTGCATAGTTAAAGCACTGCTTAAGACTGACCCATTTCAGTACAAACATTAAGACACTGTCATCTACACACGGCGGCAGCACAAAATCCCACTTCTAACCAAATCAAGGTCAGGACTAGTAACAAACACAAAATTTAAGCCATCTAGGTAAACCAGTTTCTGAAAAAACTTGTCCCTGCTTACACAGACGGCCGGACAGCGGGATGGATGGAGGGACGGACAGACGCGCTCTACTGCTGCCCCGGAGTTAGAGTGAAATCGTACATGACAGTAGATCATTAGAAACAGCCCAAATGTAGAGGATTCCAAAGGAGCAGATGAATTTTAAGCCCAGGGACACACAAGCTAACGTCCCCACTCACCTCCCCAGGGGCAGGCCACTTCATCCCCTGTACAGCCTGAGCCTGGGGCCGGGAGCCGTTGTAACCACACTGAGGGCCCCTCTGACTGGAAGTCACCATGGGCCCCATACTGTGGCCCCTGAGGTGGCCCATACCCATCGGGGGCCCACTCACACTTGAGGCCCCTGTCCCCGCTGGGCTCATGTTCCCGTGAACAGAGGAGGGGCCCCGTGGACTGAACTGACCTCTGTAGGCCTGGGAGGGGCCCATTTGGAAGGGAGAACACACCTGTGTCAGGAAAAAAACGGGGGACGAATCAGAACACTCTCGTAACAGAGAGGGGTTGGCACTGCTGAGAGTTTCTCCAGACTTGTCTGAGCAGGCATGACCTCCCCTACATTTCAGTCAATAATGGTTTGCCCCAAACAGGGAGTGCATTGTCCCGCTAACTTCCCTCGCCATTAATCAACTTCAGTGGCACCACAGGCGACTGAAAATCCAAACTGCTACATTAATCCTGATGCTGCGTTTCCGCCAAATACGAAACGAATCTTTCACATGGCCAGATTATATGCAAAGTCAATATTAAGATGCGAATACATGCAAGAAGGCGGGAACACGCATCTCTAAGGGCGTACTCCAATCCTCAACACGAGTGCAAGGTGACGGGTTTTTTGAGCCAAACTTGGAAGTGCAAGTTTGAGTGTTATCAGTCAGCGGGAAAATGGCGGCCGTGAAGGATGTCCGTCTCCAACTCAGGCTAGCCCATGGGTTGACTTTGAATGTAATCTGTCGCGCGAAAAATTTGTGTCGCGTCCGGTGTGAAAGCAGCTTTAGTCAAATAAATACTTCAATTCAAACTCAGGTGGCGGAACGCAATTCCGGACCGTTCCGGCTCACTTTAACCCCTGTGTGTGAGTGTGTGTGTGTGTGTGTGTGTGTGTGTGTTCACGCCTCTCTCTTACTGGGCCGTACTGGCTGGTGTCCTTGTTGTGCGTCTCCTGCAGGGCGGCGACAGTCGCCGTGGCGGTAGCAGTCGCCGTGGCAGCGACAGCGGCGGCGGTGGCAGCAGAGGCAGGCTGGGTAAGGTGTGCCAGGGGGCGGTTCTGAGGAGCCACACCCACATCCCCCGGCCCAATCGGACCTCCTGAGTAACTGAGGGGCACAGGAACCCAAACATGACGTCCCTGATACTCAATGTGACCCAGTCTGTCCAGGTCAGACTTTAACCTGAATAATCAAGTTTGTTCATTGCAATCGTAAATTTTCAGTCCTTCATGTGATATTCTGGCTTCTTTGCGCCACCCAAAGGAGGACAGACGAGATTCAAGGACAAAGAATTCATGAAACAGAATATTCCTGATCAACCAAAACAATATTCAGTTTGAAAGCAAACATCTAATGCCCACCATCGATGAAACCCTTCAATATAACAGTAGCAGAGCCAAAAAGGACTTGCTCATTCATTTCACTACAATAAGTTGTCTAACAAATGAGTAGAATAATTATTTAGTTATATATTATAGTTTAATAGTTTGCCGTAACCTTTTGCCGAGACGAACAAACACCTGCTCTCATTACCTCCCACTGAAGCCCATTGCTGTGTAGCCCTGCTGCTGGTAGACCCCCTGCTGCAGGTGGGCCGGACCGCTCCCAGCTTTCGGAGGCTGGCCGGGGTACTGAGGGGCGCCCATTCCAGGACTACGGGCAGACATGCCGGACCCCAGCAGGGTGCCCCCGAGACTCATGGGATTGCTGTTTGCCATTGGGGTTCCCAGCACCTGTTTTCAACAATGTGAATGTGAAGATTCTCAGATGGGATTCTGCACGACAATCTACAACTACAGCTGAGCTCGCGAGAGCCCACACCTCCGCCAGCACAGCTGGATTTGAACTTTGGCCTATATCTCAGCTGTACTTCGGCTTAGATATGCCAAAATTTAATAACTTGCTCCTCTTGAGGTACTTGAACATTCTGCAAAGTTTGGTTAAAATCTATGCAGCCGTTTTTGAGATATCCTGCTAATAGACAGACAAACAAATAAATAAAACAAAAGGAAGCAAAAACATAACATCCTTGGCAGAGGTAATGAAGTCCAGAAAAATCTGTCTGCCTATCTTTCAGCATAATCCGCAACTCATTTATTTACAGCTTATTTTTAAATGTCCTTAAAATCAGCCAATCATAAATGATCTTCAGTCTCACCTGACTCTGTGATGAGCTGGCCACGCCCCACACTGTGGTCACCACAGACAGGGACCCAGGCGGCTGATTGGTGTTCCGTTGCCAGGAGACGGGGTCGTAGGGGAAGGGCCCATCACTTAGAGCGGGAAAAACAGAATTTCTCACTCTATCGTCAGCAGGTCACACAGCTGCTCGACGAACTGCATTGTTTTTTCTAGCCAACAGAACCAATGAGCCTCAGGACACATTTCACACACAGAGCCAAAACCACTATCATTTGCAAACGTTTTTAGAATATCTGATTGAAACTGAAAAGTATGTTTTACTTTATTACATAATTTGCTGCGAAAGCTACATTGATTTTTACTTCCATTAAGGAGGCTGTGTTTTCCGTTTGTCTGTTTTTCAGCCTGATCACAGAAAAACCATGAGCTTGATTTTCATCAAAGTTGGAGGCAGTATGTAACTCGGCTGAAGGAAGAGCTCATTACATTTTAGAGTGGATCTGAGTCACAGGACGGAAACACACGTCATTTTTAACTCTTGTTAACAAACTAAAACAGGGTATTTGACTTCTGCAGCACAAATACACTTAAGACCCAGCAGAAGGAAAAAAGCCCCAAAGTCGCCCAACACGGCCCACCGCGGGAACACAATGGCTGTGCCTGCAGATTTGTGTACCGTGGAAGACAGGACAGTTGGCCCAGGCAGAGGTCTGTACTTTCCAAGTGCCACTCTAATTTTTAAGATTTAACTCAGATTCACAGAAAATAAAATCAAATCAACAAAGCATTTAACTTTGTTTAAGACATTGGGTAAATTCTAGATTCATTGTTAAGTACACTTTAAATGATAGTTCACCCCAGGGTTAAAACCTGTTGCAAAACTAGTCCCCAGTTATCATTCAATATAGTGCATTTTGCTTTGAAAACATATGGCCACATGAAAGCCATCAGCTCCTGGTCCCACACAAATTAGCTATTGATCCAATGAATTAGAAACACCATGTTCTAAATTACCAAGTCCCCAGGAACACATCAATAAACACAAGAGCAGTGCCCATCAATTACACCATTCAACAGCAGTTTCAATGCAATTTGTGCACATTTCATTCTAGCATAATTTACCGAACTACACACCACTTAACTTGCCTGTAACACATCTGAGCCCAGAATATAGTCTGTGGACCAACCGAAGAGAGCAAGACAGACTGCAGGACTGATAGACTGGTGCCAACACACCTCTAAATCTGGTATGGTTATGTATTATGTACGGAGAATGATCTCTGTGGTCCTGATACTCACCCATGGGGAACACCGGGCTTAACTGACCCCATGCTCAGTTGGTTAGGAATTCTCTTCACACCGGCGTCGCCGACCTGACTCTTCTGGTGCCGCAGGAAGAGGAGCTGCCCCAGCTCCTCGCACCATGATGACAGGAGAGCTGCAAGAAAATGGCCACACCCATCACTTCCTGTCTGAGCGCTCTACCACAGAAGCACAACAAATTTCCATCTTCTCCACAAATCAACACAGCACAATATTTAAGCACACACCATTTCCAGTCCTTACATTGCAAATATGATGCCATTCATGCAAGTGCTGTGAATTTGTATTTTATCACTTCTGCAGTGCAAAATGTGCGATTTAAGCAAGACAGAGGTATGGCAGACAATTCATGACAAAATGATGACCGGAAAATAAATACTGAAATTCTTATTTTTAAGTAAAGCACAGTGAACAACAATTTTGACAATGGCTCAATATCTGTTTTTAACCCTCCATTTTTTCATTTCTGTTATTAGGTTAAAGTGGAGGCTGTCAATGTTAATTTGCTTGCATTAACTTCCATATAAAGTGAACAATCAAAAGAATTGGAGCCCTTTTCATAGTGTCATTGACCAAATTCTTACGGCCGGCACAGTTACAATGAAATCAATCATCAGGTTCTCAGCTATCTAGCTCTACAGCGCTTCCTTCTCATTCCTAAATGTGAAATATTCCCAACTTCCTTCTATTACCTGTCAAACTGGCAAGAGACCAGTTCAGTGTAGGTCAGACAGTCAAACACATCCCGAACTTTCATACATCTGCTCATTCAGGAAATACACATTTACAAGGTACAAGTCTACGTCTTGCCACAAGAGGGCACTCTAGATCAGAAATTTCACATAGCCAGCTACTTTTAAAATTGCTGAACTAATCACTACTTTGCCAATGCTGCAAACGCTCACGCCAAAATAATACAAATGTGATAACAAATCTATCACCAAAATGAAACGAGCATACTTTCAAAACCCAGTCATCACAAGACTGACCTTAGTTTGACCGAACGCTTAATTAAACCGCTCAAGGCGCAATTAGACACACATTTTACAAGAGCAAAATCAAAACAGACCACTGACCAGGGATGATGTGACATTAAGTGAAATCTAACCGATCTCAGGAGGCGTAATAAATCATTATTAAGTGACAGTGAAAGCGTTGATTCACCTTCCCCATTATCTGCGGGAAACGAGCGCGACGTCCTTTCGACCTCGACATTACATTATGAAAACGGTACAGACTGCGCGCGGTGACGCGCCAGACCACTAACAGACAGCAGCTTTTCTCGGCCCACAGACACACAAGCCCCGCAGTATATTAGCTGACAGAACACCGAACTTCATAATTAAACTGCCTTTCTGTGGAATTTAGCGAATGGTGTTTTTCAACCCTTAAAGCACACAGTAACTCCAAATCCATCAAATTGCACACAAACAAAATACAACAATTGTTAATAATACTAGTTAATTTATCCTAATAAGACAAACAAAATTCGATGTAGTAAGTGAATATTATAAAGCGACAGTTTGACGGCTTTTATACCAGACAAATATCAGTAGGGGATGAGGACCATTTGCTGGACAGATGCAGATGTTTTTTTTTTTTTCGTTTTAACTTAGAGAGAAAGGCCCATCAGAAACAACCCACTGACTTTTACCAATATAGTCCAACGCCATGAAGGGAATATCGTCATAGATGACGCTGTTGAAATAGCCTTCTGGTGAAACATCTAACCAGAGGACAGAAATGAGGTCTAAATTTAAGATGCACAAGCTCTGTCCATGTATTGCCCACAAGGAAGAGCATAATGCAGTTAGCCTGTTGAACTACAGCATTAATGTGCAAAAGCACCACTCAGAGCCAAGTCACTGCAGTTGAAATAGGCCTTCCTGACCAGCGAAGCCAGGAAGATCATTTCGAGGACAAAAGGGAAATCAAGTCCAGCTGATGACCCAGCGACCCCCTCCACCCTCGCTCTGCCCGTCACGAGCTTCACACAGAGTTCTGTACGTATTTTGGACAGGGATTACTATTCTAATTCCACTAAAACTCATTCAGGATTCACTGGTATTGTGAGAGCATCAAACTTAATTAAGCTGCCTTTTTGTGGCATTTCCTGAGTAGTGCTCCTCGACCAAGAAAAGTGCTCTGATCCTACAAATGCTGCAAAATACGTGATGAGAAGAATAACTTATACTTATAATTTATTCTTCGAAGTCCTTCAAAATCACAGCGGCAAGTGAAAATTTATAAAGCATTAGTTTAGCAACATTAATACCACAAACACCTAATGGACCAGCTGCAACACAAAATAAAATATTTTTTGGTTTAACAGAAATTAGACAGATTCCCATTTCTGTAAGAAACATACCAAGTACAAGTAAAAGGTCTGTCATCATAATTAAGAAGTTTGCCGCGTACGAGTGGATAAAAGCATAGAGTGTTTCAGTCCATCCAGTTATTAGAACATTATACTCAGGACAGGACAGCGTCTGTTCAGCATCCTTCACTGGAAAGATTAATTAAAATTTTAGAATCAAAGGAGTCCTGCTCCTTTGAAGAAACGCATTAACATTCAATCATGAAAGTAGACATCAAGTCACACAGTGCATCTCAATAAGCGTGGAAATAAATGTGCTTAAGGATTTCTAAAAATAAACGCGCTTTAGCTGCGACCCTGTAGGTTCAGCCATATCTGCCCCAGCGACTAACGGATCCGACAGTTAGCATTCAGCACCCCTGCTGTGCTTTGAAGTCACCCTGTTCCCACTTCTGCATACGGTCTCAAAGCAATTAAAAAAGATAATACGTATGACCACAGGCACATGTTAAAATAACTGCCATTGTTAGGCTGCTCACATCGCGCTTGTAATATTGTGCCGTGTAACGTCGACTGCATTATGTGTCAAATCACCTGGGCCGGACACGCCAGGTGTCACTGAAACTCTATCAGATGCTGTGCACTGGTGAAAGAATCATTCTTCAAACATTTTTTTCAATAAAAATGTTCACTGGTTTCATAAATAACAGTTAACCCTTAGAGCGCCAAATGCAGCTGTTGTTGCTCAATGATGAAAGATATAAAAATCAAAGCTGTTTAAAACCCATCATGTGGTAACTTGCTTAAAAAAGCTCCCGTATGAAAGCTCTTTTAAACGAGTCGCCACATGAAAGGTTTTCAACAGCACAAGATGAGTGAATTTATATTTTTTTTTAATTTATTTCAGCACTCTACAGGTTAATTTATAAGGGCTGTCAATAACTTGGAAAAGACTTTTTGATTCAGATTTCGACCAGCTTAGCCGCAGTATTACTGATTTCTGAAAGAGGAAGCCAAAACATTGCAGAAACACCCCTCACGAGGCCTCTGAACCCCACAGTTTGAATTTTAACTGGACTGTATACAACACCAGACATACGGAGCCGAACTCCTCAAATTATTTTCTGTGCACCTGATAGATTGTTCTTGTTGAAAATTGCAATGGATATTTTGGCGGCACCCAGAGACAAAACCATCAAGGGCAGCCTTCGTTAACTAATGATTCTAAGTGAAGGGTGATGGGTGACGAGATGAAGTCAGGCTGATGTTGGCGACGACTGGCCCCCTGTGGGTTCAAACGACAGGAAATGGATGCGTTGATGATTGCATGGTTCAGACACGACAGCCACACTCAGAATATAATACCTGTGTCGCTCCGACATCTCCTGCAGGTGCTGGTTTCTGTAGGGTACAAATTCAACGATTCACTTTGGAATGTTGGGTAACCTTGAAGATTTAGAGCAGCGCTGACATGCCAAGTACCTCATGTTCTACAGTCCTGTAGGGTTTCAGTCAAGTTCCAACACTGCAGCACATGGCATTTACAAGCTAAAACAGGGCTGCCCAACCCTGCTCCTGGAGATCTACCACCCAACAGGTTTTCACTCCAGCTCTAACAAAGCACATCTCTATCCCTAACAAAGCATATTTAACAGTGAGACATCTTGTTGAACTGCAGGAGTCGGGTCGGCCAATAATATACTGCGGAAATGAAAGCCCACAGAATTGTAGAGGCAGCCATTTCGGCTCTTTGAATGTGAAAGCTCCGTTTGCTCGCAGATCCATTCAGTCCAACAGCAGGCTGACGGCACTCGGGTGAAAAGTTGACAGTATTCCCATTCATCGCGAGAGGTTCTCTTGCGTTTACAATGCCCTCTTCCAGAAAATTACTTCAAAACCGGTTGCTACAATGATCACAGAAGCACACAGCCACCAAAATAATTGCAGATACTTGTAATTGCAGAGCAAAGAGAACATATTAATCATCTGTATTGTTAATTCCAGGAAGCGCATCACAGTGGGCAGTATTTTTAGCTGTTCTACCATTTTATCCCATAGAGCACTAACTACAGCTACAGTTGCTCAATGATGTAAGATATCAAAATCAAAGCTGTTGAAAATCAATCATGAGGCAACTTGTTTAAAAAGCTTCTGAGCTCAAGATAATTTACTTCAGCGCTCTAAGGGTTAAACTTGCCTAACATTATGCGTCTGCTGGCCTGCTATTCTCTGCGAGTCAGTCATTGTACAGTAACGATGTGGACATCATGTTACTCATTAAAACCACCAGTAAGCACTTGATTTTAGCAGCTCATACAGCCTCGTTGCCAAAGAAACTTGGACGCTTCTCTGTAAAAAAACTGCACAGTCTCATTTATATTCTTTCAGCATTTAAATATTATTTCAAATATTCTCCTGAGAGGCTTGACAATGAATAGTAAGGACTTAAATTACATTTTAATTCATGCAATTTTGACCAGGCCCTGTGGTGGTACGCAGTTCTCTGAGTGTAACAGTGTGCTTGTTACTCAATGCAAAGTGTGAACATCCGCACTAGAACTAAGGGAAGATGCTCATCAGCTTTTATCAGCCAGTAACAGGTTAATGCTGCCTGCCCACCGCTCCAATCCCACCCAGCAAAACCTGCCACTGTTCGTAGGACAATAAATACAGTCTATACATTATTCATCATAGGCAACAAGGAAGTTACATTCAAGTGCCTTAAACCAGACCTCTCGCTCCTGTGACTCTTCACATGCCCTGAAAAATCAACACGCTTTCTTTCCACCAGAGATCCGTCAAAAATGAAAACACTGAATTAATATAATATTTGGCAAAAGCTGCACAGACCGCTTCATACCCCTGACAAACACTCTTACGCTGTCCGCAGAGAATCTCACACTGACGAAGGGATCTGATGCCCCGGTCCTCCCGCCAATCAATCACACCCGTTTCCTGGCAACAACAGATTTGGTGTTCAATGCCACTGTGCCCTTCGTTCTGTCTGAGAGTCTTTTATGAGCGAACTTCCAGTCAGAGCACTTTTGGCTCCGCCATCTACATAACAATTTTACCAGGATGAGGTCAGTGAGTGGAGATGAACCTTCACTGCAACTAATCCCTTTACGAGAGAGCTTGGCCACGGACTCTGGGATACATTCAGTGTAAACGTTCGTGTAAAACAAATATAACACATAAAACACTGCACTGAGCCAGACCGCACCGAACACATAAGACTTCATGCGCTCAGAGATCTCACTTCAGTTAGGGCAGTGAAAACTAAATGGCCTCTTAAATGCTTTGCTTCACGAGGGGATGTATCAGACACATGAGCAGTTAACTCATCTCAAACCGTTAACAAGATTTTCCGCCATTGACAAGATACGAGGAGGTATCAAAAAGTTCAATTATCTCCAAGAAGTTATTGAGCAATCAGGATGAAATTTTGATTCTAACATCAGTGATCCTTACCTAATCAATGGACCAAGAACCATCTACTTCGCTTTATTCAGTCTTGAGCAAGTTGATCCTAAACACGTGTAACCCCAAGTATGGAGAAGATTGAGGCGCGCAGCGTAATTAAGTTTTTGCACTTGAAGGGTTGCACTGCCCGACAGATTCATGATGAGATGCAGTCTATTTATGGTGATGATGGCCCATCTTATGACACTGCTGTGAGATTGACAAAGAGTTTCCATGAGGTCATTCAAGAGGCGGAGGGCTGGTTTTCCATGAAATCAGCTCAGGCGGTCTGCGCAAGGTCAAGAAACGGAGGGAGGAATGTGTAACTCTGGTGACTCTGTAGAGAGGTCTTAAGGACAAGAAAGCAAAATAAAGTTTCTACCCTGAATGTGTCTCGTGATAATTTTTGATACCCCCTCGTATTCTAGCAATCGAAAGTTTCACTTTTATACGGTGGGCGACGCACTTACAGATTTTTTGGCAAAAACAGGTACCAAAAGACAAGTTAATATTTTCAAAAATGCACAGGCAGGGATAGAGTTAACCGCATGTTATTGCACAGGGCTGACATTTGGCTGATTTTTAAGCAGAGCCACAGTGTGACCTTTTCGAAGATTTTCCGCTCCTATTGAAGGTCAAATGGGACCAAAAGCCATAGTTTCGTTCTTCACACACTCAAATAAAATTTTCAGGTTATAAGGTTTCGTTTCAATGAGCGATTACCTAAAGCTTTGAACACAAATTTTGTTTACAAAGTAAATATCAAGATTTGAGGCCCGATAAATAATTCAAGTTCCTGATAACTGACTGAACACAGCCACACAAACCCACCTGATAACATTCCAGCATTTGATGAAGTTGATCATTTCAGTTTTTTTAGTGGGATGAGTGCTTTTCAAAATTAAATTTAGTTGGAAAAAATAATCTGACTACGTGATTCTTGACAAAACCTTGACAAAAGGACAGTGAAGATCCTTCAGGCGTACAGCAGCTGGAACCTCCTTCAAAGTTCACTCAGACACACGTCCAGTAATCGAATCAGCGCTGCAGCCCAGTGTTTTATTGGAGTCATTATAACAGAGGCAGCTGTAAAGAGCGACGAGACCGCTATAAACTGTGATGTTTTCCTCGGTCATAAAAATAGCAAACGAACAAGCGAGACCGCGAATAAATGAACCTTTTCGCGCATTCATAAATACTCCACTGCAGCCCCTGACCTGCACACAATCACGAGGCTGCAGGCTGACATGTATTACGACACACAGTACCATCATACGCTGGACTTTAGGGGAGATCTACGCCGGCCACAGTTTTACAGCAAAAACATCATTTTAGCCCATGGAAGAGGAATGAGTTTTTAGGAATTTTTTTCCAACAGTTTGAAACAGGACTGAAGGACTCCATCTGTTTGAATTACCGGTGGTGATGACAGCAGCAACACTAAAATTAACAGGTAAGAACATTTCAAGCACATATCTGCGTTAATACTCTTCCAAGCTTTAACAGAATAGTAAAAGACACGCAAGCCTTTGCGTAAAGAGGTCAGGGGGTGCAACAGAGGAACATACAGAATCTCACCTGCAGATTTGGGGGTGAATTTGTCTCGATTAGCAGCACACACTGCTAAGAGCCGGTAGCCCAGGTCCAGATCAAACCCCTGGTGCGCTGCAACACGACTCACCACCTGGAAAGAGAAGAAAAGCTTAGAACCTCCACTCAACTTAGAATTCTACACAACATAGAACCCCCTCAGAACCTGGAAATCCAAACAACTTACAACTTCCTAAGAACTTGGAACTCCATAAAACATAGAACCTCCTCAGAGCTTAGGAACTCAACATAACATAGAACTTGCCCAGAATTTAGAGCTTCACACAACACAGAATCTCTGCAGAACATAGAACCCCACACTAAATAGAACTCACTCAGAATTTAAAGCTCCAAACATCATGAAACTTAATGAGAACTTCGAAGACCACAACACAGAACATAGGACACCGAGCCCCACAGATCATTGAACCTCATCAGAACTCGGAACTGAAGCAACAAGCAGTGAAGTACAACCCTCAAGCTCAGAACCAATAAGCAGTCAGATCCACAGCACTCCTGACTCCTGAGGTACCACAGCTGTGTGGCTCAAGAGAGAAAACCAGCCCTCCTGTTCAGTGCTTTAAACGGTACGTCACGTGTGACTCTATAGTGCCTCAGGATAAATTATCGATCATCATTGCCGAAGTCTGCTGATGCAAAATATCCCCCCATACTTTAGTACAGGGAGCACAATCATGCAGCCCTCAGTGTCTCCAGTAGACGCAGACCAGAGTCCTCTCCAACCGAGAGAGCAAGCTACACAAACTTCATTCCTCCACTAGCTTAATTCCTTCAATCCTAAGCTCTCGATCTATTCCTCATATTACCCATCATTCTCTGCTGTGAATCTTTAGGCTCCTGTGCCCAGTTTACAGATGACCGCAGAGAAGATTAATGTTTCTTAGCAAGACACTGTGCCCTTAGATTTGACATACTGTATAAAGCACTGAACAGGCTGGCTGCTTCACCATCGAGCTCTCACAGACTGCACCAACGGCCTTCGTCCGCAAAATCTGAGCATGGCGAATGAGGTTACAGCTGAATCTCATGCCTCGCTGCACAGAAAACTAAAAAAATAAAAATACAGGCTATTTATACATCAACCTCAGGATGAACCTGAACTCCTGAAGAGACGAACTCAAGAATCTTCCACACAGCCGATATTCAGCTCAGACTGGATCATAATTCACGAGCTTCCAGACAAAACCTACTCCATTAACAGAGCTATATACCTTTTTTAAAGCACTCGATCAATAAGCACATCGATGCAGACAGGAATGAGATAATGTTAAAGAAGACTAGCCGATCTCCAGAGCTGCTACATATCATTTAACTGACAGTGAAAACTTTGATCTGCCTTGCCCACTATCTGTAACAGAGAGGCACCGTACGACTGGCTTTAAACATACAGTGTTATCTGCAGGCATCGGCGTCCATCTCAATGGCTTCAAATCGAACGTCCACAGAGCCAAAGACAACAGAATGTACTCAGGCAAAACCCTTACCCATACCTGTCCGACTGAAGGCCTGTTATTTTCACGAGCAGCACTATCTGACAGACACAGGTGAACAGGAGCCTTGTGGATTATCAGCAGTGAACACTAAACATCATTATTTTTGATTCAATTTTTCTGGAATGTTTTGATTCTTTTTGAAGACTTGCTGTTCAAAAATATCTGTTCAATCAACTTTCAGTGGACAAATAGCTCCAATAGTAATCTTTTATGGCCCTTCAAATGAAATTTGTTGGAGTTTAATGAAGACTAAATATCTGAACCCTGGAAGAGAGAATGTAAATTTGACAAATCAGTGTGGCACTCCATATAGGGATCCAAACATCCCAACAGAACTTTCTTCAGGAAGAGAAACCTGCCTCTTCAGGTGTGAAGGTGGACATTTGCAGGAGTATAATGGAAACAAGCGAACAACATCTACCGCTACTGATGCTCAAAATGCTCAAATTATACAGCCCCATTGGCTCCTCTAAGCACTCACTGAGGATGGAGGTATTACCACAGTAATGAGAAGCTGAATTTGCGACATTTCTTTAAGCACGATGGGAAAACCTCTCCACAATCAGAGCTGTTAAGAATGAGAACAGCATCTAAACCAGGAGATGTGCCTGAAGCCATTGGGGATCTGATTTACTATCAGTCTGGAATTTGGAAAGTACTAGAGGGAAAAGCGAACACAATTGCAAGAAGAAATTCTGCACGACAAACAAAATTGACAAGTGACCCAAACAACATGTATAAAATATAGATAAATACAGTTCAGTGAAATAATTCTAGCATGTTTGGGCATTGCTAATTCTCCCCGATCCTCAGATTGACGGTGAGTGACAGGATTGTGCCTGTTTATGATAGGTACCTTTGGTAGTGGATTTTCAGAAAATTTGTGACCACTTCCAAGACTCAGGGAGTCAATTCCAAGTTCCCAGGAGCTGGGATAGAGCTACGGGACTGTTAGGGCGGGTAAGATGGCAATTTGCGAAGCTTTGCTCAATAAACTCAGCGAGCATACGGGCTGTAAACAAGGCTTTGAGGAGTCAACCATTAACATTTAAGATCTGCTGTCGGTGGTGAACTTTAACCTGTCAGAGGTCACAGGCATGAGTTTATCCGCAGACTCAAAACCGGATCCAATTACACTCACAGATCCTAGAGATTAATTATCGCTTTGTCCCGCCAGCCTTCTTCAGACAGGAAATGGCAGATGGGTATTTTTAATTTGCTGCTCGGTTTCCACTCATAAAGCGGCCCTAACATGCATGAAGACGGGAGGGAAATAGCACGTCTTCGATCTCAAATAAAAAAAATACACTGTACTTCATATTCCAGCACAGTGGATTTGAAACCCATGAATATGAGGAACACCAGAGGTCCGCAGGCATTTACATCAATGTCTGAAAAACCACATAGGACTTTCAGGCCTATATACTGCATACGGTCATGTCACCATCAAAGAGCCTGAGAGATTTGGGTTTGTCGTCAAAAGAATGAAATATTAGCCCAAGTCTAAACACTACAATCCACCAGCAGCTTATAACCTGTTGGCAAATGTTTGACTTTAATTCAAAAGGCTAATGGTTCAAGTCCAATAATTAAATACATATCCAGTAGAGCTGTTTGAGACCCTGGGCTCACATTCAGGAGGGGATTGGCCAAGGCAAGGTCAAATATGTAGGTCAGCGAAATGACCGCAGTGCAACATACACTGTAAGCTCCCCCCAGCATGAGTGAAATGTGCGGCACCGATCCAGCCTTACCGTTAGACACGCCATCAGGCTGTGCTCGAAGTGTCGTTGGAACGCCCGCGGGTCGCCGCACCAGTCCAGGAGCTCCGTCGCAGCCATCTGGAAATTCGCTGGATTCTGCAAGTGCTAAAAAGAAAAAAAAATAAGCAGCGTCCTCTACTTCAGACTGAGATTCACTGTCTTTACATGCAATGCGCCGAAGAACAGAGCCAAAATGGCGTCACAGTCCAAATGCTAATGCACCGAACTATAAATCATTGAGTCAACATCATCAATATCCCGGGTCAACGTGGAATCCTATTTCAAACCCAATCAAGGTCACAAACAGTAACATACACAAAATTTCCTTCATCTGGATAAAGTAGATAATGAAAAAGTTGTGCCCACTTATCCAAACGGACGACAGGTGAACTCCATTGCAACATTCCCCATTAGACTTTGTGGTGATGGATGATAATCCACAGAACATATTAAAAGAAAGACGCGCTGTTTTTGCCTCTCGTGGTGGACGGCCTGTGCGGTCCTCAGTGATGCGACGGGTGTCTTACCTGTCTGATACAGAGCAGTCGGTCATTAGTTTGCTGGACGTGCCTCTCCATCGACTGCACAGAGCTCATGCTGACGGCCTCCTCTGGGGTCCTACCGCACAGCCATCAACACATCAGGGCTCTCAAAAATAAAGACAGAGGGAAGCAGACGGTATCCCACTCAATTACTTTGTATTTATACAGCGTTTTTCACAGACAGATCGACACAAAGACGGTTCACATCAAAAGGCTATGACTGGCTGCCAGCCAAAATTACAACAAGAGGTAAAAACAAAAACAGACACATATACCACTCTCATTGGGTACAGAAATCCTCACAGGGTGATAATGATCCACCCAGTGGGAAAATTTCTGATGAGGAACCTGGCCATAGTGCGGGAGCCCATCCAAAGCTGGCCAGCCAAATAACTGCTGATAAAAGAGTGCGATGAGGGACCAATGAGGTTGTGTCTGTGGCTCCAGGAGGTGGAGTCAGAATCTGTCTCACAGAGTACAGACCATTATCCCAGCAAACATAGTGCATCCCCTCGCATCACACAGTGAATTACATTACAGTGGCAGTGAAGCATTAATTTGGTTGTTCTTGCTGACAGTTTGTATCTTTTGCTACAACATATTTTAACCCTTAGAGCACTAAATGCAACTATTGTCGCTCAATGATGTCAGATATCAAAATCAAACCCGTTGAAAACCTATGTGGTGACTTGTTTAAAAGAGCTCCCGCAGGGGAGCTCTCTTAATCAAGACGCAACATGATAGGTTTTCAACAGCACAAGATGGTTGAATTTATATTTTTTGAGAAATACAAAGGCGGTCGCAAAGAGGACACCAACCCAATGCCCTACGACGACATAAAAACTCCCTGATGACTCAATGACTAACTGCCTGCCACTGCCAAGTCAAAAAAACAAATGACAAATGAAAGGGTGTCTAATGATTGACACTTCAGCTTCACTCTCAAGGTGATCAATTTCTGCTTCAGTGGGCTGATTCATTGCAGCACTAAACATCACACACGGCTCGTCCCTGAGGCAATTTATGGTGTCCTGAAGTTTTCAGAGGAACAACGTTTGAATGAATGAATTAGAATCCAAAAAATTTCCTCCACTGCTGCGGAAGATAAGAACAAACTTCTTCACCGAAGTGACAAAGACAATGTTCTACATTATAATACAGCTGAAAATAAACATAGAACTAGCTGGGCACATCCACAGGAAAGTTCTAGTTCAACAGGACCGGGAATAATCCCCGGATCACAAAGCATTCTACCGGAGGAGAAGGTAAATGAGCAATAAACGGGTGTCGTTACTGACGCCAGGCGTGCCGAAACCCTGACTAACGGAGCCACTTAACCTGATATCTGGTTACCCCTTCTTTCAAAGCCTCAGTCTCGTCTTGAATGCGAAATACACGATGCTTTGCACACGCTCCTGCTGAGACAGATGGAGAGCCACAGAGGTATCAATACAGCTGCTCTCACTTACCAGCATGTGTGCTTCTGATTAGTGTGGCACAAATGCAGCTAAAGGCAAAAAGGACCACAAAAACCCTTATCAGAGCTAATGCTAATGTCTCATCTAAGCATTCATAATGGTGCTGTGGGTAGGACATCACTCAGAGTGCACTAGTGCGCATTAGCAGTGTGCGCTAACAATGCAGCTGCCCTGAGAAATGATAACTGCCTTGCTACAATCATCTCGTGCGCCGTTCTAAAATACTCCACCAGGGGGCACCATGCGAGACAGAGTAGCAGTTGCTTGAAAACTCTGTGCATCAACCATAAAATTTCATAGTCTGAGAGGATGTCGGCATATTCGGATAAAAAAAAATCGAGAATCCTGTCTGCCATAGCACATCCGTGCTACCAGCATGGTCGTTCCATTTCTCCATGAGTCACTCGCAGCTCAGCAGTTGAGTGTTTAGTACTACTGTAGAATATCCTGAGGGTACAGATGTGGGAGAGATCCAGTGTTCATGTAATGGTGTCGTCAGCTCTTTGTACGACCCATCATGTACCTGCCTGGACTGATAACTCAGGAGAACTTTATTTTCTAGGAGATGCAAGCTGCTCCAGATGAGCGCAGCTGCTCAGTGAATGTGATGATTAGTGAGATATTGTCAGATATGGATGTCAGAATCATTTATATGGATCCATCTCTTCCATTTTGGAACGGCCGCTTACATGAAGCTTAGGATTGGCCAGAGTTCATTGGTGCGGTTAAAGCTAAACTTCGCTCACGCTCTTACTGATTCTTACAGCTTGTCATCAGTCTCAGGAGGACGTTAACGCTCAAAAGCAATTCTGCCAAATTTAGAAAAAATCCTTACGGAACAGAATTCCCCACAAAAATGTCAAAAGACCACCTCACTTTTTGAAAATTAACTACAATGTACAGCGAGGGCCAAGAACTCCCCTTCAAGCAAATTCACAGGGTGATGTAAAAAAATTGTGATGAATATGCACAAGGTTTTCAAATGGAAACAAAGCCCACATTTTACTTAAATATGCAAAATACAAACAAGTTGGGAGGAAACGCAGAAGCGAACTCCGCTGCTTCACAAAGTCTCACTATGAGCATAAATTTAAGAAGTTATTTCACAGATCATAACTCACAAACACAGACATTGACGGTTCCAGCAGAACAGATACGGACCTCTGCCCATGCAGAATATGAACTAGATCTGCAGCCCAATCAGTGTTGTGAAGTATCCTAAAGGCTCTTTGTTTTGTAAGGTATTGATTTGGATATTAAACGGCTTCTGAAATTGATTGTGACATTGCAAACAGCACTTCTACTTTCAATAATTCATCATTCTCACCATCCAGATTGAAAGCTACTTTGTTCGTTTAGACAACTGGTGGTCTCAGAGGCCTGTAACCATGGCAACTGCATTCACAGGGTGCTTGCAAATAATGACTACAATGTGTTTTCCATTTATATTAGCTTTTTTGAAGCCAGAAGCACACAGGGCATATTAAACAGCTCTACACCAGGGGCAAACAAACAGAACGATTTCTCCACCAGAATTCAGGATCTCTCTCTTCAGTTCGGCTTTTCTTTTAGCTAATGATAACAAACTAATCACAAAAAAATTCACCTGAAGCACGATCATACAACAATTCTCATATCGAGACCATTTTTGTTGGAGCACACGACACCAGCGTCATTTTTACCAAGCAGTCCTGTTTGGTTCAATTCAGTTTGTTACACATTAGAACAGTAATATTTGTGTTTCGATTGTCAAAAGCTGTGGATGGTATCAAAGGACCGAGAAAATCTCATCTATTTTTTTCGTTAACTTCGGGTTAAAGTACCCAGCACAGGGATTTGATACTACAAGGTGGAGCTGGAACCACTGCAGTCCCTTGACTAGTCAAAAGAAAATCGTCATTCCTGCTCGACCTGGACTAAACACAAACCCCCCACTTGTGTGGGTGATGAGCCTAAAGCCATCAGGCAACACACCTGGCTATGTTAAAGAGAACCGTCTGCAGTGGAGAAGTGAAACAGAAGTAGGGCTTAGGTACCGGTCCGTACTGGTTGACTACTAACTCTAAGAGTGTTGTAACAAAAGAGTTTGGTAGAAATGTGACTATAGTTAAACTGCTTGATAGCACAGCAAACAGAGAGAAGTACTCCAATAATACATGTATTTACTGAACATTACCAGGTAAATCCTCCCCTACTTCATTTTAGCATTGCTGAATAGGAGAACAATCCTCATTTTTGCATTGAAGCAAGTGCCAACGCGTTTAAAATATGGATGTGTGATTCGTGTTATTCATCATTTCAGTGATTCAAATAATTCAAATAGATCTGAAAGTCCTGAGATAGTCAGCACGACAAAACTCTGAATTAACAGCATACACAGCACTGTATGTCCAAATAATTGAACATGAATCACAGGGAACCAGTCAAAACGTGTGCATGTGTAGAGTCCGCAGCAGTCAGGAACATTGACTTTCAGTCTCTTCCTCCGTCTCCAGAACCCAAAAGAGACCAACACAATACGGACTGTATTTCAACGACAGCAAGGCAAACATCATGCGAAATTCTCACTTTGAATGAGTTTTTATATAAAAGACCCAGTTCTCGTCTATTATTAATTGAAAAAGCCACATTTAAATTCTATTTTCTAGGCCCTTCAACATACCCCAGAGTTCAATTTGTTTTAACTGCTGTGAAGTGCAATCATCTAACAAGTTAATGCTGCAGTTTGATCAGCGGCAAATAAGTCTCCACATTACAGCGCACATCAGGCTGAAAAAGCCAGTTTGCATTTCTCATAATGAACTCTGCTACCAAGCTAAACAAAAAGTAAAATTCATGTCTGTTCCTTCATACTTTTATTAAACAGCATTCAGGATATTTCCACTGACCAAAACATATAAACCACAGAAGCTACCACACGAACAGAACAGCACTCACTCAACAACTTCCAAGGAGAAAGTTTGTGAAAACGAAAATTCAACACGTCTGCAGCAGACAAAGAGCCAGGACGAATCAAACTTAGAAAACTGCCAATTCAGCAATAAACGATAAACTAAAGCCTTCAGCCTAAACTAACACTGCAGGAGGCTGTTACCGGGCATTTCAAAGCTTCACTGCAGATTTTGCTGTCTAGTAAGTGTGAGTCTTCCAGTGAACCACAAAAACATTAAATGCTCCTATAATAGAGGTCAAATTCAGAATATTCAGCAGCAAATGATGTGCTGTTGCATTGAATCACTGACTCATGACTCCCCGTCGATCCACTTCATGATCCAAAGCGCAGCAGTGATGGAAAGCAGTGATTTCTTTGGAAAACTGACATGAAGCTCTTAACAAGTGAATACTCAGCAACAGTATAATGCACAGCATGCAGGCTTCTCCAGCAGGAGATTCTCATTAGGTACTCCAGTGTAGTGTGGTTCTCCTCATCTGTAAGGCAAACTGAACCGAAAGCATTTTAAATATCGCACAAACACTCAAATATCAAAAGGTAACTCTGGCGGTTGTTCTGTGCGTGAGTTTGCGTGCACGCATCATGCATCTGCATCTTCTAGAAGAGGAGAGCTCTTTTAAACAAGTGGCCATATGATAGGTTTTGAACAGCACAATTGAATTTAGAATTTTTTGAAAATGTATTTCAGCGCTCTACAGGGTTAATATGTTGAGAGGTTTGCTGGGTTTAACAGGATGTGTATTAGTCGCACACTTCTCTGAAGACCTAAGTGGTGCTTATTAGCAGTGCAACGTAAAAGTAATGCACATCTTATCCTCCGGTTAATGGGGTCTCAGTGTTTGTAACTGCATCTCTTCAGGATCATTACAGTATGTTCTATTCTAGTTGCTTTAGTTCAATGCAGGGCTCATTATCAGAAGATCAGGATGATTAGACAGGTGAGATGAGCTCTTCCACGAGCATTTTAACATCATCAGCTATTTACCATGGGCTACATTTTGCTAATCAAACCAAAATGACATGCTTTGGTCCTCTAGCGCTGAGGGTGGTGATTTCTGCAAGCGTAAATGCTGTAGAGAGCTGGGGATTAGATGAGAGCGAGTGTTTATCGCTAAGCTCACACACACGCACCGTAATGTATGAATACCCACCGGACGGTGGATCTCAGCAGCAGGGCAGCACCGGTCTGATATGAAACATGAGCTCAATAAATCTCTCGGGACAAAAGCCCCTGACCTGCCAGTCAGGCAGAAAACATCAGCAGAGAACCAAAGGATTAAATGAGGTAAATGTGCTGAACTGTCAGAGTTATGGTAGATCTGACCGTGAATAATTCCCCCGCTTAACTGAAGCCACAGCAGAACGTGGCTTGGTAAATATTCCCTGCACAACTCAACAGCTAGCAGGGCAGCGTCACACTGTCTCTCAGACCTTAGCTGACGATGACAAGGCTCTATCTGGCAGTGACACCTGGTAAGGTTAGGAGCTGCCAACTGTGCCAAATGAAAGTGCAACAAGTTTGAGTAGAATTCCCATCTACATATCAACCCGTTTTCAAGAGCTTTCAAAAGCCCAGGAACATCCCAGGCTTTGCACAACTGCTGTGAGCACCTGCCTGGACGGATGACTGATGCGAGATGCTCAGAGATCCCATTACCGGCCCACTCTCAAGTAAGACCTCGATTCTCGCGAGAGCGTCAAACTGATGCAATTTTGTCTGCAGTCTTTTGCAACAGCCCATTTCTGCATGAAACTTGTGTCGCTAGCCTGCAATAACAGTGTGAGCGTTCGTAGGATGGACATACGGGAGATTTATCGAGGAGACAGATGATAACAGTGAGATAGTCTCCGTCGTAATTTAGACAGGATTTTGGAAGCTGCCTCATGGTCACAAAGCACAAGACGTACAGGACCACACTTAACACAGCAGCCGTGCTGCTCCAGTGACCTGGGGGGACCTCAGCCGATCCTGCAGGCTAAAAATCTCACGTCTGGACTCCAGAGATGCCTTTAGACGTACGGTCAGGACAGAGAAGATAAAAAAGCACAAAGTCTGGAAATTAATCCTTCACCCTGAGTGAATGTGCCAGAGGGAATGTGTTTTTCAATCTGCATTCAAGAAAAAAAAAAATTCTACTTTTAACTGGAAAACGGGCAAAAATGAAACTTTAATCCAAAAGGAGGCAGTGATTAACATCACATAGCATCACAAAACACACATACCTTGTGGGGAGAAATTAGAACAAAATGGACCCACACTGGATAAATCCTTTTCTTTCACGGCGGCTCCATCGCAAACAAAAAAAGGGTTTTCGATGGTCAACATACAATCAGAATTTATAACGGTCAGAATCCACAAGATGTTATAGGGATCCCCATTGTGGTCTACAGTCCTATTTATTGCGAATTGCGTGCTAAATTGCGAACCACATCATGAACAAGTTACAACAGGTGTTCTGACAAATTTTGCTACCTATCAAAATATGCCACCTCGCGGTTCTGTGCTTGCGCAAACCTGAAATCTCGGGCTGTTTCCTTGGTCATATCATAAGTATCTTCAAAAATAGATTTATTTTCAGTACGCATTTCGACCTTTAAGCGTTCATATATTTGCATTTACACGCTGGGTTTTCCTAAAATGCAGAAATTAGATGATAATGGTGTATATGGGCATATATCTTCAAGCAAACTTATCAAACTCATTATAACATCTGCTTTTGTTATATCCCCAACAGGAGCACGCTATGCAAGAAACGGCGCATTCGTGAAAAAGTGCAGGATAGCTGGACTGGAGGGGACAACCAAGGAGCGTGACGACGCACAAGGAGTTAAGGACATTACAAAATATGGTGACAAGGACACAGTGACTCCACCAGCACCCAGTGACACCAACATGCCAGACGGGTCTAATACAGGCAGGTCTCAGAGGAACAGACCAGCACCCCGCGGACTGTCTGATTATATTATGACATGAATTCAGAGAATGGAGATGGGTGATACAAGTCATACCTAGTTCTACTGTGGAATAGAGGTTTGTAAAATGTGTACATGTGGAATAATCAGAGTTGAGATGTTAGACGCAGGTTTGTAAGATGTCTTCAAATTTTCAAGAAGGAAAGGGATGTCGTGTATTGAGCTTAGACTTGGCACTCGTCAGCACCCGTAGTGAGTGACATCACACGTTTTGTTGTACTGCGGAAGCTGCTCAGTAAAAAAGAGAAAAGCTTGGAACGGTGAATATGTATCTGGCTTTTATCATTCAATTCAATGTTGAAAAAGTCTCATTTAAGTTGGGTATTAAGACACAGACACAACAGATGCCTACAGGGTAAAATCATGTGGATAAATCTGCGGTTATGGTGTGTCTACATTGAGTGAGGAATTTTCATGGTAATCATATAAAACCTTTAATTAACCTTTGCCAGTAGTTGAAACTAAGAATAGTCTGAATAGAAATGTTCATGGGTCAATATTAGAAATGTAATTACAGACCACTTACTACTCATACTATTATTATTATTAAGCCGCCTTCACACTGGATGCGAAACAAATTTTTTGCACGACCGATTACATTCAAAGTCAATGCAAAGATGCGAATCGCATCTTTGAACTGACTTTGAATGTAATCTGTAGTGCAAAAAATTCATTTCGCGTCTGGTGTGAAAACAGCTTTATTGTTGTACATGGAGTACATGACCACAGGCTAGAACTGGATCATTTACTCCATCAGTATTGAGCAGCATCGATAGCTGCATTTGCTACTGATCTGTTTGAGAATGTGTGGCCAGAGTTCCTGCAGACCCACTGAAGAGAAACCGCAAAGGTGTCCTTAGCTCAGCTGGTTTAGCAACAGGTGCATCAAGACGACTCCACCTGCACCCATCCATCATCAAAATCAGCTCTTCACACCACATCTAGACTCTTGATATGAGACACCTGTTCATATTTCTAAAATTTAACTCCACATAGTACAAAAGGGAAAACTGCATGCACGACGCAGGGTCCCAAAAGTTCATGCACCCCAACATGTCATGGGCAACATGTCTGTCTCCAAAATGGATTTCACCTGGTCAGCAAGGTGTTGTGAGGTGGTTTAATTAGTTCTCCCATTTGCGAGAGGTCTACACATTTCTTGGTTGACCAAGGAACGAAGAGAGAACTGTCACTGAGAGAACCTTTTTCGTTGTGCTGCCACGGTGGCCAAACAAAAATCTGGAAAGGTTGTTCTTTCAGAGCCTCAGGTCTGTGCTGAAGTCATTGCCTTGTGCAGGGCAGGGAAAACCTGCAGGGAGGAGCTCAGAACTTTGGCAGAAGCAGACGATGGGTGAAGAAGTGGTGGCAGAGACACCAGAGTTGTGACTCCCTTGAAGACGAGTCCCGTGCAGGAGCCCCTCAGTCCTGAGCTCCAGGGCCAAGGACCTCATCCGAAAGGCCAAGGGAAAGAGACGCCAATCCTGCTGCTGACTCTGTCGAAGACTGAAGAATCTTGGGGAAGCAGTTTCTAAGAGTACCATCCATCGTTTTCTCACTGAGAACCTCGGTCTGAGAGCATAAAGTAGCCCGTGGATTCCTCGCCTTACCAAACTGCAAAAGGAGAAGCGGCTGGCTTTTACAAAGCAGTATGACACAATGACCCCAAGACACTGGGAAAACTGGATTCCCTCTGATGAGAGTCCACTCTACTTATTCCCAACTCCAAACAGCCAAAATGACCGCATCTACACCAACGATCGAAAGGAAGTGCCAGTCAAGTTCAGCACCCATTCCATGGTCTGGGGGATGATGTCATTTTCAGGGCTGTTGGAGTTGCATGTTGTACCCCAGGGCACCACCATCAATGCTGAGTATCATGTCAAGAACATTATCCAGCCAGCACTTCCCATACTCACCAGAAAAAAGAAAATCGGGCCCCGTCACTGCGAGGAGGATGTTCAACAAGCGTGCGGAAATGGTCTTCGTGCAAGATGGTGTACCCGCACATACTGCTCGTACAACTCAGCAGTGGTGTTCTGAGCAGCTTATTGGCTTTCTGCGCACAGAGGAATGGCCACCCAACTCTCCGGACCTCAACTTGATTGAGAACTCCTGGGGTATCCTGAACAGTCAGGTCTTCGACAGCCCACCCCCTACCACTATAAAGCAGCTCAATGTGAGGGCTGTGAGGGAGTGGGGCAACTTTGGGCTTCCGTTCTAAAAAACTTAATGCAGTCGATGCCCCACAGGCTAAGGGCAGTAATTAAGATGCAGGGGGGATACGCTGGCTTTTGAATAAACGCATTCTGTTGAATATTCACAATCTGAGTCGACTTTTTCTGTGGTGCATGAACTTTTGGGACACGGTGTACATACAAAAACGAAGATAAACTAGCAGTTCTTGAAGAATACTGTTTACATTCCTGCAACAGTTAAATATTGCAAACATTTCAAAATGACCACAAAGAGATATTACCCCACAACACAGATTCCTTGCTATGAAGCATGTTGTTAATGTTGCTCAGTGACCTTTGACAGGCCATTAACTTTGCAAGGTTTTTCTGAATGCTGTATCAACTCCTGTCACTGTGTTTTCTGAGATGCGGTTGCTGGGCAACCAAGTTCTGAAGAAAAGAATAGGTTATGATTCATGCTGCTTTATTAGTCACACATAAAACAAACATGAACCCAAAGTCTTACAAACAAGGCGACTGTTTTCCAAGGATGGTCATCAAAATGAAAGTGCAGCGCGCAAAAATCTTCAAAACGTTTGCTCTAAAAATGATGATCATGAGGTGACTGAGTACTATTGAGCAAAAGCAACTTTTGTTTAGGAGCTCTTTGATAGAAAGGTTATAAGGCCTCAGCTTAGAGTAGACAAGTGTGTGCGTCATGACAAAATATTAAACATAACGCATTGCTGAATACCCCTCAGCCCGGACACGATGTCCAGCCTCGACGTCACAGCGTTAAGGTCAAAGGTCAAACAAATCCAGCATAAAAAGGTGACGTTGCACATCTATGTGTCACAGTGAGTTAGCAAACCAAATTTGATGAAGCTGCGATCAGTAGTTGCTGAGTACTGACCCATATAAGATTTCCTGCCTTAAGGTCACAGCGCAAAGGTCAAAAGTGAAATCCAGCGAAAAACATGACATTGCATGAAATGTGGGTGCCACATAAATAAGGTTGGAAAGTAGGGTCATTTTCTCATAGACTTCTGACTGAACTTCTTTCTGCAACCACCAACGTCACCATCTGCTGGCCATTGAATAGAATGCAAATTTTGAAGATTTCCGCATTGGCCTCAGTTTTCAGACCCCAGTGCTGCATCATCCTATACAGTCTATGGGCGCCGCATTTGTGGATCAGCAGTGACTAACACGGCGCGGGTTCGGTCCCCGGTCGTACCAACCAGCAGTGGTCAGCAGCTTTTCAGAACAGCACATGATTGGCTAAGGCGCTGTGGGAATGAAAATTGGGAAGGGACTGCTGGGAATGATTTTATTGTTTGTTGCTCAAGCACGCCCCTTTGGCCTGCCGGGCGCTCGTCAGTGAGAGTCTAAACTTGCTCATGTTCGGGTATCCTCCGCCCTCGTTCTGAATTTGCAATAGTTTCGACCAATGAGGGTAAGGATGCAGGGGCCGACAGGCATATGCTTCGGAGGAGAACCGCCAACTGTCTGTCTCTCCTGAGCTGGCAAAAGGGGGTTGCATACGAGCAAGTCTTGTACATAGTTCACGGATATATATATATATATAAAATAAGCAAAAACATACCTTGGTGCCGTCAGTGCACAGTGCGAGCACCACTTTTATTGAATTGACGTGAGTGGGTCTATTTGGGGCGCTGTACTTTATGAATATGCAAGATGGCCTATGAAGCCCAAATAGTTGCAGATAGAGATTAAGTTTATATTATCAACATACAGAAAGTCATATATGACCTATATTTTGACTATGTTAAAGTTGATCTCAGATGTTAAAAGATGAGACTTGAAATTTCAAAAAAATGTATTTCTCAAAAACTGATAACTTTTTTCTACATCTGGCAATCAGCTCACCTTGATACACTTTATGTACAGTGCGAGTGTCAATTACATTGAATAAACAGAAGTGGGTCAAGTGGGGGCGCTGTACTTTAACATTGGGTCTTATGGAGAATGGACAAAATCGCCCGTGGAAGGTAAATAGTCACAGATAGAGATTTGTTTGTAAGTTTGTAAGATCAACATATAGGAAGTCATATAATAAAACCTATATTTGGGATGTGTTAAAGTTGACCTCAGATCACCTTGAAAGGTCAAACTTGAGGTCAAGCAAAATGTCACAATTTTCAAAGGCTTCTAGGCTTGAAAATATTGAAGATTGGGAAAATATGTGCATTGAACACCAACAGAAAGTCATGTACGAACTTTCATTTGGTGGCCTTGAACTTGACCTTCGGTGTCCTTCTAAGGTTAGTCTTATAGTGAAATTTCAATGGCTTCTATCACCAGAACTATGACAGTTAGAGCTTGTTTGTATTGTTAGAGAGGTTTGTATTGTGGCCATATAGGAAGCCATGTATGAAGTTTCCTTTGCCGACCTTGAACTTGACCTTCAGTGACCTTCAACAGCCAAACTTAACAGAGAAATTTCAATGACTCATATCAGCAAAATCGTTACAGATTGAGTGTAGGTTTGTTTTGGAGAAGTAAATGAAGTCATATAGGAACTTTCATTTGGTGACGTTCATATTGACCTTCGTAGGTCAACTTGACCCGAGTGAAAATTCAATAACTTCTATCCCTAAAAAGGTCACAGATGGAGCCTAAGTTTGTATCACAGACTTAAAGGAAGTCGCACATGAACATTGAACTTGACTGTTGGTGACCAGTGAAGGTCAAGCTTGACCTAATATAATTACAATGACTTGTATTGCCAAAACGGTCATAGATGGAGCCTAGGTCTGCATTAGAGACATAGGTCGTCATGAATGAACTTTCATTTGCTGACCTTCGTACTGACCTTTGAAGGTTAAATGTGACCTAGTGAAAATTCAATGACTTGTATCACTAAAATGGTCACGTTTTTGTGTCATCTATGATTAAAAATGGAGTTAGACCACTATTGTTCTGAGGGGCTCATTTAGGAAACATACACAGAATGGCAGCAGATGCGCACAGGTTAGCCAGTTTCCGGCTCTCGTTAGGCAAGGCTCCTTGAAAAAGAGAGACTGTGGCTTCTTGAGCCGATTGCCAGCCACAGTCAGAGCCCTACTGACCCACCATATCATTAGCTCTGATTTCGAAGCGCGCGATTGGCCGGCCGTGACCTGGTGTGTGCAGCAGAGTGCCGTAATTGGATTGACCTCATGGTGTTGGAGTCAGTGTTTGATGGTCAGAGCTCCTAAGGTCAGTGCTACACAGGACTCATCCACGTGGTTCAGATCAGCTCCCAGCCGGGTCTTCGCAGTCACGATGGATTCCAACACAGCCAGCAGGGAGATTACTTGTAGAGTTGTTCACGTCAAACTAATCATACCTAACAGCGATTATAAAATTAATAACATTAGGAAAATTTTTTGATTCATGAGATATGCTATGCTGAACGAAAAACAGAAATAATCGATTATCATCCACATTAGGTTGCTGCATACCCTGCAGGGTGGGTTATGTAACCCTCGCTTCAGGATTATTTACATTTTACTGCTGTACCGCGCACAAGCATGTTAACACCGCACACAAAGGCCTCAGGCTGGATTGAAACCCACAAGCATCACTTGTGCACGATGTCCAAACTCCACACTGGCAGCCATTCCCCCCACCCCCACGCAATTATACTGTCCCATCACCCTGACACACTGAGGACAATCACAAGAACCTCCCACCCCCCCCCCAACCTCAGGTGTTAGTTCCGCACCTTCAGTGTTAGACAGACATTCACCTGCAGGTGATGTAAATGCTGGGTCCAAACAGACAAGCCTGGGGAAAACTCCTCCCTCTATCCTCTCCAAGAACAGGTCACCTGTAATTAAAAAAAAAAAAAAAGATTAAAGACAAAGTTTTTAGCATCAAAAGCTTGCCAACAAAGTAACACGTGCAGTACTGAGGCCTTCTCTACACTGTGAGGGCACTCCAGAAAAGAGCTCTGACTCTAAATGCCATTTCACCCAAATCAATACCTCTCCATATAAATCTCCAAACAAATGCAAAAGAAGGAATGATTAAGGAGTAAAACAAAGACAAGTGTTGATTGAATGAAAGCCCTGATCAAGAGGAACATGATGAATTGACAGGAGGGAAGACTGTCTCATCAGGAATAATATGTACAAACGGGCTTCTCATTTCGTTCAGAACAGTTACAGCAAGACTCCTGACACAGTGAACTTCAGCATGAAGCATCATCACATCCCAAATGTTTGTTCACCAGTATTTATTTCCTCAGAAGCCAAATGTACTCCTTAAAATCAGCATTGAGCAAAGTGCTTATTTTCTATCATCAGGTTTTCCACCGTTTGGCTGCAATGTCCCTTTGAATCACTTCAGATTCATTCATCTCAGAGTAAATCATCTTAGCGCCACTTTGAACAAACACATTTAGTCGTTGAATTTGATCCATAGAAGATCCAACTCTTCTTTGCCTAATAATTCACTCCTCCCAAATCCATTATCAAAATTGGCAATAATGGACAGTTCACTTTTAATGCCCAATTCAAGAGTTCAGTCAGTGTATTAATAATTTAACCACAACAAAATTGCAGCAAATATGAAAGAAACATTCTGTAAACTCTGAGCAGATACCCATGCAGTGACACACATGGTCCTCATACACACTCCTGTTTAGCTGTGATTATTTACCATAAGTTACCATCTGTAAAGACTCTCTTTATCACTCTCACAGATGTCAAGAATTATACATCAAGAATTTTGCTCTCCATAAAATCTGGCACACCTCACAGCTGTGAGCCTTTACACGAAAACATGAGACTGTTACACATACATAATAAACTATTAATAACTGCATCATACCTCATAATAAACATATTATTGATGGTTATTTCACAAAACCACACATCAGTGAATGTGTCACTAAGAAACGTCAGGTGGCGAAATTGATCACATTACAACATAAGCCAACGCTTCTACCGAGTCAGTACATGCCTGTGGACTAAGTTCTGCGTCTACGTTCCTCTATGTCTCTTGTGTCCAATCACAGTGAACCCCAATATAAGGACATAAAGGGCTGGACATTTGTGGGGCGCATATGGGGGGCGCATACAAGGATGTTCACAACCTGCTCATGATGCTGACCGGCTATATGCATGATCACGTCTCAAACAGGCATGTACACAGACACGCACACACACACACACTCACACACACACTCTCTCACGCACACACACACACATATACACACACTCTCACACACACACACACACACACACACACACACACACACTCATACACTTTACTCTTCACTCTGCCGGTTTTATTGGACTCTCTCCAGCACGACACCTCCATTAGTCTCTCCATTTAGCAGCAGCAGCAGTGATCTCTGCAGCAGTGGCTGATACACACTGTACCTTCATATCTCCCTACAGCATCTTTACTGTGTATGACAGGATGCACAGACCAACAGATACAAAAACACAAATATTCACCATTTTCTCAACCAGCCGTCCATCCACAACGTGAATATTAACCCTGAGAGCGCTACATACGAACAGTGTTGCTCAATGATGTTAGATATCAAAATCAAAGCTGTTGAAAACCTATCATGCGTTGACTTGTTTAAAAGAGCTCCCGCAGTGCAGTCCAGTCCAGTTCAGTTTCACTGCCCCCAAATTATTTTTCCAGTTAACACACACAAATTTTGAGAGCAAATGTTTCTAAACTCATGTGGCCAGTCAAACCTGAGCTGCTGGCTTTACCTAAAGCACCAGGTTACACGTTCTGTACATACAGACATAACTACAGTACAGAATACAGAGCCAAACTCTCTGATTCTTTCTGTGACGGTCGGCTGACAAATTCAGATTTCCATCACATTCCATCACACTGAGAATGAAGACATCATCCAGGCAATTCTTAATATTCACTGCGAGAGAAAGGGAGATCAGACCAATGTTACCCTGGGGAAAAGAGCAGTGAAATCTGTCCTTTACTTTAAGACTCAAAGCTAATCCTTCAGCAAACTGGAGAAGCAGGAAGTGGTGCAGATGACTCAGCAGGAAGTGGTTTCCTCACAGAATAATATCCTGGAAACGGCTATAAATTACATGACATACAACATAAAATTTCAAGAGGCTCTAGAACCACAGGAAAGCAACACTCCCGGTGAGATACACTAGTTGTGAGGCATTCAGAAGATTAATCATATAAACCAGCCAAGGTCATCCCCAAAACAAACTGAGCTCAAACTGAAAATATGGAGCAAACTTGATCAACCAAAGAAGGCATCCGGCCAAATAGTTCAGCACAAATGTTCCAGAGTCACCTGACAGAACAGTTTGCCGCAGTAAATATTTCCTTTCCTCTTAACCCATTGTGGCACAGTGGTTGCTAAAATAACCAATCCCACCTGCTACCCTAAATAGGCAAAGAGTCATGCAAAAAAGGGTTAAACTAATCTCCATTCTCAGAAAATCCTACTGCGAGGAAATTTTACAAGATTATTTTGGCCTTCATTGCCCCGTGAACATCAGTGTAAAAATAGTTCATTCAGCACTGTATTTATGATGCTGTGAAAAAATCAGTCACCATTATAGAGAGCTGCAGCGCACAAAGAGGATGGGATGCCATGATGGTGAGGGGAGGGGAGGCCATGATGGAGAGGGGCAGGGAGGCCATGATGGAGAGGGATCTGAAGGTCACTGGACTGGACTGGCTCAGCTGGGGAGACTCATGAGGGCCCTCATCTTACCTCTCAATCACCTTCACCTCAGCCAAGCAGCACGTTTAATTTAAGCCACCAAATTTCATTTGTGAACTGTTCTCACAAAATAGAGGCACAGAAAGATCACTTGCATCAGTTTGCAGGGCTTTTAAATGTAAAGCATCAAAATCTGAAACTAGCATGACCAAGCCCCACACAAAATGTGGTTAAATCATGTCAGTGTGAGGTACGGTTCTGGAACCAAATGCGAGACCAGGATGTTTCGGCAAAAGTGGGTTTTATGGAAGTTGCGGGATGAACCCCCACTGGGCAGAAGGCAAGGGTACAAAGTCCACAATCCAAAATCTGAATCTCAGGGACGTAATCCAAACTGTACACAGGGCAACAAACACTAAACTCAGAGTCAGGCAAAACAGGTTCGGTACACAGGCACGGGTTTGTCAGAGAGTCCAAAGCCAAAATCCAGTGGGCGTAATCCGAACCGTTAACAGGGCAGCAAACGCAAAAGTCGGGCAAAACAGGTACGGTACATGGGCAGATGAGTATCAAAGAAAAAGCCAAAATCAGAATTGGGGACGTTCCAGTCAGAAGTATAACACTAAGAGTACAAGGCATCAACAATTGCAGCACAGGGAAAATGTTCTGACAAGAGCTTTGAGTGAAATGACTGCTTAAATACATGTAGGGGAAGTCACATGCTATGATAGGGCACAGGTGAGTTGGATCAGACTAATTACAAAGGAATGAACATGAGGAAGTCCCTGATCACAAGAAATTGACAAAAGCCAAAACGCAGACAGGGATCACAGAGACAGCCTACTGACAAACATACGGCTTCGGTTAGGGAGTTCTATTGTGCACAGAGCGAGAGGCAGAACAGTGATTAACAAGGTGCAGAACATCTGCTGAAACAGAGCAAAGTAAATTGAGTGAAGGCAAGGGGGTGGAGACTAGAGCAGAGCGAGTGCTGAGAACTCGTTAGTCAATTAGTAATGTGCAGCTATACAATCCCTACTGCTTGTTAGTAAGTTAGTACTATAAACAATGTTAGTCTTGGTTAGTAAGTTTAACTAAAACAACAAACTGTTAGTACTGTTAGTAAAATAGAAAAGGCAGGTGAAGGAAGTAAACGAGATTGGAAGGAATGGTTGAAATCCCAGAAACCATGAAATCACCTAAAAGTGTGGCACACAATACTGGGGCAGTGAGCGATCACATGACAAAAGACCAGACAGGGGGAGACGAAGTGCAATGCATGGTATGAGACAAAACATGGACTGGAATATAACTGCAATGGTGGAATATGGCAAACAGACAAAGACAAGGCAAAAACAAAACGTGGCATGGAATCCGAATCACATTACAAATCATAGTCAGGCAAAGCAGAATCATAATCAGACAAGGCAGAATCATAACAAAACATTGTCAGGCAGGACAGGATCGTAACAGTCAGTGTCAGGTAAATTCAGCCATTTTACCAGGCAGACTGATGTGTGTAAATCGACCGGCATAAAAATGAAATCCCTGAAAGAAGAATAAACATGTATGTGTCGCAGCCAGAAACACAGAGTTTCAGAAAAACCAGAAATCAACCCCTAAAAGTGCCTGGTGAAATTTAGAGCCCGACTCTGGTACCACTTCTGGTGCGGAGACTGGCGCTGAAGCCCCGCTGACTCAGCACCTCCTCCCCACGTGCCTGAGGAACCCAGTATTGGCACAGTGACCCCAGCGATGCAGCCATAATGAGGTTAACCCCCAGCGCTTGGCCCTATGAATGCGTTTAATTCCGTTTCCGACATGCACCAATAAATGAGATGAGACAGGACCTTAATTTGCTCTCGAAGAGAAATCTGAGCACCATTAAAGACACTACAATAGGCCATCAGCCCGGACCTCCTATATATCACCACTTGCACCTGACCTCTTCAGTAAGCAGTTTACGCAGTCCTCTGCAGCACGTTTACCGACAGGATAATCAGACATCAAGCCCCTGGTACTGCATGAGCAGAGCACGGAAGCCTATAAACCATAAATGTAGCAGAACGCCACTTAATCCTTGAGGGGTTGCTTGGCAACGCTAAGCACTCCAATGCTAGAGTGACAGAACTGGGATCAAGTTTCACAGAGCCCATCTTTAATAAGAAAAATCTGATTAATTATTAAGACCTACACCCCTAAAACAGTAAAGTTTAACATGCTTATTAAAAATGGTGCGCCAATAGGTTCCATGCAACTGTAATTGTTCCTAAGTTAATGCCTAAGCGATTTGGCCTTTGATTTAGCCTATTAATATGACTTAGCATCCAACCAGTTAAATAACGCAACTACATGAAACCAGTTAAAACAAGCAAATCCAAAATCTAATTTTTTGACAAAATCATTTTCTTTTATTTTTATCAAACAGTAGAGTCAAGGACCTGATGTGAAAGTACCTCCAGAGAAATTAATCTATAAAAAGTCGGAATGCCCAACGGAATTCCCTTCCTTGTTAGCTCCTAACTTCCTGAACTTGTGATGTTATTTAACGTTTGGCGCCGTCATTTTTCTCTCTGCCAATACAGAGAGTGGTAGAGAGGAAGCTCCTTGAAAGAGAGATCCTGTTGTCAGTCAACAGCAAGGAACATGAGCGACTGTTTGGCTGACAGGAAATCTGGCTGTAAAGACTGTGGATTCCAAGAGAATAAGATTCCCACAACACCAGCACACCCACAGGTCAGAGCTTCACCAGGTTTCCCAAAGTAATAACTGCTTTGGCCAGATACTGTTGTGTTCCGGGGTTCTGGCCTTTGGCCAGAACAGTACAGCATTTATGGTTTTAACAGTTTCATGTTCCAAGTTTCATAGTTTCATAGTTCATAGTTCATGTCACAGTTTTTGCATTTCATGTTTCACATTCCATGTTTTTACTTTTCCATGTTTTTGTTCATGCCAGGTCTGCCATGCCACTCCACCGCTTGTCTGCGTTCCGCCCCGTGCCTTCGTTGCTGCACATTTCAGAGCTCTGGGTTGGCTTTGGTATTTCCCTTTTCCTTCTGTGCTGTGCTGATTCGGGGCTCTCTAAGCTTAATTGGCAATTAACTGTTTTTAAGTTACTAACATTTACTAACACTCACTGGGTGGTGTAATTCTTAGACAGGTACATTACTAATATTACTAATTTAGACAGGGAGTTTATTGTCATGATTCCTGCTTTGCTATTTCAAGATCTTGCTGTGCTTTTCTGTTCTTAACATTCATGCTTGCTTCCAAACTGCATACTCAATTGGTACTTAAGCTGAGCACGCTCATTCTCTTAATGAGCAGGTCATGTCATCCAATCTCTGTCCATGTCTTGATCTTGCCATGCCTCTTGTTTCTCTCTCTCCAGGTGTTACCCCTCATGTCATGATTTCCAAGCCTTTATCTGGATGCGGTGGAAGTTGGCTGGCAGACAGTGTCTCGCGTCTCGTTGCATGTGCAAGCTTAGCCAAGCTCTTGTTGTCATAGTTCCCTAGCATTTCTAGTTTCAAGTCTTGTCCTAGCCTCTAGTTTTTCGAATATATATTTAGTCTGGTTATTTGTTTTTCTTGAGCATCCTGCCTGGAGTTTCCAGTGCCTTTTTGTTTTTTGCCTTTTTGCATTTATTGTTTATAGCTCTGTGTAGCTTGCCTTAGTTTTTTTTTTTTTTTTTTTTTTGCACCCCTTTGGGCCAAGTTTTTTGTTGGCCCTCGTGCCTGTTTTGTTTTGTTTATAAATAAATCCTCATTCCCTTTTCCCGCATCTGGTGTCAAACTGATTCCATATCAGATACTAAGCAAAAACGAGTTTCAAACAAGTTGTCCAGGCTTTTTTTTTTTGGAGGAGCTCCAGCCAAACACTAGAGCATCAAATATTATCACACGCATCTCACAGCACCAGATATTTTTTAAAAAAGCTGCAATACTCACTGGTATTTGAAACGGATTTAATCAGGGACTCAATGCAAAATGAGAACAAAACAAGCACATTAAAAAGTAAATCTGCAAACGTTTTTAAAGCCCTTTCAATTTAACCCTTAGAGCGCTAAATGCAGCCATTGTTGCTCAATGATGTAAGATTAATCAAAGCTGCTGAAAATCTATCATGTAGCGACTTGTTTAAAAGAGCTCCCACAGGGAGGTAAACCTCACTTCAACACTGCAATACATCACACCTGTTCCCTGTGTTTGATAGATCACAATAAATTCAGGGTCAGCTGGAGGACCAGCGACATGTGGGCCATTAATCCGTACTTCAATCGGCCTTTACAGTGATGTCTGAAATTTACCATCCTACTCATTTGCATTGAAAAAGTTACACAGTCAAATAAATATAAACAATGTTTTACAAATCCAAAATTTTTAACACCAATTTTATTCAATAATAAGAGTCTGTTTTTGTTATTCATTTCTGTACTTGGTGCTTGCATAATTATTTTTAAATCGATTTAAAAACAAGTCTTTCAGACAGGAAGACCTTTGACCTCAATGCACCACTAGACATTCTCCCATTGGTCCAACCACCTAGAGGGTGGCAGGTCTGTCCTGGAGTAAACAAAATTTTAGCAGTTTCAGGGTGAGATTATGCACCTTCAGTTTGCTCGCACAACTTTGAGAAGTGTAGCGAAAAAAAAAAAGTAGAATAAAACTAATAAAACACTTTGATTAAATTTTAATTGACCATTTTGAGTAATTAAAAAAAAATCATATGGGTTCTTTTAAATATATAAACCATATATTCTGCAATATTACTTGGCAAAATGCAAGTGAATGAGGGGTAAATCTCAAATGCCTCCTCTTCAAACAGACTTGGAAGCTTGGTGAGTGAATTGCAAAATGTACTGTGCTGATTGGAAATTGCAATTTAAGCCCAATATTCAAAGTCGGAAAAATATTGCTCCAAGTCAAACAAAATTGAAGATGAATATAGCCAGTGTAGCAGTCGGAAAACAGAAAGGCCCAGGCCAGCTAATGAAGATCAGGCAACAGTCATTAAAGAGATTAGTCAGTTTACACCACTGGTGCCCAATCATGTGCCTGCGCGGAATCGATCACAGGCGACCACCCCGCAACGCATGCTGGGTGTCCGACCTCATCAGGACTTGCTCTGATGTCATCCACATGTAGGCAACGATTACCTCTCTGGGTCGAGACGGCCGCATCCCCAGACCGTGAGGATCAGGGAATGTAAAGAAACGCACGGCTGGCCCCTGATCAAAGATTTGATGGGCTGTTATTTTTCGGCACCAACACCAAATAATGTCGGAAACCACATTTTTATGTGTAATCGTGACACGAATTGAGAGATTGCATTAGTTTCACGGAGTGCAATGGATGTTTTATCTGTTGACCACTGACAGCAAGGAGTCCATTCGGTTAACATACAAATCTCGAACAATTGAAAGTAATGAACGCATGCGCGATAATTCGGTCGCACAGCCAGCTCTAGATGAGCAGATCGGAAAGCTACAGGTGGCTTAAAAATGGATCTAATAGGATGGAAATTGATTGTGTGGATTCCCGGATATTCTTAGAAGGTTGATGGAATCTGACCGACTTCACTTCAGCTTTCTGTCTCAGCCTCCTGCTGCGGCCGCCTGACCTCGTCCACTTCCCAGACGAGGCACATTTCATCCCGAACGAGCCTTATGGAAGTTTTTCTTCAGGCCACTTGCTAAACCAGCAGATTCCTTGACTAGCACTCCTACAAGCAGAGAGGATGGGACTAATCAGTGAAATCAGCATGGGTTATGGTTAGTTGTTGGAATGATAACCTGCATACTCCTGTCCATCCGAGGCTCATGATGGTTCACCACACGACACACGCCCCCGACTTACTAACATGAGGTATTCCGGACCCAAATACGAGCACAACAACGCAGAGCAAACGCAAAATGCCATTTTCTTGCACGGCGAAACGCATTGAATGCAGTGCATGGTGGTAGCGGCCAAACCATATATCCGCAAACAATTCATGATAACAGCAGTGCAAACAATATACATTTGTTTATTGAGAGCATTACTGCTTGGAAATACTTTGCCAAGATGGTACATCGTTAGCTACATTACGAGATAGCAAAGCACCTGGGATTCCTCTCAATAAGTCAAGCTATAATAACACCCCTACGTGCAAATCCCCGTCCAAAACGCACAGCGAGAGGTGAGAAATGACTGATAATCAAGCAGGTACTTACAATTAGAACCAACCAAAGTATTAGTCAAAGGAAGAAAATCCTCTTTCAGATGGAGATCGTGATTTGTACATCTCTCACAGACCAGCGGTGAACATTCAAAACGAGCCTCACGTCAGGAGATGACTGGCAATCAACTCACGGAGCTGAGGAAACCAGCAAGTTAAAGTGTCAGATGACACAAGCTGCTCTGCCGCGGAGCCGCGCTCTGCGGTCGCCTGCAAACTGCGTCCCAGATTCTCCGTGCGCAGGAACGCAGTTACTGTTCAGAAAAACAGGGAAGATCGGGCCGGTATCAGATTGCCCTCCACAGTTTTCCGAATTTTGGCTTCATTCTTAATTCCCTTCCAACTGGACACTAAAGGAAACCATGAGATTTGCAGATCTAAAAGTATCGAGATTCCAGAACTGGATGCAGGATCGGGGTGGCTTGTTTGGCAGGGTGCTGACGTCAAGGAACAATGTTCGCCGGCTGTGCCCAGATAAAGCGATAAAAGACACCATAACGCGGATTTTTCGGCTGTTGTGGCACCAAAACTCCGTCCTGTTGACCCTTTCTTCATTTGGGCAACCAACCTGATTTAAATTTGTGGAGAGCTATGTGTGTTGAGTCTAAAATCTGCATTAAACTCTTTTAAACTTGTGGATTATTTACACAGTTTGCAGTTAGTGGGTCCCAAGCCAGACTACTTTTCTGTAAATGTAAAAATATGGTAAGACCTTGAAGATAATAATTTAGCTCAAGTAGCTGGCACATTGCACATAATAATCAAAAACTCTGAACTTGTCTGGCTAGTTTGGATAAAATTAAACATGAAAGTATAACCTTTTAACTAGTTGATTTCTTTTCCAGCTATACAGTACCACATGGAGATTTTTTTAAATAAACAAAGTTAAAAAATTGCAATGACGAAACAATTCCTCTCAAAACCAAATAACACATTTTTGTATTAACTCATCAATGGTTACAATAAAGACCTTGAGTTTATGAATGATGTTGCTCTACCAGTGAGCCCACAGTGACTGTAATGTCTTTCGACCAGTAGAAGGGTCCAGAGAGTAAATAATTCCTCATCAAACATTTCTCAAAGACAGATAGCAGTACAGCCCAAGTCACTCCTTCAGCTCCCACAGATCAAGACAGTTTTCAGGTGGTTCTCTTGAGGTTCGGTCCAGCTGTAAGTCCGCTCGAATCATCTCCAACTTTCACCCCACCGATGACAGTCCTACCCCCAGGTGCAGCCCCCTGCTCACAGGGTATCACTCTGCTCCTCCTGCTACCCTGTAAAGCATCTTTATGACAGTTTTCTGTAAGAACAAATGCTCTGTGCAAATGAAACAAATGAATTTGATAAATATCTACAACAGCCTCATTGTAAGCCAAACAAACACTGGTACATTATCTGGACAAGGGTCAGTTTCAGTACAATGTAAAATGAGGCTTCTATGGGATAACAAGTGAAGAACAATAACAGCACAAATATGCTAAATAAATGTGATTATTTCCATATTTTATGCAGATCCATTAGTGCAATCAACCCAGTGGAAAGACGGATAATGGAACATCAGTTCAAAATAACAGGTGGCTGTTCGAAAACATCTCTTTACCTAATGGAAAACATTGAAAAAACAAATAATTGGAGGAAATACTGAGGGCTATTTTCTATTCTGTCGAGTGACGGTAATCTTTCTGCTGAAAGCATTGATCCAGACAACCTTTCAATAGTAACAATGGCCGGCCTGAATCTGAGGCCGACCCTGCAGCAGAACCCCAGACAGCGCTGTGAAAAGGTCAGACTTTCTTCAGCGGACTCCAGCCCAATGTGATGCAAGGCTGTTTTTGTCTGATGAAGTCCTACACAGCTTCCATGTCATTACATTCCCATAAAAATGTGATCGGAGTATATGATCACCAGTAAAATTAGAGTTAATATGACGTGCCTTGAAAGGTTTGGTGCGTGATTATGTTTACGATAAAGGTATCCAGGTGAGCTACCATCCCATTTCGTTTTCACAGTACCACTGCTGACGCCAGTAAATATCATCTCAGTGAGATCTCCAGCTGTTGAACTATATGTGGTTTGTTAGGGTTGGAGAGAAAATCTTCATGATGGAAGATCTCCAGGAACAAGTCAGATCACAATGCAAATTAAACTTTGTTTTGGCTGAGACTCCCAAATTATCAGCCAAGATAAAATTGGCCCAAGAAATAGGAACTAATATCAGCAAACTGAAGGGTACTGACCGTAAACCATCAGCTCAATGCTGGTTTAATGTAACACAGTAACCTATTTAACGGTGCTTTATTCTTTATTCAAGCTCAACAGAGGTAAATGGACTGCACTTCAACAGGAATACCTTATTGGACTAAGTGCTTTAAGTTTTAAGTCTCATTTTCACATTTCCACAAACACTCGCACAGGTACTGGCTTGACAGCATGCTTTAAGTTTTAAGTCTCATTTTCACATTTCCACAAACACTCGCACAGGTACTGGCTTGACAGCATGCGTGGACACTGTAATCCCCCACCTGTGGGCTGTGAAGATGGTGCATCCTGATTATTGGCAAAAAAAAAAAAAATCACCAACAAAGTGAGCACAGTAAAATGGGTGAAATCTATCTTGGTAAAACAGGTAATATGGGCAGAGCCAAGCTAACATGGGAGTTAGTATTGTGCCACACAAGTTTAGCTGTTAACCCTTAGAGCGCTAAATGCAGCTATTGTTGCTCAATGATATAAGATATCAAAATCAAAGCTGTTGAAAACCTATCATGCGGCGACTTGTTCAAAAGAGCTCCTGCAGGTTTTACAAAGGTCTGAACTTAAACAGAGAAGAGAGCAACTTTGTACCCGGCTGTTCTACTGGAGTGAGATATAGGAGCCAAAAGAGAGAGTCTCAGTATTTTATCTCAGTAATGGGCTCTTTGATCCTTTATCAAAGCCTGACCATTCATAGCTAACATAAGTCCCTAATATATGTATGCATGTATATGTGTGTGTGTGTGTGTGTGCGTCCACACATGCATATGATTGAGAACTTATAAGTATGTGGTGGGGGAGAGGCCATGTTTCCCTGAATATATTCTTAATTTAATAATCTCTGAATAATATATTTCTCAACTCAAAAATTTACCCCGAGGCAATGGTTGCAAATTGGTTATGGCTAGAGACCTGTGAACAATGCACTCCTTTCTTGTTATTAAACAAGAAAAATCGTCTCAATCTATTGTCACTGACAGATACAGAATAAATGAAAAGATATGGATGTTTTTTCAACATTTGACATTTGAGTTTGCTAATGTAGGCTTTGAGAGGCATGCAGCCATATGCTAATGAAGCTAATCCCTCAGAGGGACCCCCCACAGGCCTGGTGGAACATTAAAGGACTGATAATTCCATCCACTTTCAAACTTTAATGACCCAAGAGGGAGAGCCCAGTCCACACCAGCACTCAGGCCTAAAGATTCACTCACTGGGTATTTTTCTTCTGGTTCCCAAGGCAGCTTGCGGGGTCCTACTTAACGTGAAGAGATATAATTGAGCTGCCATGGGAATGCCTGAGTCGATTGGCATTCTGCAATAGAGTTAGTGCTGCAATAATCTGCCGAGTGATTTAGAAAACACCAATAAAATTATCAAACTAAAATCCACAGTGAATACATTTGAATGTCTTTAAATTAAGAAACTGAGCTATTACTGAACTATTGTGAGCCTTGTGGACACGTTAGTCAAATCAAATCAAATTCATTTCTAAAGCACATTTTAAAACAACTCACGTTGACCAAAGTGCTGTACAGAGCAAAGCAAATAGCTAAAATTAGTAGTAGAAAACACCAACATAGACATCAGGTAACACAGCACATAAATGCGCAATAAATAAGAAAATAAAAATAATAATTAGCCACAACCAGAGGATTCAAATGCTTGAGAAAACAGATATGTTTTGAGCCTGGATTTAAAGGTGCCTATGGAAGGGGAAGATCTTATATGGAGGGGGATGGTATTCTACAATCTGGGGGCTGTAACTGCAGAGGTGCAGTCACCCCGGAGCTTTAATTCAGATCGTGGGACAACCAGTTGCCCCAAGTTAGCCGACCTAGAGGTTGAATAAGAGGTCAGCGATATAGGAGGGGGCCAGCCCATTTAGAGCTTTATAAACAAATTGGAGTATTTTAAAATCTATTCTAAAACGAATCATTATGGTTATTTTGTTAAACTTGGCTAAGTCCATGGCCTGTACTGGTGACCTTAGGACTTTTGTCTGGTAATTAATCATTAATACGCCATTTATTACAATATAGTAATCGATAATAACATTTGTGCCTGTCAGGCATTAATGCAAGGTGATTTGTCCACAATAAATTGTAATATTTCATATGATAACATTACAGGCGCAACAGAAAAACATCTTTTAGTGAAATACGTGTTTGCATTTCCCCACTGGCCCGGGTCTCCGATTGATTTAAGCTTTTACAATGTCGACGATCACACATACCCGAAGCTGCTGCCTCATTCATAGTTTTTTTTTCAAATTAAAAATTGCAGAGGGGCAGTTTCTTTTCCCCCCAAGAGGAAACTGAGTGATCTTAGGGACTAATAACCAGACGATTCCCTCCCACATGCTACTGTATGTGACCAAGTCAGTGCCGTTCAGGAGAGAGCAGTAATGCCCCCCAGTGTTCGAGCGGTGCTGATTACGCTGAAAATACAAATGTGAAACAATAGAGCACAGCCACTTAAGTCAAATGATTATAATTATATCCCCGAACCCTAAAACGGCTTTTCGGGGATATTATGTTTTTGGTCCGACCGCCGCTGCCCTACGTGTTAACGCGATAACTTCAGTAATATTTCTATTAGACATTTCATGTTTTGCATATAAGTAATTATCATAAAGAGGAAGAGCTGATTCAATTTGGGACAATTTATAATGCATAGATTGGCCACCAGGGGCCAAAAACTGAAAAATCACTGTTTTTATCATATGTCTGGAAATATTTGTCCGATTGACCTAAAATCAAGTGCAAATGAAAGGTCATGGCCTGAAGATGTGTCCCACGATGACATTATTCTTGTTTGGCTCAAAATTTTGACAAAAGGTGGAGCTTTGTCACATAAAATTCACCATTTTGCCATATCTTTGGAACCATTTGTCCAATTGACATGAAACTATGTGCAACTACAAGGTCATGACCTCACAACGTGTCACATGATGACATCATACCTGTATGGTTCAATATTTTGCCACCAGGTGGCGCTTTGCGATGGAAAATTACCACTTTGGCCATATCTTCAGAACCATCTGTCTGATTGACCTGGTCTATTCAAGGATTGGGGAATTGGAGGATTGGGGGCGTTTGGGGATATACCCCAAGCCGTCGCCGGCCTAGTTTAAATACCTAAATACCAGAAGTAGCAGGTGTATTGTTTTGATACACACTGACCCCCCCCCCACACACACAAACACACACCAGTACTACATGAGTATATTTTGTTCAACTATGAAATATGAAAAAGTATGTATGATCCTTACCAGAATAAGGTGTCATCGTGCCGAGGTAAAACAAAGAACGCACAAACCATTTTCAGATCGACCGGAAACCAATTCTCTGGCACATTGCTGCCCTCTACCGCCCAAGATTAGACCTCACACCAGTCTCTGCTTGGAAATTCCAATTCCTGTATGTCTGAAGATGCAAGTCCGCTGTGGGCTACAGAATTCAAAATTGCGACCTCTATTCTTAAAAAGTGGGCACATCATGGAAAATGCAAATAAATTTCAAAATAACTCATGTGAAAAGTCCATTCACCCTGTTCTATTTTGAAAACGTGAATATAAATGCAATTGAAAATGAATAATATCTTGCATACAACAGTTGACTGTTTAACGCTGTGAAACATCATCATGTCTTTTAATTGCACTAATTAGGCATTTTAGGCTCTGAAGACACCAGGTCAAATCTTGCATGTGGAATTTTCCTCCACTCCTCTAAAATGCGGGTCTTCATTGCCGTATATTTCACTATAAAATGCGCCATACATTCTTGGTCAGAGACAGGTGAGGACTGCAGACAGACCAATCTAGCACCCTACCGACGCAGCCATGCGCTTGTGCCGAATCTGGACTCGGACAATCTTGCTGGAAAACGCAGGGACATCCCTGCAAAATAACTCATGTAAATGGTAGCATTTGTTGCTCCATAATTTGCACACATCTCTATGCATAAATGGTGCCCTCACAAATGAGCAGGTAACCTATGCCAAGCGTACTAATACACCCCCATACCTTGTCAGAAGCTAAATTCTGAGACTGACATCAGATAGCGTCACAGTCGTGCAAGATGCAGTCAGTGTAGTTAAAATCAGAATGAAGTCTGAGTTAGTGGACAGAACAGGTCCAAGAAAGGACAGTGGAGGGACGGAGGTAGAAAGTGCACTGCTGCTGGCTGCCTACAAATCTGACCTTTATTTTGATGTCAACTACATACCTGTGAAGTTTCGTGGCTGTGACGCCGTTCAATATCAGGCCCAAAACTGAGCTTCTATCATGGTATAGAGGTGTATCAGTACAGCTGGACATTTTCAGAATTAAGTCGAGATCCTGAGAGAATATTGGACTAAAAAAATCTGCCCCATTCTCTTGCTACATATTTCAATAAGGCAAAGCCTCAACCATGGTTTTTAAACTAAAGAAGAAGAAAAAAAAAACAGTTATCCAAGCCTCCATTTAATGTTACTGTTCATTGTCTTTTTTTCTTCACTCTTTCCTTAGGCCCAATACAAAAAAAAAGACTTGAGGAAGACGCCATCTGTGAAATATTCCCCCACGAAGATGAACAACTAACATCACCAACTGCTAAGCCACTTCAGGGCCCGCCAAAAGAACAGGACTTCAGCCTGATGCAGCAATGAGAACTAACTGAAAATGACGTCATTTTTGAGCCAGCTCAGTTTTTAAAACCTCTTCCTGCTGCTCTCGAAGATTAGCTAAACAAATCAACCGCGCACATCCTTATGTATACCGGCTTTAGCCATCATTTCGTAACTACCGCCCTATTACAGGATGGACAAGAAGCAAAATTTATGAGTCTCAAATATTCACAAAAATAGCCGACTGGGAGCCACTTTATTCAAGCTAAACAAAGTGATTGGACAGCCCAAATTATTTGCAAAATCCCAAAAGGTTAAACATTGATTGCGAATATACTTGCAGAATTATAGCGAAGTAGAACAATGCTTTTGAACAATGCTTTTTTTTTTTTTTTTTTTGAAAAATTGTAAATCATTATTAATATTTAGGCCTACCAAATGAAATTCTGAAGTTAAAAATCTCGGGCACTGAACCGGCAGTCATTCTCATAACTTCATGACTACTAGCCCAGATGTACAAATTTCGAACTTTAATTCTTTTATTTATTGTCAAGGATTGAATTAGGACAAAAATGCGTTAGTAAATACTGTAACCTAAAAGAGTCCAGTAAACTAGACATCAAACATGTAATAGCAAAATATGGTCACTAGATGAGCCCATTGTTTCTTGATTCTCGCTTACTCCACTACTACGAGGTTACTAATCGTGTTCTCATTTAAGCCAAATCATGATTGCAGTAATGAAGACAAAAATTATGTAATGTAATTAGCTTTTCTAATCAGGTGAGTAAAGGAAAATACTGAAACGAACATATGCAATTAAAAATTGCTTTAAGAGCGTTAAGCAATTAGAAAAGCTGTTACCATGTGACCAGCAAGAACAAAACAGGCAAGAGTTACCTAGTCCCTTCGTCCTAAACATAGGGCCTAAACAGGTGTAGAGTGGCCTGAATTTTTACTGAACGCATGCTTTGACAGGCCTCTGTACCAAACATAAATAACATGCTTCCATACGTATCACCAAAGAAATGGTTATTGGTGTTATTTCTGCGCACAATGCGGATTGACTCAAACTTAAATATGCTACATACGACCATATCACTAGTGATAAAATAATTGTAACTATTAGGAGGCATAAGAGTTTCTGAAATTCACAGATTCTAAAAATCATTTGTAATAACTTCACAGCGTGGGTTCAATTTCATTTACGCCCCGGATCTGCATATCTGTGAAATCACATCCTACAGCATATGCGTGGTCAGTGGGACGGCAGTGATATTAAGTGAATCTGAGGGCATTTATCGTCCTGGGGTAGGCAGGAGACAAACTCCCACCGGTGGATGAGCCTCCCCCCTCGTCTCTCGCTCGTTTGTCTATGGGAGTGTACGCATCACGGCTGGGAACTCCAATTCATCCTGAGTACCATTCCCTCTCTCTCCGCTGGGCTCGCCTGATGCACCGCTACCCGAGGGGAACATCTTTCCGCCGGTTATACACCTTCACCTGGCCGAAAGTGGACCTGGAGCTCAAAATGCTGTAGTGGAATACATTGGCGTTCTGACGGTCGGTGTGAAAATGCCGTCGGAAGAGTAGAAGGCTTGAATAGTCACCTCCGTGCTGACTGCCCCCGCTCCACCGCTGCCAAGCTTGCGAAGAGGCCTAATAACACAAAATGTCGACCAGAACGCCATTGCCTACTGTGAACGAGCGCGATACGGAGAATGTAAGTATCGTAGTAATATCGCCGTCTTTTAATCTGAGTCCAAACGACTGGCAATTTTCGCGCATGAAAAAGCGTCGCCTCGGGTGACGGACGGGCCGATGTCTACGTTGCAAAATAACCCTGCGAATGAGCGCACTCTCGGAATTAAGCTGCTTTCACACAGGACGCGAGGCGAATCTTTTCGCACGACAGATTACATTCAAAGTCAATACAAAGACGCGAATGCGCGCGTTTTTCGCGTCTTTGCATTGACTTTGATTGTAATCTGCTGTGCAAAAAAAAATCGTTTCGCGTCCGGTGTGAAAGCGGCTTTATTAGCCTGCGAGCTACAGGCAGGGATGATTCGCGGGCAGGAATGTGGAGGGACATGCAGCTCGCCGGTCCATTGTCACTGATGTGGCCGGACACGTTATTTTCTAAATAATGGGAATGCAGTCTAACTGCGGTGCCGTAGATGTAGTAGGCGAGTAATCAAGTTGTTAGAATGAAGGAAACGAAGGTTTCAGCTCGATTGCGCCGATTGTGCGCTGAGGTTGTGTGTCAGCGGGCTGCGACGCTCGTTTGTGCGGCTCTGCCATCATTTGGCTCCGCTTTTGGCGAATCGGTCTGACGAGGCGTTTCACCGGACTTCTGTTTCCCATCTGAGTTTAATGGTTTTTGAATGAATGGCCATCGTGCGCCCGTCAGCGTCCTACTGCTCTCCATGGCAGTGCGGTGGGGTCTAAATCCGTATCACCAGCTAGCTTTTTGAGGATAGATAGCTAATGATATGTAGTTGGCTGCTTTCCGACTTAATGTTCCATATTTTGTCTGTGACGCCTGGGAAATAAGTGTTAATACTTTTTTTAAAGCTTTAATTAACGTGTTATTTTCAGTTTCAATTGTCCGAAACCGAAAGCGCTGACTTTTGTTGCATATTCTGGGTAGTTTGTGAAGGAATCCGGCCTGTCTGTCGTCGGCATTGTCCTTGATTTTCCAGCTGACATCTGTGAAATGAGGCATTTCGGCCCGCAGTCTGAATGAGAATTAGCTGGCTGTGCGGACTGGAGTGGGGATTACCTGTCTTATACAGTTTCTAAGCAATTAATGACGTTTAAAAGCATTTTGACCCGTTTGCTGCGTGAAGGAGCGGCGTGTCTCCCCTGGCCAAAGATCTCACGGATACTCAGGTGAAGGGACATTATTAGTTGAAACCACCACTGCTGATTCTGATTGTGAATATGAGGCATAATATGATTAAACTCATAGTAAAGCTTAGAGATTTTAGTTAAGCTTGAGGAACTGCCTCAGGAGATTTCATGCGTATTTCGGAGATGACGTGATGACATGGATGTTTGGATGCTGATGAAAGCGTCCATTTAGGATGACAAAGCTTTTCCTGCTCGTTGGCGTCGTAAACGATGGGACGCTATCGCGGGCTCTGCTTAGTTAAAAGCTTGCTTGTATTATTTGAGAATGAAACATTAAAATTTTTACGAATGTGGCTTGTATTTGTTTATGTGTTACATTTCTTCTGCATTGGAGCCCATTCTTCAAATGTGTCAGTTTAACAATCGATATTGCTCAGCGCTTGGTTTGGAACAGGAAATGTTAATTTTGTATTAATTTTTTTGGTGACTTCCTGCAACTGAAGCAACTCGCATTCTATTGTCGCGATGCAGCGCTCGGTTGATGTTATTGTTCTCACGACAGCCCAGCTGCGCAGTCAGAAAGCAGCCTGCGCAATAACATCTCCTTTTGTGCGGCTCGGTGATTGATGCAGTTTGCTAAAGGTCGCTATTGCACTAATGCGCAGTTAAAGCCGGGCATCTCTGCTTCCGAAGCGACATATCGTCATTATTTTTGTGTCGCGACATTCCCGCGCTTGTGCCTCCCCAGCGGGCTCGCGAGCTGCCGTTGATGCCCGGTGGCATTTCAGCAGTCCTCTGTCGCCCTCGCGCCAAGCAGCCTGTGCCAGGCCATAATGGATTGGTATCCCGGCCCTGACACCGAATTCGACATTTCCTCTCGTCTTATGAAGTTCCTGGCGCTTCTGATGTCCCTTTCAGACTCCAAAGCAAGTCCGAAGGGCAGGATCTTCAGTATTGCTTCCGTGCCACTGCTGCTTGTGCGCCATTGTGCAGATTTTGTTTTTAATCATCCAGATTTGCTTCAATCGAAATCCTGTCTCGCGGGAGTCACCTGGGCCTTCTGTAGCTCAGCTGTTTTTACGCGAGGTTGCCATTGTTCCTGTCGTCGATAGTCTTCTACAGATTTCCTTTTCTCTATGCTATCCACGCATATTATTTTGAGATTGGTTTACCATTGTCGCTCTTGTAACTTAAGCGCATGTTCTTTGCAGTTCTGTGGGTCATTAATTGATATGAAAACACACTCGTTCGGTTATTTGAGCAACAGGGTTGCAGAACATTCATTAACCACAGACTGCGTAAATGAGGTATCAATGAAGTACTGATGTGGGTTAATTCTGCCTCTACCCAGACGTGATGTTTTTGCTTTTATGAAGCATGATTAGGAGCTCTGTATAACAATCTAGACGCATGGCATAGTCATAATTGATAACTGATGCCAGAGGGCCTGAGAGTTTTTGGGTTTTTGGTGTATTTCTGCTCCAGTCATTTATTTCTCTCTGATTGGTTAAGCAGTCCAAGTGTTAGTTCACCGACTGCGGATCGAAACCCTGCAGAAGCTTAGCTCTTGGCTAAGGTGAAAAGGGCGTATGATCAAATATGGCCTCACTACCAAATCTTTTGTTTTTCACGCAAAATCTCACTCATTTCTAGAAATCCTACACAAACAACACCTATCTTCACTTTTAGCAAACCTTTTCAACTTAATTTAATGCGTGAGTTTTCATCAGTTTTCTTTCGTGAGGAATGATGTTCTGTCCTTGTGAGTGAGACTGGGTGAGGGCACGTAACCGCACTGTGAGGGGTCTGGAGAAGAAAGAAGTTTGAGATGCTCTAGGCCACTGCTGATTGGTTGAACTCCCTGATGTCAGTGCCTGTGATATTGCCGGATTTTCTCTGATTGGCTGGGAGAAATCGCAGTGGGTCACAGAGAGGCATGGGGGCGCCACTTTGGATGCCAACTGTAGTTACCAAATAAGGTTCCTCGCCCGATAAAGTGTTCAGCAGCGTTTCCCCAATTACATTCAGGTAATGCTGTACATTGTGCACAGCCCTGGCTCAAACAGGAACAAACTCGACACATTTCAGCTTTTCTCGAGCGGTTTGAAGCTCACTTCTGGTTTTCTCTCCAGTGAATGCATTTGAAGGTAATTTAGGATGTGCAAGTCTGCAGAGACTGATGATGTATGTATGTCTGACTTATGTTATCTCACCAGAAAGAGGGTGAACCACGTCACGGTTTAAGATCACCATCTCACTCCTCGCCTGTGTAATGATCTCTCACTGTGATCTTCTGTATGTGTGTGTCAGTGGAGTGAAGTCACATGACTTGTGGTCCCAAAGATGAACTAAACTCAGTTCCAGTTCATGGGAGGAAATGCACTGAAAATTGAGTATGTACTTGAGACAACGTAGCAGAAATTATAGGTGCTTTCTATTTCATGCCTTGAATCTCAGCTAATTTACTGAGTTGATGTAAATAAAACAGACATGACAAATGTTGCTTTCTCCACTGAACTGACATCTACAGGGATGAGGTGGGAAACTACCCTCCTCACCAGGGAACAGAAAACGAGAGCAATCAGAGATTGCAAACCTCTGTTCAGAGTGAACAGTCTGGCATTGGTCAACACCCTGCAAAGACTGTCTGTGTACTTTGTCTTTGTGTCTCGCAGGAGTCCACATCATCTCAGCGATAATTTATTAGAGGCGGGAAGTCGCTGCCTCTGTTTTTTTCTGTACAGTATCGGCGTGTGTCTGCATCCCGGTTGGGCGTAAGTTGAGTTGCTGGATGCTGACAGATACCCTGGATCCAGATCAGACTGTGATATTCTCCAGACATTATTGAGTTAGTGGCGCCTTTTTTCTCATTTGAAGACGTAAGGCATTTGTGAAGATGTGACTCAAAATGTCAAATTTTGCCCCTCACAATGGCGAAGAATCTTTAAAATGAATCTTGGCCCCAGATCTGGAATCGGATCACTCCTGAAATCTAGACCGAAAAAATTGAGACTTTGGATCATAGTAAAAAAATTGCGTCAACTTGTTATAGCTAATTTTTTTTTTGTTTTTCTCAATTGACTAAAATTTTACAAGGCTAATTTTTTTCAATTGAGAACAAGAGCAACGCAGAGCGTGGCAGATGCCCCCGCCTGTATGTCGATCAAGGGCATATTGAGATGGCTGCTGTGGCGGCCATATTAGATATCACACGACGCTGGTTTTTGAAAGGAACCTTCCTCTCGCCTCTCCCAATACGCCATCAAGAAATGGCATCAGTCCGACTAGGGATTCTATAGTTATCCCACGGAAACGAAAAGTTAATGGACGACGGACGGACGACGGACGACAGACGGACATGGTGTCGACATAATGCCACCTTTCCTCTTTGGAGGGCGGGGGCATAAAAACAAAAAAAATTAGCTGTAACAAGTTGATGCAATTTTTTTGCTTTGATCCAATTTCTCAATTTTTTCAGTTTAATCACCTCTATGTTGAGCCAAGGTTCACCTCTGGCAAAGTTCTCGTGCAAATCTGTCCATTAGTTTTTGTATAACCGTGCTGAGTTACCAACAAACAAACAAACTAACAAATGCAACTGATCACATGACCTCCTTGGCGAAGGTAAAGAGAAATCTTGTGAATAGATTTGCAACTCTTGTGCAAGGCCTACGCCAGTTTGCTCGGTCACAGTCATGGCAGGATTCACGCTCGCTGCCTTGTTTAAGTTAATGAATAATTTGGAGTCCCAATCACACCAGGGCATGACGAAAAGCATATTCAATATCCGAATCAGCATGCGAGAGGAAACAAGAGCAGCACGAGCCCGCAGTGTGCAGTAATCACCGTAATACTCGGGAAACGCCAACTCCCAAGGAGTGGTGCATTTTTTAATCAAAGCCGACACGGTGTCAATGAGAGATAATTGTTTGGTGCATCCCGGTCGCCTAATTAGTGTTGTTTATAAATTTCAGCTCATTTAGGTAAATAGAGTGGGTTGGTCTGTCTATACAAGGTATTGCAGATTTGCATTCCGCTGATTTTAGACCGAATCGATGTGGAATTACGCTGCTTTAAGAAGTAAACGGTGAGCACGTGGAATAAGATATTTTTAACGTGACGAGTAAAGACAGTGGGCACTCTGTAATTAGAGCTTGATTCTTTAATATCAAGGCCCGTAGCTGGCTGGTGAAGTTGGCCTTAAAGCTTTCGCTGTTAAAATTTTGGGAGAGACACTTCAAGGAATGTGAGCTTTTGAAGGAAAGGGAGAGTCTCTGCACAAGGCCGTGTCCTCAGGGCGCCGCTTTCGCTCTCGCCCCAGTGAAGGAATGTGGGATGGTCCGGAGAAGTTATCTCTGTTCTGAGGAGAACAGCTCGTGCTAAAGTGCTCCTGTACTTTTAATGGGATCCTGGCGCACCTTTAGTGGCATACCTGCCCGGTCAGATACAGCCTCAGGATACAGATGCATTTACTACTCGAAGAGTAGGTTTTTTTTCAATGGACCTCTTAAATTCGACATAAGTGACAGTTCTAGATCTCTGCTTCTTTCACTGCAAAAATTGAGACTTTGGATCAAAGTAAATAAATTGCGTTGACTTGTTACAGCTAATTTTTTTCGTTTTTCTCAATTGAAAAAAATTTTACAAAGGTGATTTTTTCGATTGAGAAAAACAAAAAAAAAAAATTAGCTGTAACAAGTTTTTTTTTACTTTGATCCAAAGTCTCAATTTTTTCAGTGCTGTAGTAGCAGAGACATGGCAAAATTCCCCTGAAATCAGAAAGAAAGTTCCTGTTCGTGGCACAAAACACTCTTGGCTTCTGTGTAAACATCAGGAAATCACTCCTCAGGGAAATCAGCAGGTAATACTTGCTGATATTGTGAAGCCTGGCCAATACATGAAGGATTATGATCACATGTGATATCGTCGGCCTGCTGATAAAACCTTGTATCTTCAAACTGATAAACTTTACAGAAGAGCATAAAAAGTGTTTAATTTTGCATGTTAGAAGGCAGTTGAGCTGTGTTCGGGTAGGATGACTATTTTTCTTCCAAGAATGTCTTTTGTATTTTGCAATGTTTATGTTATTATCTTGACATACAAGTTTTTGTTTCTTATCAAATTTGGAGATACGAGGTTTTATCAGCAGGCTGACGATATGTTTTATTTGTTCTCAAACAAGAATAAGCCTGAAGCATAGCTGGATAGTTGCCACTTTCCTTTCTGTTTTTCAAAACACTTCGGCCTGTGAGCTTTGGTTGTTGCTACAATTAAGAAGTAGCTACTGTGCAACATGAAGTAGAGGGAATGTGTTTGGCCGGGCTTTATGTGCTGTAGCCATTACGCATCCAGGTCATACTGTTATCTTGGCCATGCAGGGGCTGATTTTGGAGTTTTAGAAGGCAGAAATGTCACTCTGAGTTTTGATTTAACACGCAAAATGAGTTATGGTCACCAGGTAAATGCGATAGAGCCCTCGGGCCCTCTTACTGAGTGAATCCTATCGGCTGTTGAGAGGTCAATGGATGGAGATAGATTCCTGCAATTCTGATCTTGGCGGTTTGGCGGCTGATGGTGAGCTAGTGGTTAACTTCGCTGAGCATCAGAGCGAAAACCTATCATGTGGCAACTTGTTTAAAAGAGCTCCCCTGCGGGAGCTCTTTTAAACAAGTTGCCACAAGATAGGTTATCAACAGCATCTCACTTTGATATCTTTGGCGGCCAAAGGGTTAAACGCATCGGGTCAGGCAGCTAAAGTGTGTGTTCCTTCCAGACCTTATACCGCTGTTTTGGCGTATTCCTGCTAATCTGGAGCAAAGTATTGGAGAGAACTCTTACTGTCTGAATCTGGATTTTACACTTCTATTGGAGACGCATGAGCCAAGTCAATCTACCTCAGTCATTCCTGTGATTGTAATACCAAGCTGAAGGGCCTTTTCAGGACGAGGTGTAATGTGCTGTACATCACTACTTTTTTTGAGAAGAGGTCGAACAGGAAACTGTCCTCTGCAGTTGATTGAGCACCTGGAAAACGGAAAACGTTCTCAATATGCTACTGGAATTTTTTGCCAGTGCTGATACAGCATTCCAGCGACATTATATGAACGTTTTGTGTTCGCTGGTGTAGCTTTTTTGTGGCTGTTCTAATTAAGATGGGTTGTGACTGGGTGTTAAAAGCGGAAGATGGTTTATATCACTTGAACACATCGTCCGTGGTTTCAGCTGATTCTCGCCGACCTTTTGAGGCGACCTCAGGCATTTGTGCTTTCCCTTCAATCAGCAGGCATTTCCAGCCTACAAAGTTCAGCTCAGTTGTATGTATGTCGCACTTTTTACAGGAGAGCAGTCACAAAGACGCTGTACAGAACAGCAGTAGGGCAGATGCTCAGCCTAAGGCCCCAAAATAGCTTATGAAGTGGAAAAAACTCCCAGAAGGGAGAGAAATCCTCAAACAGTGGTGAGAAAAAACTCCCCAATGAGAAAAAATCTCAGGAGCAACCCGGCGATACTGAGTAACTGATTGTTAATGGGTCCTAGTTCTACAAGTCAATTAAAGTCCATTAGAAACCTATTATACAAATTTATATGATTGAACCGGATGAAAATTGGTCGAAAATGCTAAAGCGCAGCACTACATTCCATGGCCGGTTTTACAAGGGATCCCTGATCTTGCCTGGGCGATGGCCGAATTTCTCACCAACATTGTTATTGAAGTTATCAGACTCTCCCAGATTAACGCATTTTGGGTCTTTGGTTGTAACGCGATAGCGTTGAGGCCTGAGTTTGAGAAAGTGCATCCGTTTATTAGGTTTCTTCAACTGCAGCGCTGGATGCACTTGTTTGTGGATTCGTAGAAGCCCAATTTTTTTCTGAAAGGCCAAACAGTAAGAACAAACAGAACAAAAATGTTTTTTTTTTTTTTCGCTGCATTATCGGTGTGAAGATATTTGGGTTTATTATCGCAATGATTTTTTTTTCTGTATCTCACTGCTGATTCATCACACTGTTTATGACCATCTGAGATCTTCCTGAGGAACATGATTTTGGATGCTGGAGCTCTGTGATTGGAGGTTGCTGTGGCAACGGTGTTGGATGGGGGTGCGGAGGGGTTGTAGAGGGGGTTTCTCGTCTGAAGCAGTCTCGTCACCGTCTCGCCGGAACGTATTTGTGTCTCCGGGTGAGCGAGTGATGAACTCTGCGCTGGTTAACGGGAGCGAATCGTTATTCCCCTTTGGCCCGTCTCCCACAGCCCTGAGAATGACTGACAGGCCTAAGCATCCAATTGCAGCGCGTGACAGGCCAAAACCAGCCCAATCGTATGGAGCACAGCAAAACCCTACATCACATGACCGATTACACCATCCAGTGGCAGCACCTCTCCACACTGGTGAGAGCAGCGCCACGACAGGGAGGCAGATTTTAAACAATATGCAGCCAACGGATGGAGAACGTGTCTGACACCGACGCAGAATCACCCGTCTTTACTGGGAGGGTCTGTTCAAATCTAAATAACCAGTTGCCAGGTAAAACAGGAGAGTTGACCTGTTTACCATTGTGGCCAATGAACAAAAGGCTGTTTTCTGCTCTGAACAAACAGATAGAGAGTTGAACACTGTTAATTTCCTTGACAAAAACTATGAAGAAAAATGTTTACTAGTTAATATAATGAATAACGTTGATTTAAATTCAGCAAATACGCATCCAGAATAATGATTGCCGTCTTACTTAATCGGAGAGAACAAGCAGCACCTGTTAAGTGTGGAGCGCTCTCGGAGTGAACCTTTTGTTAATTATGAAAATGGCTGAGAACTGAGAAGGTTCACTCCGAGAGCACTCCACACTTAACAGGTGCTGCTTGTTCTCTCCGATTAAGTAAGACGGCAATCATTAATCTGGACGCGTATTTGATGTATTTAAATCAACGTTATTCAAAATTGCAAACCTGTCGACCCTCTCGCAAGTAGCCCATTCCTGTCCTGAATTTAGCCCATGATTTCATCGCTGTTAGATCACATACGGAGAGAAACCGTGTCTTCTGTTGCCAGTTACGATAATTGGAAAACGCGTCAATAAAGGAAGATGATTGAGAACCAGCCAGGACTAATTCTTGTCATAAAGCACATGTCTGTGTCCCCCCCAGTTCCTAGTTCTATCTGCGCCCGTGTGAGGGCCCCCCAAATTCCTGCCGGATTAAAAAATGGGGGACCCCAGAAACCTTTATCTAGGGCCACTGGTTTGCCTGACCGTATCTAATTAGGTCCATATTACACTAAGAGCTGATCTGACCCCAGATCAGGAGCTACGTTTATTAGGCTCCTCCCAGTAGGAGGGCGAATTTGTGTCTCAGCTGTTTGAATGGCGGTGTTTTTACAGCGGAAGACGAGGCTTCAGTGGAGTCTGTACTCGATGTTCTCTGCCTGTATCAGTAAAAACAGAAGAAAACCCAGGCCCCAGTGTGTACCTGCCTTTGTGCACGTCAGCAGGGGAAACGTTGAGAAATGCGCAGGATTTACAGTGCAAGAACAGGAGAAGCGTTTGCCGCCAAGTGTGTGCAGGTTGTGGAAACTGTTTGATTTATGCCACCATTCTGGCTCGCCTGTATCAGAGGCGATGGCGGACTCCTCCCTCCCTCAGTCTGTAAGTGTTAATCCTCTCACAGGGAGCTGCGCTGTGCTGCAAATCCCTATTATGCTGTGAGATACACTCACACGCAAACAGATGTATCATAACAAATGCCAAACATGCATACAAGCCCTACACAATGAGATACACTCACATGCACGCTGATGTATCATAACATACGCTAGTCGCCAACACACACACACACACACACACGCACATGCACATACCCTGCAAGGGAGATGTACACACACACACAAACACACACACGCACTCAATCATAATATATACCAATGCACAAACACACAGACCTTGAACAGTGGAATACTCTCATACACACACACACACACACACACTCACACAGATGTATTATAACATACACTAACACACACACACACACACACACATTCACACACCTAATTCATTCAGATAAGTGAAGGGTAAATTCCTGTTGCCGGCATGACCCAATTAAGAGAAACACCGTCAAATCTGCAGATCCTTGTTTAGTCGAACATCTCCCCCACACCATTAGCCAATCACAGGCTCATTCTCTCAGCCTCAGCTCAGAGCTCCAGTGCCTGGTGTACAGGAAGCTCAGATGCATTTATTGCCCCAACAGGTGTAAATGCGGCCCCTATTACAATGTCCTGTTAAGGGAGGATATTTCCTCACGCCTGCAGGAGGGGTGTGTGGCTTTGCTTTATTTGGGAAGTTATCTGTCCTGAAGTTATCCCCAAGCTCTAGGCAGTTTTAGGCCTGTTTGCCAAATCCCTGCTAAGGAGGAAAGGAATGGGTGAGTCGGAGGTGTGGAGCCTTTAGTGCCATAATTCCCATTATGTCGCGCTCTTCCACAGAGCTGGAGTCCTCCCGTCATCTGAGAACTGCAGAGATTCCTCCACGTCCCTGAACAAGTATCTTTCCAAAACTCTGACTCTCTCAGATTTACCGCATTCTTTCATTTCCTGCTTTGACTTAAGATGTGCACCAAATCCTGCCTCAATCATGTCTCTCTATTGGCAGAATCTGATCACGTGACTGATGTGAAATAAAGTAGTCCTGAGGCAGGAACCTGTGCGAGTGACGCACAGAATCACCAGTGCCAGGCCTTATTTCGGATTTACCATTTCTCTGATTCTTTGGCACAGCCTAATGCACTACCCCACACGCTCAAATAGCTTTCACAGAGTTTAGGTAACTCTAAATCTACAGTTTCCTGTGTGCAGATTACACTGTCCTGTGGGAAAAGGTGTTGAGCTCGCAAATATGTGGGGTATGGATGCACAGTGCGGCTCATAGGGAAAAGGGTTCTTGAATTAGAGGAGCAGGACATGATGGCGCTCTGAAACTCCTCGGTAACTTGGTAACTCGCCCATGTGATGATGTGGTAAAGCTCTGATGATTCAGCCAGCATCAGGAAGTGAAGTGTGAAACACACTCCTGCTCTCAACAGGGAATATATGCTTCTCACAGCTACCATTTTGTGCGCAATGTCTGTTTTAAAATCTCTCTGAATCGCCATGTTCTTCGCCCTCCACGTCACTCATGCAGTGACAGTGTACCGAGTTAATTAATGCGGATGTTAATGGGGAAATAACTGATCTCTGTCAAAATTGTTCAGGAAATCAGTTTTTCTGCTGCAGAAACAACACATTTTGTCCAAAATACCATGAAAAGAGTTGACTTCCTGGTGCACCATGGGAAAGGTAGTCCAGTGCAGATATATTTATAGTCTTTCTGAGCAGTAATGCTGATCTATGACTACAGTTTCTCTCATGCTCATCTTGACCTTACTTAGTAAGATCTAGCAACTGATCCTATATCAGCAGTCGTACTCAGGAACTCCTGAAAAAAGGTCTAGTTAATGTGGCAGGAGCTTCACCTGCTGACCTCCTTACAGGTACAGATGGAATCCGTCTTCCTGTCTCGCACAGCCCGAGCGCTGCGCTCCTCTTCTCCCTCTATCCCTCCCTCACACTCCCTCCCTCTTTCTCTCCGCTCTCCTGGTTTCCAGGAGGCTCGAGAACAGTTGCCGTTGTGTGATTGGTTGAGGCAGAGGTCACCTGCTCCTGCTGCATTGAAAGCCACACCTCCAGTTTTACCTGACAATTTAATCTCACCGTAGAAAGCCGAAAGTGTGGACTTCAAATTGAGGAAACGTACATCTATTGGTAGTTAACCGTGTGAGACTTGCAGCTCTTTACCTTGTGCCACAGACTAAATGCACAAAGACCAGACTATGCGGAAAAATCTTATAATTTCAGCCATGAGTCGATTCATTAAGTTGTATTTTCTGCTTGTGAAGAGGTACTTTTGTAGCATTAGCCCTCACAGGTGGTGCAGTACGGTCTTTTATACGCAAATGCTATAGATCAGAACGATGTCTGCCTCTCCAGGCTGCTCGCACCCGAGGTATATCAGGGCACTGGGAGAGCTCTGGGCGATGTGTTTTCACCGGAGTTTAAGGTCAGGAAAGCAGACTGGATTTACTAGTATCGCTTATCTGCACGACTGAGAACTGAATTGGGAAAGAATATTCATTTTTACTCAATTCAAGATAGCTGACCTGACCTGCTGTTTTGTCAAGAGGGTCAGAGGACCTCAATGCTGGGGACAAGGAGGACAGCAGAATCTCATCATATTTTGCTCTATTTGCTCTCTGTACAAGGAGGATATTAATTATTTGAGGCAATATTTTAGGCAGAGTGGTGATCTGTATTTTGCATGAGTTTTTGCTCAAACATATGTCAAATTTTTTGGTGGTGACAGCATTTCATTGGACCACAGATAAAAATTTTGAGCTACCCTAAATCTGTCACGTCATTGCTATGAGTATCATTACTGCACATCCATCTAAGGCAAAGACAGAATAATGTGCGTATGACTTTAGAACAGCAACTGAACTTGGATGCAAGTCTTGAAACATGGAGATTTTTGATTGTTTGTTTTGCGCAGTTCTTCATGTTGTTAATTGTTTTGTACATTAAATAATTGCCAGTTGCCAGAAATATTGTTTCTCACAGTATCTTCTGGCCTTCATGAAAAGTCACGTTACCTGACTGATGGGAAGCCTGTAGATATTTAGCCCTCGGAGAAGCTGATCGCTGGATTACCAGCTGTTAGCTCAGTTCAGACGTGCCTGGGCATGGGGTGTGGATCGTACAGAGAGAGCACCCCTAAAGAACATCACTGAACCCCAACACCGCACAGGCCCGATCTTAATTACATGTTTGTGCCCCCAGCACGTTCACCAAAACCTGGGGATCCCTCCAGCACTGCAGTTCTCCCGGTCATCCGATACCTGCCTCTAATCCGAGCCCAGCGGATCACATGACCTCTCTTCCCCGCGTGTTTGCATTGCGCAGTGCTGTCAGACTCGGCGCTCACCTCCTCGACTCACTTTACGATACTTAACAGTTTCAGGAACGTTCCCAAGACGTTATAGCGCTAAAATTTGGGGCTAATTGGGGAAGAGAATTTTGACTCGGATCCATCTCCTTGCTTCTGGCCCAAAGTGCGCTTTTGTTAGCGTGTCGGAGAAATATTTGACCTTTTTATGCCGTGTAACAACAACACGAGAGCAGTGAGATATGTGCGCCCTGGGGTCACTGATGGACGGATCGCGGTTAAGAAGAGGCTGCGTCCTGTCAGTCGGGGTAATAAATATCGCAGCCCTGGCGGCAGACGCAGCAGCGAGGGACGGCCGAGCAGTGCCTCAGCCGGTTTAGCGTTACGTCGCGGTAACGTGAGCGCTCGGCCTGCAGAAACCTGAGAGGTGTTTTGTTCATTTTTTTTGGGCGTGGCGAGCCAGGGGTCAGGGTCGAGAGTCACAGGCGCTGCTGTATTTTCCTGTACGTGCCAGATCTGCCCAAGATGAGTTTTTCAGTCATAACATTAACCACAAGTTTTTCAGGCTAAATTTCGGCTACTGATTTTAATCATTCATTTAAGAAAAGAAAATTAACTCTGAAGTCTATTACTATTTGGGGAGTTACATAGTGACTCCTAAGATCATCACCGGAGAAGGAAGTGGGTAACCTCTCATTAATTTTGGATGTAGACCTCCTAGTCATTGTAGCACGTTGCTTGAGGACAGAGCCAAAACAGCGAAATGTGTTCTTGCTGTGAAAATACTAATGAACTGCAGTGTACCGATATGTCACCCATAACCCAAAAACCCACATTTTAATGATTTGGAGCTCAAGGACGGGTCTTGAAGTCTGTTGGCTTCTGTTGCCTCAGTTTCAATTAGCTGCCTTATTTCACGGTAGGAAGCTGCGCTTGTTAGCGCCTCGATGTGTCATGGTGCCTGTGGTCTGCTGTATAACAGGACATGTCTCCGTAAAACCGTTAAGCCACCAGGCTGCTTGTCCAGCGCGAGGCCTTTAAGATTTCAGCACTATTTTTGTCCCTCGATTCAGAAGACACTGACTTTGATCAACCAGGATATGAACGCAGGAGGAATAGCTATTTTTGGAATGGTCTGTTTCACATTCAAGCGAAGTCAGTGTTTTTGAACCAGATTGTATTCGGTAGCCACTAGCAATTGTGACATCAGCTTTAGAATCTGTAGTAAGGAACATGCTAATCACCCATTCCTGACCTCACACCTTCATGGCCTGTCGTCATTTCATTTCTAACAATTTTATTTTATTCAAACTTGTTGTATGTTTTCAAGCCAGCAAAAGTCAAATAAACTATAAATCTGTCACCTGGTTGAGAAAATGGCTATTTAAATTTGAATTGAGAACGTGAAAATGTGCTGCCGTAACGAAAGGCACAACTTTTTTTGACCGTAACTTAAGTCAGTGGTTCTCAACCTTGGTCCTGGTGGACCCCTGTGTTTGCTGGTTTTCATTCCAACCACAGTTGAAATTTCAGAATTTTAACTGGCTGTTAATTTTGCTTCATTATATGCTTTTCATGTTTGGAGATGTAATTTACCATCTTAATCTGTGGAATACCAAACATAGCTTTGCAATGCCCCAAAGATGACCTACATTGTGCTTATTGCGCTATAGCCAAAAAATAAAGAGGTATCAAGCCAATAAGTTTAATTTGTCAATTTAATGACTTAATTAGTAACGAGATTTATTGTTATATATGCAATAATTAGCTATTTTATCTTGATACTGCACCGCGAAACAGGTGGGCCTCATTGTCCCCCGCTGCGTGGAACGCTTGAAGCAGCCGGACATAGTATTCACGACCGTCCGTACGTCTGTCCGTACGTATGTCTCGAATTCTTGTCAGCGAAGTATCTCAAGAACGAATTGACGGATTTTCTTCAAATTTGATGTCAACATGTATTAGTCTGATACCCCGGCGCCAGTCGATTTCGGTGACCTTTGCGCCATTCTCAAGGTCACACCGACAGATTGTGCATTTTCACACTGATAGCCTTGTCAGCGAGATATCTCAAGAAGGAATCAACGGATTTACTTCAAATTTTAATGTCAACATGTATTAGTTAGATACCCCGGCGCCAGTCGATTTTTGTGACCTTCGCGCCATTATCAAGGTCACACCGAGAGATTGTGGATTTTCACACTGATAGCCTTGGTAGCATTTGTGTTATGATTCAATTCTTCATTATCTTCCTGATGATTTGGATTGATTGCCACGTGTACATACTAATTAAGAGCCTGATGATTGACCTCAGTCTCTAATTTCATTGGTTAAAGATCACCTCTCTTCATGCATATTGAAATAAATTGAAATTATCCAGTAAGTACTGCATGCCCAGAGATGATACATTTTTCATTGCATGCATAGACACCTCTGGCATAATGTGATTTAAGAGTTAAGTAATCCCACAGTATTCGCTCCTAGTTTGGATACTTAACAGCTTGTTAAAATTCTGGAATTGTAATTGTGGTTGGAACAAAAACCAACATACACAGGGGTCCTCCAGGACCGTGGTTGAGGACCACTGACTTAATGCAATCAGTGGATGTTGAGCGAAAGCATGTGCATTCTGTCCTACACATGAAACGGTTACTCTCGATGTTGCAGTGCTCTTCTGAAGCAGTTAACGGTGCTTTTGCTTTGCACAGATCCTATTAGCATTTTTGTTCTTTATTGTAATTCTATATTTTGCGGTTTTGGATGGGCTGCACCTGAGGTCGTAGCCATAGACTACAGTAATTAGCACTTGAACAAGGATGATTTAACAGGCCTGTTATTCCAAGGCAAGCGCTCAGTGGATGTAAAGTATATGCATTAATGTGAGGATATTTGCATCCTAATCAACTGATGAACTACCCTCACTTTCACAGTCATGCACACAGGATTATGTCAATGTCCAAATAATTTTGGACTTCACTATATATGGCTGCTGAGAATATCTGACCTGTGCCAAACGTCTCACCAACATGTTTTTTCTGGATCAGCGTGGTCCGGCCCTACATCCCCGAATGTCTGTGGCTGAATGAGTGAGTGAGTGATGAAGTAAGACCATTGGTCGCCCAGTTGAGTGTACCTATTGGGTGTTGGTCTTCCAATCTGGTGCAGCGTTGACTGCGTTCCAGGTGGATACACTTTAACAATAATTATTACTGAGACCAATACAGACAATTCAATAAACATTTAAAATCCTGGAATTAACATTATAATCCACATCCCTGACCACTCCTGAAACAAACTGCCCACAATTTCGCACACAGACCATAGACGGTCAAGCCGTGTACTTGACCTACTATAAGTTTTGACCTACTATAGTTTTTAAATATGTAACCCGCTGTATTTCTGAACACTTTCAATATTCAGGTCGCCTTTCATGTCGCTCAAGTTGAGGTTGTTTTACTTTCGAATGGGAACCTGTAGCCTCTGAGTTTTAGGTCCAGGTGCCAACAGCACCATCTCAGCCCGACATCCCGGCTGTTCAGAGCTGCGGGCTCAGCCTCAGCGGGAATGCTGGCCATTATCTTCACAATCGCCGTTAGAATGGCAGCTATGTGAAGGGATGAATGGATGGAGAGAGAGAGAGAGAGAAAGAGAGAGAGCATTCAGTCATCAGCATTCCTCCTTTGTTTCTCCGTATTCACACTGCTGCCGTTACTATTAACCTCATCGCTGTGTCTTTCTCCGCGTTTGACCCCAGATTGACAGGAAATCCATCATGTGCTTCACGGGGGGTGGGATTGTAGAGTGGGCCTGCGACTGTCACACATAAGGTTATTGTGTGGCCTCTGTTTGCTTCAAATCTGCTCCTCAGATGCCCTCATCACCGACTCCCTCTCTGTTTTCGTGGTAAAGTTAAAAGATTCAAACATTTTTTTACAGCATTAAATAACCTGGTTGTATGATTGTGAAATATTAGTTCTTGAATAATCACAGATCGATCAGTATAAATCAGGGATTAACAGGTGGTAGACTGGTGGTAATAAACCCTCTGCTTGGACATCCACCATCTTGTTGGTTGTCACTCCAGCATTAACTAAGCACATCTCGCCCAGCAGCTAGAGCAGGGCTGCCCAACCCTGTTCTTGGATACCATCTTTCTTGCGGATTTTCACACCAAACTCACAAAGAATACCTCTGTCAGCAGTCAGAGATCTTGTGGGGTTTGTAATTAGTAGAATCAGTTGTGCCAAATTTGGTTTTAAGTGAAGCCACTCACAAGTGCATTGCCCAAAAGCGTAGTTGCTAACTAAGTTAGCAATTAACATAGTGCGTCCATTCAGAGTCTGTGGTTCCAAACTATGCAAGTTAGCATCAGTGCTTTCGGGAAATGCACCCCAGGATGGTAAATCTTCAGGAAGTGGGTTTAATATTGTGGAAGAGGATGCTTGTGTGTAGGAAGTGGGTTCAGGTGTGCAGAAGATATTTGGCCATCAAACAGAGTTCATTTATGTCTAAATTAATGCAAATTCTTGCACTGATTGTCTTGACCCTTTAAAGACATACGTCTTTTTTGTGGGGTTTTCAGATAGTGTATACTTGTACACACAGTATGTGTTCGATTGGCCGGAAAGTTTTTAAGTGCAGGGAAGAATGTTCTAGACCAGGGTTCTCAAACTGGTCCGTAAAGAGCCAGGGGGCTGCAGGTTTTCCATCCAACTGAGCCGAAGCACCTGTGTTACGAGTGATTTAATCAACTGACCTCAGCCTTCACTGTTAATTAGTCGTATCAGGTGTGCTTCTGCTTGGTTGTAATAAAAACCTGCAGCCCTTCAGCCCATTTATGGACCAGTTTGAGACCCCGGATCCAGTCTTTCACTCATACTATTAAACCTGTGCTGTTATTATTGTGGGGAGGATACTGCGATTGGGATTAGTCAATGGCATCAAAATATGCCTCAAGAAACTTTATTTAGAGATGCACAAGCTTGGCACGACAGATAACAAGCGCATTCGCACTTTTAAACTCAAGATCTTATTGGACTGGCTTGTACTTCATTGAGGACGGCAGTCAAGGGTCAGGATAAGAATTTATTGGTCATTTCTTGAGCATTATAGTGCTCTGATTTTAGGAGATTTTTTCCTTGAAGCCGATGCGCTAACTGGAAAAATAATAGCGGAAGTTGTGATTAGCTTGTGGCTACATTTTTGACTTGGGAGCACATACATTCCTTGCAAAAAATGGTGTTGGTTTAGACCTTTTGTAATGTATTGGTAGGGAGGGTATTTTTGGGCTCTATGAAAAATATATTGGTCATGTGAGTAATCAATGCGTGACTGTATACTGTATGTGTAATGTGGAGAGAATATATATGCTGTATATTGTGTATGTATGCATCTGGGGGGCTAATATAATGGCCTTTGGCTGCTCTCTGCTATGGCGTTGTGGCTGTATTTTCTGCGCCCTCAGATTATGAAAAAGTGATTCATACTCTTCGATTTCCAATGGTTTCCATGTTTAGAAATGGGCCCACATTTCATTCAGGACTCTGGCAGAACTGAAATTTTTCTAAAACAGGGATGAACATTCTAAACCAAGCTGTCATTACTGATAGACCACAGGAGTGTTCCAGACCCACTGCTATTATAAAATAAAAAGAAATAAATCGGTCCATTGAGTCCAATTGGAGGGGGGGGGGGGTCTTTACCTGTTACAGGGCATTAAGAGATGATGGCAAACAGATATTCAGAACAAAACGTTCTCTGTCCGTATTGCAGCAATGCCTTGATTTAATCCGTGATCTCGGCCCATTTCAGAGAGCACACAGGCTGTCAGTACACACTGAACACACGGCCAGTTACACGCATCACAAACTTCAGCCCTCCTGTGCTGTTTGTACAGCAGCCAGACCTGATCAAAGAGCCTGTTTCTAATGTCCGCCAGTCAGGCTACTGCTCCGGGATACAGCACTTAGGAATCACGTCTTTCTGTAGTTTGCCAATGGGCCGTTTAAAAACACAGCATAGTTTAGTCATGGTTCTTTACAGTGTCGCAATCAACACTGGGGGTTTGCAGCAGTTGGGGGGAATTTTTTTGTAAACCCAGTGATGTCATCGTTTGTTTTTCAAATGCTGGTTTTGTCATTTGCACGGACCGAGGCTGCATGTAAATAGCGGACCTGAGACAGAGATAGGGTGAGTCGTGCTCAAACTGTGGACTCTACACACGCCAGTTACTGTGATTTATCAAGCAGCATTCAAGTGGCGGTCTTTTCCTGAACTCAGCGATACAGAAGACCAAAATATAATGTTTAATACCGAGATTGTATCGTTTTAGAAAAAAAAATGTAATTAAAAACAAAGCGGAATTGACTGTTGGAGAGAGGAAAGTGCGACATAATAAATACTGTGTGGCACAGCTGCTGAGACTGTAAAGGCAGTGCCCATCAGAATGACGCATTCAGCTGGAAGGCGAGTGAGTTAAAACCACTTCTTAATAATAATAATGAATCAGTTTTATATAGCGCTTTTCTGGGCACTCAAAGACACTTCACAATGGATACATTATTAATTCACTCACACATTCACGCTCTGATGGTGGTAAACTACGTTTTGTAGCCACAGCTGCCCTGGGGCAGACTGACGGAAGTGTGGCTGCCAGTACGCGCCTACGGCCCCTCCGACCACCACCAAACATTCACATACAGCCATACATCCTAAAATGCATGTTCTTGTGGGTGGGGGAAACCGGAGTACCCGGAGGAAACCCACGCGAACACGGGGAGAACATGCAAACTCCACACAGAAAGGCCCCAGGCCGGATTCGAACCCACGACCTTCTTGCTGTGAGTGGGTTCAAACACACTTATCATGGCTGCTATGCAAATTCTCCCATATCATTTCCGCGGAGTTGGAAACTTTCTCAAGTAAGAAAGAGTACTCAGAAGCAGTCTTTCTCTCTGAGGGCCCAAGGACCCCTGTTTTTAGGCAGGCGTATTAAGGGCAGCTCTTGGTGTAGAGAGTGGAAGAGCATGTCATTCACTCTCTGCTCTGATTATCCTTAACAAACAAAACTGTGACACCATCCAAAGACCAGCGTGCTGTTCTGTACAACCTCTCAGCAACAAACAATGCAATCAAGATGCACAGGAACTGCTCGTAAGGTAAAACAGCAAAGGGTCCAGAGTGTGTTTCCGTCCCCTGCGCATTGCATGATGGGATAGGCTCCAGCCTGCCCTCCTCCTCGCGACCCTGAGCAGGGATAATCGCATTAGGTGATGGATGTATGGAGGGTGAATGCACTTGTCTTTTCCTCAGTGCTGTTCAGTGCTCTCACCTGGAAGAGTGAGTCAGAGCAGCTCTCTCCTTTCCCCCGTGAGTCATCCTGGATTGCGCAGAGAAGTAAAATTGTCCTGGAGTGTCTCTTAGTGCATCCGAGATCTGCTGTGACATTTATCCTGACTGGAACGGTACCTCCTGCCAGGTTGGAACTCCTGAACATCTCTCTATAGGACCCGCTGGTTCTCTAAAAGGCCCAGTCGGATCTTTGTCTTGATGAGTTCATGATGCATTGTTGTCCTGTCGCAAGCCACTTTCTGGGACAAATATATCGATCCGAGGTCACAAAGTTCATTTGCTCGACTTCCTGTTTGGAATGTCTCACATTGTGACATCACAGAGCTCATCCACAGAGACCAATGACAGTCCTCCGAATAATGATTCAGCTGAAATCACTTATTCTAAGAAGCCTCACACTTGACATGGACAGTCAGAGCCAGAGATTCGATGCAAGACTTGTGCAGCGGGAGCTGAGAGAATGTTTGACTGCGTAACCCCAGTCAGATGAGCTGGCGTAGCATAGATTGGACACCGAGATTTCGCATGTTGCAGCCTTCTGTTGCACACTGTTACAGCCCTGAAAGTGCATCCTCTTGTTTTTGCATATTTTTAGCAAGACAAATATCTGTTGTCACGCCTATTGTCCGCATATTATTGCAGAAAAACAGGTTTTTATGGATCAAGAAGAAAATATTGGAGTAAGAGATTTGTAATCTTTGGTTCCAGGGTTTAAGTTGTTCCCAATTGATTTCCATTCATTTTTTTGCGGCCAATGATAGGCTAAGCATTCCTTTGTAGAATTATTGCCCATAATCCATGGCAAGGACAGTTGCAATGACTGAAGAATTTGCTGACAGTCGTTACTATTCATTGTTAGGCGCTTTAGAGAGACTGTTTGCAGCTGACCAAGTTTACACTGTACATGGTCTCAGGTGTAACAGTGTTGTTGTAACACATGTGCAACTCTGGCCCCAAGACACAAAAATTTGGAAATTATAAATCGAATTATGTGGCTGGTCTTCACGTACCCTACAAGCAAGCAAATGAAGATATTTAGATGAACAAATCAATCTGAAAATTCTCCAGTCTGGTCACTTTTGCTGGTGTATTTGTGTGTTTAAGGTAAGTGTGTTTCATAAAAGGAAAAGGCAGCTAAAATTAAATGCGTTTTTAATGCAAAAACAATAGATGCAGCTGTTTCCCTCCTTACCTGATTCCCTCTGAACACCACGGTTACAGCTGCCTGTGAAATTAGGTCAGACTCATAACCCCTTTAAATCTGGAGCGCTGCCTCACCGAACGCTTCTCATTTTCATGTATAAATAAGCGCTTTTGTCCCGACGAACTCCTCTCAGGCTGCGGAGGGCTTTGTTTTTCTTTTCTAGAGCATCGCCTGTCATGGTTTCCAGTTTTAACTGAGGAGGAAGGAAAAAAAACCCTGAAATAGAGGTGTTTTGGTAAATTATTTTAAAGCCTCAGCTTCTGTAAACTGCTGCAAGAAAACTGAAACCTAGTGGCTGTTACTCTGTACGCTGAAGACTTCCGATGGGAATAAAAACGTGTTCTGTAGTTTTTGTACACGCCGCCATGATACTAGATTACGTTGAATTCATCCGTTTGGAAACCAGTTCTGTCTCAGGAGGACTTGCAGACCACTACAGTACCGAGGTCTGATGTATAATGCACAATTTCCTCCGGCAAATTAAGGTTAAGCGCCTCGCTGAAGGTCGTAGCAGAAATGCGGCAGTTGGGAATTACGCCCAGCTGCAACCTCTGCATTACAAGCCCAGTTCCTTAATCCTTCAGAAGAGTGTGATTTTTAATGTTTCTCATTGATTGGATGTCACTGTATGTTGTTAGAACTGTACTGCGGTTAGACCAGTACTGATGAGGTAATGTCAGTCTTACAATGTACGGTCACAGCGGCATTACAATCGCCCATGTGATCTTAGGTCTTACAGGATACTTGTAATGGTCCAGTATTTTTTGTATTCTGATTAAAATCCTGAAGAAAATCAGTTGCATTGTTGGTGCACAAAAAGTTGATGAACTTGTCAGTGGAGGATGGACAACATCCGTTTTCTTATTTTTGGCAGCCAGCTTCCCTCAGTATGACATCACATCGTCAGTAAGTTTTTTGGCAGTTTCTTTCTAGTAGGTATAAAAGTAAGATTTGAGCTTTGAATGAAAGGATAGATCACTCCGGGTCGCTAGCATATTTTAGTGTAAAGCAGCGGCGTAAACTGAGCTGACGATCGGATCGGTTCTAAACATTCCTTTTAACCAATGACAAGTCCCGACCTGCTCTCTGTCATTTTCATTTATTAACATGTTTTCCACATATGAAAATAATCTCTTGGCAATTTGACAGAGCTTAATTATTAATGCTGTGTTTGGGCAGTGAAATGACAGGCTAAATTCAATTCAGAGAAGTATTTTACAAAAAGTACACTTACAAAAAAAAGGTAAACTCTGGAATCACAATGTTACCTTGTTGGCACATCCTGTAATGCAGGTGATCTCACCTGCCGTCCATGATAGTATAAATCAAAGAATACAAAAATCTGAAAGCCCTTTACACAATTTTGAATAATGCTGATTTAAATGCACCAAATTGTGTGTCCAAATTATTTCTCATCTTACCTTCATGGGAAGAACTGGCTACACCTGGTACTGTGGTGTGTCCTCTGAGTGAACCTGTTAATTAAAAAAAATTGCGAACAAGTCAGGACTAATAATGGGTTTAAAGGGATGTTCTGTGCCAATCCTATTTTCAGCTCTGGCTACGCTAGTGGTGTAGATTACAGACGTTTGATTAACAAGAGAATAAAATGCTGCACAGTGATATTTTCATTTTGGAAGCAGTCTTTAATTCCATATAAATAGACCTGACTTAAACCCTTTCAGATCCACAGTTTTTTATTGGACAGCACAGCCGTTGAATTGAGAAAATCGCCAGTATACCAAACAGCAAACTTAATTATTTTTAGAATAAAATAATAATAATTCTAAACTGTACAGGAAGTATGTTGAGCTAGAAATTCGTTGGAGAATAATTAATTATCATTAAGATTTTTGTTTCATATCCAACAGATAAAATCTGTATACTGTACTATGGCTTTCAACAGCAATTTAAGACGGTTTATTTAGCATAACAGAGATTTTCCAAGTCGGCAATCACTCCACGTTTAAACAGAGGATTTACTCTCAACAGGCTCTCAAGTACTTTGCCGATTAAGAATTGTTCGGTTCATTTACTTGCTAATTATGATTAAAAGGTAATAACGACAGAGTCAACAGTGCTCAATGTGTGAAACTGCAAGGATAACAATTATGTGAATAATTAACAAAAAAATTAAATCTTAAACTTTCTCTGGATTCCATATACCATTCTGATATAAAAGATTATGAAAGAAATAAAGGAGAAAAATGAGATAAAAACATTTAGCTTTAGTTTTAGGCTTTAAAAAGCAAAACATCTAAGGCTATTAAGTCCATGAAATCAGCGTTGAACCTATCATATACTGCTTTTCGAACAGTAAGCCTTGCAAACACTCATCTGCACTGTTTCAAAAACATTTCATCAACCCAATAATGTCATCTGTACATAAATTGCCCAATACAGATCACCGTATTTATTGAGGAAATAAATCCTGGGATTGCTAATCTAGCAGAGTGAATGAGAACAGAGTGACAGTAATCATGAATTAAAATGGGGGGATTTTGCTCACCCTTACATCATTTGAAAGGCACGTTTCTGATTTGTAACCAATAAATCAATCTAATGCGCCCCAACAAGAACTAAGAGGGCGTGTACAACTGGTTTAATCGATGTACATCATTTTTAGCGTTGGGACATGTGTGATATATGGGTCAATGTTAACTTTTTGGGTAAAACACTTTGCCCTTTCATATTTACCATGCGAAAGTATGTGTTCATGACAATGGTAGCACTTTTTTTTACCGTATGCATCACCTACATTGGCACCATGTATCTGTAATGTTAGCCCCGCCCTCCCTCCATACACTCACCTGTTCCTCATCTTCTGAAGACTGTGAAACAGTGTCACTCTGATCATCCCCGTTCTCTGGTGTCACTGGATAGTCAGGCTCAGTGATGTATCCTGCAGTTTCAGCGACAGCTTGAACTTCCGCAGCATTTACTGCACATGGTGTCTTGCTGCACACAGCAAAATGTTCAGAGTTAAATCAACTCTTAAAGAGTCTATTTGGTTCCATTTTGACTGGCCTTGTTTTCCTCTGACGGTGTGGGCAGGGAATCAGCAATATGACATCATCTTCGGGGCAACAAGTCATATCTCCTAAATATGTGACAATTGGCCAAATCAGTCAATTTAATTCTGTCATTTCTTTTTTAAAGAAAAGTCACTTCATTTATTTTTTAACTGTCACCTCTCATGTATAATATAAGGTTGTGGAGCACCACAGGTACCCTCTAAAGGTAATATTGGCAGACTATACTGCAGTAGGGGTGTCTTCGACTAACGATTTTTATAGTCGAATCTGATTCGTCAGATTTTGCCCATAGTCGACTAATCGTCAAATCTTTTTTTTTTTTTTTTGGAGCACAGCTAATGGGGATCCCTGCAAAACAACAGGTCTCTTTTGCGAGGTTCATCGTGGAATCAGATTCCTCCGAATCGAATCGTCGAATAGTCGACAATTCCAGGTCGCCACAGTATTGCAGGCAGATTTTGTTGAGAAGGTGGCAGGATTCTCCTGGTGGAGACAGTGGGACTGTCTGTGCTGACTGAACTCCTTAGTGTTCTGGTTGAAAACAGAGAGGCGTTTCAGGGTTGCTTTATGGGGGGTTGGGATGGGGAGAGGTGAGGGGAGGGGGGCAGAGAGACTTTAGTCGGAACGGTGCAAATTTACTACTTTGTTCAGTGTTTTTTCATCATCGGGTGGAAAAGGCACAAATTTGTGGTTTGAATAGAATGCGAGGGGATATAGGCAAGATATCAGCACCAAACTCGGAACATGTATTCTATGTATAGTCTAGATGTGCTTATTGCTACTTTGGAAATTTTGGGATTCCTATTTTTGTCATTTCCATGGGAACAAATCTGGCCTTAGTGCACATCAGGCCTCGGTTGTTTCTAGAGCAGAACTCAAAAACCGTTCAATCTATCTTACTGAAACTTTGCATGTGTATTCCTCACATACTGAAGTGGTGCCTTTTGATATTTTCAAATTTCTGAAAATCTTCTTTTTTTCATTTCCATGGAAACCAGTTACATTTGGACTCAGTACAGAGATAGGTTTGTTTTTGGAGCACATCTGAAAACCCGTTCATTATATCTTTCTGAAACTTTGCATGTGTATTACCCAAGTCCTGAGGTGGTTCTCCTTCTCATATTTTCACATTTCTGAAATTATTTGTTTTTCCTTTCCATGGAAGAGACATAGATTTGGACTCAGTCGCAGGGCTGGGTTTGTTTCTGGAGCAGAACTAAAACACTGTTCATTAATGACCCTTGTTTTTAGGTCACCTGAGCCGAAGGCGTGACCTGTTGCGATCCCCTTTCGTCCGTCGTCGTGCGTTGTGCGTCGTCCGTCGTGCGTCGTCCGTAAACTTTTCCTTGTGAACCAAATAACTTAAGTATTTATGAACCAATTTTGATGAGACTTTGTATGCAGGCTTATATCCATAAGATCTTGGACGAGTTCGAAAACCAGATTGATTCGATCATATTTGATGGAGTTATTGCCCTTTGTTATATTGTCATCATAAGCCACATTGTGAACACAACAACTTAAGTAAGGGTCATTTAAGGATGTCATGTTTAGGTTTTGGAGGAAACTGGAGTATACCTGGAGAAAACCAACAACCTGTGGTTGGTACTTGGCAACTGCCTGTACAGTTTGAGGGGAAAATGCTCCGCGGGATGCGGTTTTACCTCAGAAGTAGAAAAGTAACTTGACATATGTTAATGAAGGTATTATTCCTTCCTTTCACTGAAGGTTTTTTTGTTTAAACGCAAAATGAAGTTTTTATGAGCATATTCACAGACCGCACCGACCAAACCTATGTATTGTCAACTCTGTCAGTGCAAGCCTATTGTCTTGCATTTACTTTTTTATACCTAGATATGCTGGAAACCAGTTATCTTTATAGATGGAAGTGTCTTGAGGTGCTTTATAAAAATTGTGAATTTCATGACCCCCAGGCTCCATGTTTGCTCCTGGGGAGGGGGTCAAGTTTACTATAGTTTATATAGGAAAATGATTCTTTTGGTATTAATCTCTACTGGAAATCATTCACACTTGATTGACATTACAACAATGAGATGATATTATGATATTTTTGACAGTTTCCCTTACCCAGGGGCTAAGGGGCAGGGCCCAAGGGTCAAAATGGCTTGAGAAATCTTCTTTGCTTAAAGAAAATAGCCACAAGTTACATACATACAATTTAGAATACTCTATTGCAATGATACTGGTTTCCATTAATCTGATCCCTGGGGTCAAAATTAGGGCCACGCCTAATGGCCAAGGTTTAACAGTGGATATACTGTACTCAGGTGACCGTTCAGGCCCATGGGCCTCTAGTTTTTATTGCCTTTGCCAACGTGTGCTTCATAGTCTTTGATAGATGTTGCCAGTACATACTTCCAGATCATTCCAGAGGAAAATCACCTCAACATTCTAGTTTCAATTTCTTTGAAGGTGTAGGATTGGCATGACTTTTGCAAATAATCAGGGGCTGGGGGGATATGTCATCTTCTGATGACTCCTGTTACCTAAACTGGTACTCTGGAGGTAAGATGTGGACCATTTTTGATGAAACTTTGTGGGGAGATATGAAAGCAGTCACACAGTATATAACCTTCCTCCTGAGTCTAATCAAAATCAGTGTGCAACTTCCTCCATAATCCTGCTTGCAAACAAACAGACCGACAGACAGACAAATGGACAAACAAATGGGGGTAGAAGCACATCCTTCATTTAGTTTGTTGGTGGAGGAAATAATGACATTAGTGGTCTGAATCTTGCACTTCAAGTGTTCCGCAGTTACTATCTTAGGAAAATGATAAAAACCCAGAAAGCCTGGAAGAAGGGAGGGACATAGATTACTGAAGACACTTTTCTGCCAGAAACTGTGTACTGCTGTTTGGACAGTAAAGCAGTCGCTTACTGCTGGAGGCAAATGGCTGTAAGACGTTATATAATTGGCGGAGTTCCCCTCGTCTGTAACCCTAGATTTATCAGTTGGATTTGTTGCCTCACGGTGCTTCTGTCTGCTTTACTGTGCCAATGAAAGCCATCTAATAATGACAGACGTCCGTTGGAACACAGTTATTAAATATGTAAGTGTGGCTTGGCCCAACCTGTGAAGCCACTTGGCAGTCAGAATTTCGACTTGAAAGAGACCAGGTGTGTTTCTGCTAATCCTTCCGAGGTTTCCTCATGTCTGCAAACGGGAAGTTTAACCCTTAGAGCGCTAAATGCAGCTATTGTTGCTCAATGAGTTGATATATCAAAAATTTAATCTGTTGAAAACCTATAATGTGGAGATTTGTTTAAAAGAGCTTCCGCAGGGGAGCACTTTCAAACAAGTCGCCACACGATGGGGTTTCAACAGCACAAGATAATTTTTATTTTAAAAAAATTAGTTCAACACTCTAAGGGTTAATTACTCTTACCACTATCACCCTTGTTTACATTGGTGTTCAGGCCTTGAGTTTTTCTCAAGCATATCAAGACTATGTTTCATGAAATTCATCCGGTAAATACGCTTCAATTTGATTCTTAATGTGAACAGAGCTTAACAATACAGACGGGATTATCGTTGGACATTCGTCTTTATGTATTAATACGAATAAAGGAATTTGTGATTAAAGTTACAGTAATGCATTCTGACTACCTAGTTCTGAAGTCCTGTTAAGATTTTTAATTATTGTAAAATTATATTTGTTTGCGATTTTTTGGTGATCTCATGACTAGGACACCATTATTTTTCTTTCTTTTTTTTAAGAAACCATGTTCCTCTCGCATATTAAAAATGGTTAAAAAACAACACCCACTGTAACTATAAACTTGGTCTGCCAAGTGCTTAGCTGATGATCATAATTTATAATTTACTTGTTGGAGAATTTCTGCTGCATAATGAATGTGTTACACTCGGAGATTTGCATATAAATATGAGATGGTTTCCTGTGGGGCTTTGTAATGCTGACTTCTGTTTGCTTCAAGTATCGTTGAGCTGAATAGTTTCCTCTAACTGGCAAAGAGCCTCTCTCTCTCTCTCTCTCTCTCTCTCTCTCACACTCACACACTCTCTCTCTCTCTCTCTCTCTCTCCTCAGCTCTCATTGTTTTCAAGTGTATTTTGTTGTATTTCAAGTGCTGCAGAACTAGCCTATAACTCATACAGCTCTCGATGATATTTGGCTTTACCGTGGTGGGCAGATAATGGAGTCCTGTTTTACATTCGTCTTTGTATGACCTCTGCTTCAGAAAACGAGGGTTTTTCAGTTCTCTCACGGAGTTCTGTGTCTGCGCCAAACCAAGTAAAATAAACGTAGTTTTACAGGAGTCAGATTGATTTTAATGCTTAGAGTGCTGAAAAAAGTTTTAAAAAATTATAAATTCAATTTTCTTGTGCTGTTGAAATGAGTCGCCACATGATAGGTTTTCAACAGCTTTGAATTTTATATCTTACATAAGTGAGCAACGCTCTAAGGGTTAAAGCCTATTTTTCAAGGATAGTTAAACTTTGCCGGGTTAAAACAGGTAGCTGACACAGCCGAAAAACCACGACTGAAGCTAACATACGCAGCACGGTTTAGCACAATATGTGCTTTTGGGACAGTCTGTTACTGGTTTGGGTCCTGACCTCAGTTTCATTTTTATCGTCAGAAATTACTTTCTGTTTGACTGTGCTCCATTGATATTGATTCAGCTCAATTCAATTTATTACTATGAATAGTATTCTTTCCTTCAGACACCATCAGAAAGATGCTTTTGTGGGAATAACTGAATGCAGCTGCTGTTTTTGTGTTCTGGTCATTTTAAAATGTGGTCTCTTTAGATAGATGTGGAAATTTCCAATTGCTTAGAGTTATTGTTGTGCTTTTATAACACACCTTGCTGGTAATTTCTGTAATTGAGGTCATTCACAGTGTAAACAGGCTGATGTAGCTCTTGTACATACGTACCTCTCAGCTGCGGTCCCCGGGCTGTCCTGTGTGTCCTGGTTTTTATTCCAACCAAAGTTGCAATCTTAGGTTTTTAAGAAGCTGTTATTTTTTATAAGTTAGGTGCCTTTCACTTTTAGAGTGGATATTTACCCTCAAAACAGGATAGAAAATAGAGTCGGGGAATTGGTTGATGGAATATTTCATTGCAAGATTTGAATGGGTGTTAACACTCAGAAATGGTCCACGATAAGTGTCAGTGGTGGTCAAAACAGGTCTTATGATGTGTGTTTGAGTCTGTGTGTGTGTTCTGATTTGTGTGTGTGTTTGTGTGTGTGTGAACTTTGCATTTACAGACTTACAAAAGTATTTGTGGGAAGTGAAATGATGGAGGATACAATTTTCCAGCTTGTAACAAAATGTATTTAGAGCTGGAGAGGATTGGGCTGTCCGGGCCCTGTTTCACAAAGCAGGATTACAGTTAGCTGGATAACTGCACCATATGAAGCCTGCATCCCTACCACACCTGGATCACGAACTGCACTAGAACGAGCCGCTCCAGGTTTTCAACAGTGAGGGTATCCAGCCCGCTGTAATCCGTCATCATGACACCGGCCCCCGGTGTCGCCTTTCCGACACGCCACACAGCGTCATGACGACCGGAGTATAATGCAGCCTGACAGAGTCCATTAATGGTAATGGGTCAGCCATTAAGTGCAGTAAAACACTGCCTCTGTAAGCTGCAAAGCCGCACGTCTTCGACATCCTCACAGGACAGAAACCCGGCTGTGCTTATATCCCAGTTTAAGGAAACCCCCCTAGCCAAACTGATCTGAGATCAGCTCAGTCTTCTTAGCTCTTTGGGATTTGGTTTGGCTGCGGTCCAGGGAAATGAAGCCCAGGATCAGCTATTTTTTTCCCTTTCAGAGGTGTAATGAATGCGGCCCACAGTATTTTACGGTATGCGGCAGCGATACTGACAACATGGTAGTTTTGGTCTAAGATTAGAAGGACACCGAGGAAGCCAATCAAAGCTGTCAAAATCCACGCGTTTCTGTTGCAGTAGACAATCAGTTGTGAATCTTGCAGCATATCAACGAGATGCGGTTCTGATTCCTTTCCTCTGGGTTGGCCTTTGCTGCTGTCGTATGTCTTAAGATGCTTTCACACCGGACGCAAAACAAATTTTTCGCACGACAGATTATATTCAAAGTCAAGCAAAGACGCCAATATGCGCATATCGTGTTTGTTTCTGGAGTCAAATGCTTTCCTGTGCTTTGCTCATCTTGCCTGGTGCATTTGGACTTGCTGACAGCAGAAGATCGGCAGAGTTTAGTCTCCCAAGATTGATTCACTTGCTCCAATCTGCCAGGCGAGTCTAGTCAAATGCAGAAAAGCACTAAAATCCATGATATCGGTCAAATTCAGGTCTGATGTCCTCAGTGGAATCAGAAGAACATCCTGTTCCATCCTGTTCCCGGCGGTTTCCTGCTACTGCATCCCAAACGCCCAATCGTGAGCGGCAGTATCGGGATCAGCCCAGTTGGACTGGACCTCACTCCTCTGGGAAAGACCGCTGTCGCTTCGCCAGATATCTGTTGGTGTCTGGAAAGAGAACCTCAGTCGTGGGGAAACTTGGATCCATACAGAAGCGTTTTTTAAGAAAGCGCCTCTCTGCCCGACAGCGCGTTCCCTTCTCTGTGCTGTAACACGTGTGCGCGTTCTGCTGTTTTCTTAGCGAGGCCCTCAGACGGTTTCGAGTTTGATGTCAGATTCCTGTTAGCCGCAGCGCTCATGGGGTTGACCCATCTGACTCCGTAACACTGCCGGTGCTGTTTGGGTTCGCCTGGTCTATTTTGCTGCTAAACCTTCATCCATCTGCAACAAATTTGAAATAAAAAACCTGCAAAATTAATATGATTAGGCACATATGAAAAATTACAAGTTAATCTCAATTAAAAAGATTGCATTGCATTGCATGCACTGGCTAACTGTTTCATAAATTTGTATATTTTATAAGTTTTTCTTTTGAGTGTATGCAATGTTTAGGTTGGAAATCCACGTAAATATTTATAAATGAGACCCCTGATCCTTTACGCTGGTGAATAATGTCTTCTTTTATCAGCTTGCTCTGGTTGATTGGGTTGTTTTTTGGGAGAAGAGTCGAGGTTAACCCGCTCCGTTATAATGCTAACTGTCACCTATGTCCCGTTTTAGCACACGTCGGTCGATGGCTACCCTGACCCGCCCCTCGCCCCGCCCACCAAGTCCAGCAGCCGGCAGAGCCTCCCCCGGTGCCGAAACTCCATCGCCTCGGCCGGCGACGAGCACCCGCACATCGGGAACTACCGCCTCCTCAAGACCATTGGCAAAGGCAACTTCGCCAAGGTCAAGCTTGCCCGACATGTGCTCACCGGACGAGAGGTAAGACCATTAAACTTCATTGTCCAGCTTCATTGCACTGATAAGAGCGCCCATCTTAGCAAATGTTTGAACCCTTTCAGCCCTGAAATAAATTTTTTAAAAGTCGTCTTGTGCTGTTGAAAACCTGTCACACGGGAGCGCTTTTAAACAAGTCGCCACATGATAGGTTTTCAACTGCTTTGATTTTGATATCTTACATAATTGAGCAACAATAGCTGCATTTATTGCTCTCAAGGGTTAATCTTATTAGGAGAAAATTTTATCTTATTTTAAGTCACCGTATGCTTGATGAGTGAAATTCGTTATTCGTTCGTTATTCGTTATCCCATTGCTAAATCTAGAAATGAGTCAAATTTTTTCTCAGCACATGGACAAAATTAGGTCGTAGAAATAAGCGTTTTGAGTCTGAATTTAAGACTGAAGTGTTGATTAGAAGATGGCCTTATTTCTCATTTTTTGCAGAGGATTGGTTTCAACCAAGGTCGATGGTTTAATTCCATAATACTTTGCGGTTAAATTAACTGTAAGTCGCTTTGTATAATAGGGTCAACTATGTAAATATTAGTGCCAAGAGTGTGGATAAATCATGGGCTAGGGCGGAGTAAAACAGGCTGGCTACTTGCCTGATTGGTCATTAGAGGATTCAAGGCTTCTTCACCTGCTAATGAAACGACTTGTCATCAAACCGTGAGAAGTGGCCATGACACTCAGTAACAGAAAGCGCGTGGTGCGTCATCAAATCACTGTGATAGGACAGATTTATCAATGAAGTAGTGACAGCTGCAGCCGACAAGACAACATTCCGACACTATGAAGCCTAACTGCCAGTTTATATACTTGAAAACAAAGGAGACGTCATGAGGCTGAGCGAAGCGAGTAGCTGTGTTCACAACGGCATGAGCGTTTCTCTGGTGACCAGCTGCTGACAAAGGTAGTCCTCATTTCTTTGTTTGATTTCTTTTTTTCTTGATAAATTGAAGGTCTAATCCATTTAAAATTTTTATTTCAAGGTCCCCTATCGTGACAGCAGGTGCTCAGCCAATGAGCCATTATAGGCCATCTCAAAATCTCTCCCTCCTGGCATCACTGGGGGCAGGGGTCACAGAGAATTATGAAGGAACTGATTAACTGGTTGTTTGAAATTGACCTGTCCCTCTTGCCTCTGGGCAGTGTGATGTCACAAAGGAACAGATTGTGAAATGGCTTGTAATGGCAAATTGGCTGTGCACCTGGTGATATCACTGGAGGCCATTTAGACAGAGCCTCAGATGTGATGATACTAAATTACAAAAGTGAAAACAAAAGTTATTCTTTTTTCTTATGCGCTTCTCTTAAAAACTGCAAAGTCAGGTTTTAGTTTAATTTAAGGACGTGGATTTCTTACCTAACTGGACCAGCCTGGAAAAAAAAATCAAAATCTGTGATGTGACTCCGTTTCAGGCTCTCTGCCTCCCTTTGTTATTTACCAAGTGGAACATTTTTGCCCAGGTGTTTTTTGGAACACAAAAGGTCTGGATTTATTCACACTGCATGTCAATTCAACACTCATCCACACCACAGTCATAAAATGGCAGATCTTCTCCACAGCTGGTGTGTGAAATCTCTAGATTCATCTCAATGGGTTTTTACACTGGTTCTGTAACTGCAATTAGCACTTGAGGTTTTGTTGTTAATGTGATATTGTGACAGAAGATGGGGGGGTTGCTGGGCTGGGAAATGGCGGCGCTGGTGGTGTTGGGCAGTATATCACGCAATCTGATATTTAAACAGGAAGAAAAAATGAGCACCTCGTCATGTGTGGTCACTGCCAACAGCCTGTGGTGAATCCTACTGCGCTATACTGTGAACATCGCTATCAAGTATGTACATACTGTACATACATTTGTATATTGCCTTCTGTGTGTTAATCCGAATTTATGGATCTATTTCATTTTTTATTGCCCATGCCTGTTATCTGCTGTACAAACCAGAAGTATTATACCACAAAAAACTTTGAGAAAGAGAAGTATACAGTAAACGTTTTTTGAGCAGCAACCCAGCAAACAAACATTTTTCTTATCTTTGGCTGGTATTGTAATCAAATTTGGCACAAAAGTTGATAGAATTATGGCAAAATAGGGCTCAGATTATGGGGTTTGCTATTTCATGAGTATGTTAAATTCTCCTCATTCTTCAATAAATTAAGTTAAACTGCAGACAGTCAAAGACTTTTGGCCAGCACTGTACTTAGAAAAGCAACAGTGAAGTTTGATTGATTTTCCCTTTTTTAGAGCAGATGAACGGGGTGAGAGAGAGGCGAGTGGTTGCCATGTCAGTAGAGGGAGTGGTCTAATAATTATTTTAACCTGCCGGTGCCGCCTGGCAGTCCTAACGCCTGACAGCTAAGCTATAGCACTCCATGGAGTCTTTGAAGTGCAGGTGTTTCTGGGGATATTTCTCCAGCGTTACAGCTGTACATTCTAGAACATTACTGTCCTTCACCTGCTGTGATTGTGACATCATCATTAGAATGCTCAGTTCTGACGCCAGTTATGATTGTGACCTCATCATTAGAATGCTCAGTGCAGAATTCCACTTATCCAGGGGGTAAAATGTAAACACAGCTGAGCATCCGCTAGAATACCGCTTCAGGCTATGCCAGTGAATTTCATCATAAACAAAAAGACCCTTGTAACTTCATCACCTCACTGCAAGAAGTGGGGTCGGATCTGGCCTGTGGCTTTCTGTGGTTAAATGGTACATGTGGTACATGTATGCTAGGGTAATCAGAGACTCTAAATGGCCTTGGTGCAAGTGAATTTTGTGTGAATGGTGTGTGATCACTGCGCTGAATGGGTGACCTGTCCCACATGTACCCCTGCCTCTCGCTTGTCGGATTCTAGGATTAGCTCCGCCCCTGGTGACACTGAGCAGAATAACAGGCTGATGTAATGGACAGATGTATGCTGTCCATCACTGGTTGTTATCGAGGCATTAGAATGTCCAGTTAAGGATAGAGAAGAGTCTCCCAGTCTGTCTGCGTGACAAATTGCTTGTCTTTAAGTGCTCATGTGCCACCCTCTGGGAATACATCCATACCATTAATCAAGTGCACTGAGAATTACACTGGTGCTTCACTTAGACTATTCCTGCATCCTGCATAGGGAAGGCAAGTCATATTTACGGGTTATTTTCTGATATAAATATATATATATATATTTTTTAATGTTTTTATGTAAAAAATTGGTACTCATTTTGACTCCTGATGTAAATCTCAGCTCAGATTTGCTTCATGAACACAGATGATGCAGGTGTAGGGAGTTCCGATGAGGACCCACAAGGGACACGGTATTACGTACAGTTAATGATTGACTGCTTTCACATTTCAATGCTTTAGATGGTATTCAAGTGTTCAAAACATCCTTTAGATATTAAAAAAAACAAAAAAGTACACTTGAAAGAGAACAATCACATAAAGTAAAACATTTAATCTGAATATCATCATTATTCCCCCCGGCATAGAATGCGGGGGGATATAGGCATCGCCTCGTCCGTCCGTCCGTCCGTGTTCATTTTGTTTCCGGAGCAGAACTCCGAAACTATGCAAGATATCGGTGCCTAACTCGGAACGTGTGTTCTATGTATAGTCTAGATGTGCCTTTTGCTACTTTGGAAATTTCGGGATTCCTATTTTCGTCAACAAATCTGGACTTAGTGCAAATTCCCCTGTCAGCACCAAAATAGATATTAGATAATAGATAATAGATAAACTTTGTATGCATTTTATGTATATTCTAGTGCACATCAGGCCTAGTTCGTTTCTGGAGCAGAACTCAAAAACCGTTCAAAATATCTTACTGAAACTTTGCAGGTGTATTACTCACATACTGAAGTGCTGCCGTTTGATATTTTCAGATTTCTGAAAATCTTATTTTCTTCCTTTCCATGGAAACCAGTTGCATTTGGACTCTGTACAGAGAGGTTTGTCTCCGGAGCGGAACTCAAAAACCGTTCATTATATCTAGAGCTAAGATGGGGACCATTTTTGATGAAACTTCGTGGGAAGATATGAAAGCATTCACACAGTATATAACCTTCCCACCGAGTCTAATCAAAATCAGTGTGCAACTTCCTCCATAATCCTGCTTGCAAACAAACAGACCGACTGACAGACAATTGGACAAACAAATGGGGGTAGAAGCACATCCTTCATTTAGTTTGTTGGTGGATAATTTTTTAATCAATTGATGATCTCATGGCAATCTACTCTAATAATAATGCTCAGACCACAATATTGACCAGTTGTATTGCACACATTTTCCTGTAATAGAGGCCTGCTCCGTAATGGTGGGCAGCTCCTGATTACTCTGCAGGGCTGGAAGGGGTTCATTCGGCATATCAGGCTTCCCATCTCCCCTTCTCGGCCCTTCCACAAACACGCTTCCCGTGGCCCTGCATCTAGTCCCTCACATTAACACTAAAGAGGCCTGACTTATCAGCACCATCCGCTGTCCACCCCCCCCAGTATATTTCCACTCCTGGACCCTGAACCTTAGCGCTACGAATGAAGAGCTTTTATTTCCGCCTCGAAAGCTATGTTAATATCAGGCTGTTAATAGAGCCAGACTCAACCCCTTCTTCATGAACAAATGGTCTCTTAAGTTACTGTCCTATACGTCTGCTGACTGCTGTTAATGAAATATTCTATAATGGGCAGACAAGCCAGTTTGGTGAAATAATAATGGATACACGGTAATTGAATTGAGGTTTTTTATGCGTAATAAAAATTACTGCCGCCACAGCACAAACGGGTGAGAGTGCGAATCCTCGTTTTTTTTCTTTTTTTTTATTAATACCTGATGCGGTTGTAAACAACAGAAAACATCAGGGGCTATTTTAAATGATACAATGAGAGAAACTGTTTTGAGTAGCCAGCCAATGAACTGTATGGTTTTCAAGATTCCTTTACCTTTTTAAGAAGTATCACTCTCCTTGTTTGTGCCTGTACTTTGTTCACTGATAAATTGATTGTAATTATTGGGAAATGATTATGGGAGGCATATCGGCCGCAGTAGGCTACTGTGTGAGATTTATATGAATGAAAGTTCAAGAGGCAGGTGATGGCGCACACCCGACCCAGGTATGACACAGGTGCTGGTAACCACCAGCTCTATCAGTAATTCCCCCTGAATTCCATCACCTGTCGTGCAATTACTTTCAACAGAGATGATGAAATAGTAAGTAAAAGTTGAGAGATTCATTTTAAGATTTGGTTTAGTTACAAGCATATAAAAACATTTATGTGAAGTGCTGTCAAATTTCAGAATAATATGAACAATAATACTGTTGAAATATGCAACTGGCCAGTCTACTGATTAGTCATCATAACTGAGCGAATCTGTTGTTTGATCGGCAATCAAGCAAAGACCAAAACAGAAAAGGCGTAAGATTGCCAGTTCGATTAAATATGAAAAGTTGCTTTAAAAGTGTGACTGTTAATCGTGCTGCCCGAGGTTTGCCCTGGGACCACTCTTTTGGATCCTCATGATGCTCTTTGATTCGGTGTCCGAGCCTGTGCTTGGAATGTGTTGCCACGGTTACGGCTCGGAACAATGCTTAACCTTGGATGGGATCGTGGAAAGGATGTGGAGCACTTGTACTTTAGAGTTTCTTTTCAAGAGGAGCTCGAGAGGAGCCTGTGAGTGTGTGTGTGTGTGTGTGTGTGTGTGCGCGCACGTGTGTGTGTGTGTGTTTTTGTGTGTTTAAAAGATGTGTAAAAGAACAGAGTGCACACAGAACCCCCCCATCCCCCTAGAACATGCGTCACGCCTCAATAACATGCTTTGATCCATGCGTAGATAGCTGTCCTGCCCTTACCCATGATTCCATCTCCTGCACTTAGAGACTTTTCCGTCATTCACTTACATGTCTCTCTCACACCTCTCAGAGACATGTCTGTCACTCTCTCTCTCTCTCTCTCTCTCTGTGTCTCTCTCATGCTCTCGCTCTCTCTCCGAGGTGTTCCTGACGTCAGGTGTTGCTTTGACTGTAAGTTCCGTGCTGTCACCTTCGACCCCCCCAACACTCTCTCCAAATGCTCCGCTTCGAACTAGTGGTGTACATTAGTGCCTTCCCTCCCTGCCCTCCCTCTCCTCACTCAAAACCGTCCCCCCCCCCCCTGTCTCCTTAATGCCAGGAATCACTGCTGAGGTACACAATGGCTCCTTCGGACACGCTGAGGTGTTTTGCCCCTCCTGTGACCACACAAAGCCGGCGAGCGCCTCTGACTCAGGATCCGGCTTTTTCAGCCTGACGGAGGGCCAGACCCCCCTAAAAAAGTAGATTTCCATTACTTGGCACAAGCTGGAACCCTGAAAAAATTTGTGCTCTATGGTGCTTCTGTTGTAGTAGGAATTTGATCGCTGAAAATGTAAGATTGATTAGCAGGGAAAACAACTTTGGACAAGAAGGAAGTGTGAAATTGCAGATATAGTAAAGGAAACAGTTAGCAGGACTGCTGTGAAAACGCATCAGGATCTCACGGTCAGTTCAAATGGCACAGTGTCCCAAAACTACGCACCCGTGTTCACACCCGTGTGTGTTTCTACCGCGACACGAGTGCTGTCCGGGCGTAGGCTGTGACTGGCTCTTTGGCAGCAGTATTATCTGGGATGTCCGCTTTTGTTTGAAGTGGATTTCATTTCAACAAGTAATGCTTAATCAAAGATCAACACAAAGGAGCAGGTTTACAAATCTATGGCAGCGGAAGTGTCTTTGCCAGGATCTGGATCCAATGAAGTGTGGCTCTGTGGCCACCAAGCTTTGCACTGACCATATACATGCGCAGACTTTACTGGTGCTACAAGGGAAAAGTGCTCATTTACAGCTTGGACTCCCTCCTCAGGACCTCCAAGGTTAATCTGTTAAACCAAGTCTGGATTACTGGCGGGTGAGATGTATTGAAAACAATGATGTCAAAACCTCACAGTCCTAGGAATCACAGTGAACAGGTCCATTGACTTACGACCCAAAATACTGTAAGGTGACAAGATGGGGTTCACCTAAAGTCAAATAAGGGAACCTGACCTTTCACCTACTTAATGCAGGTTAGTCATTGAGAAGGAGGTCATGCACATTGAGTTGTGATGCAGTTTTTTCAGTGGCTGAATTTCATGTCATATCCTATCACAACCGATCTGAATGGATTTGACCCTTTGCCAGGAGGGCAAAATTGTAAGTTCTTAGGGGAAGTCTTATTCATTATTCAGAGCGGAAATAGGAACACATGCTTACTTTGTTTCATAGCAGTGGAGTTGCTGGTTGTTTGTGGAAAGGACGTTCGCTGACATACGGCTGGGCTATTGTTAGCACGTATACGAGCTGAGTTGGGCTGTGCTGCTGGAATTCGGTCCTGGAAGATCCGTTCCGTCTACTGGCATTTCTTCCTGCTGGGCACTTAGCAGCTTGAATCGAACGATCATCTTGTTCCGTTTGTGATGGAAGCATCTCTCTGGAGAGGGAGAGAGGGAGAGAGGGGGGGGGGATGTCAATAAAAGCCCATTTTGAATTATGAATTTGAGAGACTGCACACACAACCAGAAATCTTGTGAAATGGTCGCCTCTGCCCCTCTCAGTGCCAGAGATTTCCATCTGTTTTCTCTTGAACAGGTAACAGGTTACTTTATTTGTAACTGTAGGTAGATATACTTGCAGCCAGTGAGATGATAACATCCACATCCAATCCATAAACAGGAAACACACTGTTACGACGCACATTTAACGTAATAACATGCATTAGAAATCAAAAAGTACTATTAAAACATACCAAAACATGATAAAAGTAATGAATAGATAAAAAGTAAAGTAAAAGTGCTCGAGGTTCCAGCCAATCCAGATGTGGACCGTTCTGCGTTACATGCATTACCGTTCGGACACACAATTTGATGATAAATATGACGACAATTTTTTATTGCTTGGAGGTTCCATCTTGTTTAAACATTGTTTGTGGTCCTGGGTCAGTACTCCTTCATGGAAAGTAAGAAAAATTTCCTTCCCTTTTCCAACTTTTTTGCTTCAGCCTCATTTTCAGCGTTACGGGTGTTACATTCAGAGTGAAATGAAACGTCGCTTTTTTCAAATCCTCAAAAGTCTGTGAAGTGTGCCACTGAGTGCATTTCTTAGTTATGGTTTGAATACCCAATATATCAAGTTGTCATATCAGGTATTGTTGGGGATTTTAGAAATACCGAAATCTTTTTATGAGGGAATTCGGGCGTTACGTGCGTTACGAAAAAAAGTTACGTGTGTCACACGTCCGAACTCGGTATGAAGAAATCAATTTCTGGAGCATTTTATAAACATGGAGTGGTTTGTTCTTCTTTGAAATAAATATTTTTCACAAAATGAAGTGGTTCAGGAGTCCTTTCTTTGTGATGGGTTCAGATACGAAGCCATTTATACAGAGGAAACTGCAAGAAGCCATTCTTGCCAAGACCAGTTTCTTTTGTGAAACCTTGTTTTTCTGCAAAAAGCTATTCTTGCTGAGACCAATTTCTGTTCTGAATCTGAAACCATGTTGTTTTTGAGCAATTTCTTGACACAGCTGACAGTGACAGGGCCACCAAGTCTTCTATAAAGGAATAGAGTGGAAAAAGCCCCAGCAGACCTGTGTCCTCCATGTAACACAGAGGACCGATTCTCAGGATCACTCACTTTTATTCAGACAAGTTTCGCTCTTTACCGAATTTCCAATTTCTGTTCATGATTCTCACTTTAAGATATTTGGAAATGTATATTTTCCCAGAGCTGTTCAGTGAGACAGTTTTGCTCGCATTTGCGATAAAAATGAAATGATGCGCGAAGATAAATTTGAAAACACTTGCACACGTGCGAAAGGTTGCATAATCGCTGTTGATTTGCCCCAACTTCGTCTACTGCTAAAGACGAGTGGGTATGATTGTCTTTAAGATATTAAGGAGCGATGCATCAAGGGAAATGTATTTTGAAGTATCTACCAACCATTTAAATGCTTTCGCGAAAAAAACTAAATTTCCCGAACAAGAATGTGTTGCACCGTCAAAGACTGTAAGAGGCATTTGAATCGCTTGTTCATCCGTCAAACTGACATTACATCAATCAGGTTCCTGTAAACGACTTCAGTTTACGCAGGTCATCATTTATTTCCCCAACCCCAAACCAACACCCGACCCCTAACCCAAACTCAAGCCCTGAACTCTACCTTAACCCAAATTGTAATCTTGTCTAAATGTTTTGAGAAAGCTGGAACCACCAGTTCCAGTAGGTGTGGTTGGAGCAGGTGGCAAGGAAGACATTTTATATGAATTCAATACTGTTGTATAAATGAAATGTCAACATGCACACAAGCAAAAAGCAGGACAGAAATCACAAAGATTGTCACTCTTTTCTGTGAAAAATCACCTTTAAACGTAATACACGTGACGTTACGTGCGTTACACATCTTTCAGGCAAATTCCCATTGGGAAAATATGAAAATCTCCGTGATTTCTTTGGTTTATTTATTTTTTTGTTCACCCATTCTACTTCTGCATATGAGAATGCAGGCCAAATATGGTCAAATGTTTGTTCTACATACATAAAAGGGTCATTTTTGTTACGTGCGTTACACGGACAACTCCCTAAATCTGAATCGGAAATTTTTCAAAAATTGTCAGTTACTTGGACATTGAACAATTGTCATTGATTAAAGTAAGTCTATTCAGTAAAAGACTGTGTGACTCTGTATTTTTTGTGTTGGAAATGATAAAAAGTGAGAAAAAACATATCATTGTTTTTGCCTTTTTTTCTAATCTTGAAAGTGGCTTATATTTGATGATGTGGCACAGATGGCACACGTGATGAATCAAGTTATAATTTCCTACTGGTTTAGATGTCTAAGTCTCCAAAAAAATGTATCCCATTGACAGAATTCAAAATTTTCTTTTTCTGACCCAGGACCACTTTGGCTAGAATGGCCCCTGTATAAAAAGAGGAAAGTTTTGTCTCTTTATTTTGCTTTTCAGAACACAGGGTTCATGCGCTGAAGCTCGTTAGATTGTGCCTCGGGGGGCTGGTGTTGCAAGGCTAACACCTCGCCTCGCGCAAGGACAGAAACTAAGTTTGTACTTAGTGTTATTTGTGCTTGTTATTATTGCAGCCAATCCAATAGTAGACTTAAGGAGCTGGAACGGGTCTCCTGTCCCACTTAGATGTTGTCCGATTTCAGTTTCTTTATCCTGTCAAGTACAGAGATCTTTTCTCTAGTTTTTAATCTCTTATTCTATGATTGTGTGGGAAGCCTTTTCCCTCAGAGGTATAGACATCGTTAGCGTTTTTGCTGTATGTGGCTATGTTCTTTGTAAAGGCAGCTAATGGGGTCAGCGCTGATGCTATACAAGGTTAGCATTGGTGTAGATGAGCATATGGGCTTAGCGTTGTAGCCATATTCAGTTGTATTCTCTGTTAGTAGATGGGGTTAGCATTGATGCTATGTGGCCTTGGGAGTGGTGTAAAGGAAGCAGATTGGCTTAGCTTTGTTGCTATTTTCTGTTCTCTTCTCTGCAAAGGAGGAGGATGGAGTTAGCATTTTTACTATGTGGGGTCAACATTGCTGCTCAGTGTCTTTGCTGTACCTGGTTGTATTCTCTGCTAAGGAACTGGATGGTGTTAGCTTTGGTGCTATATGACGCTGGCATCGGTCTAAAGGAGGCAAATTGGTGTTGTGTCCTTGCTATTTACTGTTCTACTCACTGGGAGGAAAGCAGATGCAGTTAGCTTTGGGGTAATATGGGGTTTGCTTAGTGTTGAAAAAGCAGATTGGCTCAGTGCCTTTGCTATATGTCGTTGTACCCTCGGTAACGGAAGTGTATAAGGTTTGAGGATAACCGTGCAAACTGTCAGAACAAGCCTGCAGTCAGAGACCACAGTCACCCCTCTCTCATTGGCAGTGACTAATTACAGGCCTCACATTGGCAGCCAATAATGTTACAGCGCTGCGCCTGACCTTCTCCTGCAGATCAGTGGAGAACCACCAGTGAGCCCTGATTTAACCTCTGAGAGGGGGAGTAATGAAGACTGTCACCGTGTGTGTGTGTGTGGCGGCCTGTATAGCCATACTTTTGAGAACCAACTCTTGGGAAAACACAATCGTCATGAGGACATTTGGGGTTTTGAGGACATTTTGGGTGGTCCTCACTGAGAAGTACCGAGGACTATGGCTAATTGGTTAAAGTTAGGGTCACGGTTACATTCAGGATTAGGATTGAAGTTGCGGTTTGGTTTACAGGGAGATAAAATTACTCGGGCTACCTGTGAGGTAGCTCGAGTGTAGGTCTATCATTTTGTCTGTGTCTGTCTGTTTAACCATCCATTCATCGCGTCATGATAACAAGGCAACGCGAGGTCGCTGCCTGTTTCCAACAAGGTCAGGGCTAGCCCGAGTGTATGCCCAGTTTGTGTCCAGTTTTTTTGCGGTTAGGGTTTGGAAAGGCTGTATAGAATAGATGTAAGTCGACACAATGTCCTCATAAATATAACCATGCAAATGTATCTGTGTGTGCGCTGTAGTATAATGGTCAGTTCTCTCCCCTCATAATTGAGCTGTTGTAGGCTCATATCCCTAGAGGGCCACTACCATTGTTTTCGTGAATAAGTAGCTTAACATAAATTGCTTCAGTAAAACACCCCACCGTGGAAAATAAATATGTGATAAATAACGGAACTTTGAATGTGTAGCGTTAAGGTTTAGTTTGGCTGCAGTAGAGCAGTGGTTTGCAGACCCTCAGGGAAAGTGAAAAAACAGGCTGCCGCGCGTTTGATCGATTAAACACGTCTCTCTTACATGTTCTTCTGTCTCTTGTGATCTCCAGGTCGCCGTGAAGATAATTGACAAGACTCAGCTGAACCCCACGAGCCTACAGAAGGTAAGGATTGCGTTTTGGTTTCTCTGCGGTGTGCGGCCATTTTGTGTGATTTGGTCTGTTGAAGATTCAGTGCTGGGAATACTGGACTCCTCTTCAGTTTATCTCACGGCCAGGTTATCCCAGGACTGGCCTCCCAACTTTTTCACAATCCATCTTTAACTAGCAGCTGGTGAACTTTTAGCAATGGTTAGGGAATACACAAATGCATCATTGGGTTAGGAAAGAAAGACTCTCTAACACACGAATGTCTTCTTGATGAACTCATACACAAGGCCAATATTTTACCTTTCATTTGGTGCATTTAGGGTCTTTTGGGGGACGATCATAAAAGCACACAGATTCTGTAAATTACAGTAATTGTCATATGGCTCAATTATTTTTCCTCGGAATATGAAGGCCCTGTATCTTCTCCATCGTGGCATCTTTGAATCCTCTCTTCCCACCATCTTTGCTTTTATTCCTGTTTATACAGTCAGTGCTAATGGGTCAGTGCTGCGACAGTAAATGCAGTTGTTATGGGCTGCGTATTAACTCCTGTTTAACGCCCCAGAGTGGGCAAACTGCACCTCACCCCAGGCTGTGATGCTGCATTAAGCAGGTGCAGACCGTTTTACTCCGGCTGAAAATCCTCCTGCAGTGCAGCGCATTACAGCTAATTTCTGATTGGACTGCGGGGTCAGGTGGTTAAATGGAGCTGTGACCATGTTAGCTGTGCTGTGTTTGGCGAGGGTAGTTACCATACAGCAGATGTTATTCAGGAGCTCAAAGGTAAAATGAGTGCTGCACAGCAGTGTTTCACAGGGAGTCGCACCTGCTCCGTTATACTGACGTGGGCCCTGAATATTTACACTGCGCTGTGGTGATATACGATTGATGAAGGTCAGGAGAATCGTTGGGGCCATTTACAGGTAGCGATCCGAAACAAGAAATGGAAACAATCGATGTTGCGTTGCTAAATACGGGCGCTGCGCCGCTACGGCTTTTGATTTATGTGGCCTGTCCGGCCCCAGGCTGGAATCTGAGGTCACCTGATTGGCCGTTGATTGGCCGCTTGGCTGGGCTCGTCAGGGTAACCTGCTGACACGGCTGTTCTCGGAGCGTGAGCCCCTGGAGTTCCATGCTTACATCAGCGAGCTGAACGCCAAACGCGCGTCAGCGATCACCTCTCTCTCTCAGAGCTGCGCAGGTCTCCTGCTGCAGCCGCGTCAGCTGTAAGCACAGGACAGAAGGGGTCCATTTTCCAAAAGCATAGTGGCTAACTGCGTTAGCAACTTACAGAGATCGACCATATACAGTCAGTGATTCCACCTATGTAAATTAGCATCTATGCGTTTGGAAACCCCATGACCGGGCCAGAATTTCTCTACAAGACCCTATGCATGTTGGGACCATATTTATGTAATTTACGGGTGACTCGCACATATGTGATACCCTCTGCTTGCCATATCTTTGGAAACCTTTTGTTTTGGTTTGTCAGTATACCTTTATTACCTGTGGATGTACGTCTTGCAAAAGAATTGGGTCTGTAATTTAAAAAGATTACTCCATATGGATTCAGATGCCATTAACTTAAAGGCAGAACCGTTAACATCAATGCTGTTCACTGTAGGCTCCAAAAAGCTTTCACCCCAAACCTAAAAAAAACAGCACATCTCATCCAACAGCTTAGGCAGATCCACCCAATCCTATTCCAGGAGATCTACTGTCCCGTTTGTGTTCACACCAACCCTGACGATCCACTGACATCTTGTCGGTCGCTAACTGGTGGAATCAGGGTGTGCCAAAGCAGGATTTGGCAGCCTTGCCGTACGCGCTGACCAGGGCCTGACGGGGGTTGTATGACTGCAGCCTCTGAGGAGGAGCAGTGACTGAGGAAACTCACCCAGGGTGCAGCACTGCGCCGCGAGCTCTCAAATCCCGTGGAGCTTCAGAGCGTGCGGTCGATAACCTCACTGAAGGAGCGTCGGTGCCGCCTTCCCAGCGCCTCTCAAACGCAGAGACACTGAGTCAGCGCTTTTTATTTAACGGGCCAGACGGTCTGGCTGCCATTTTGTAGAATCAGTTATAGTGAGACACGGAGAGGGCAGAGAGGGTGCACAGATGGGGGCGGGATCGTGGTGCAGAGGGTGCTGTGGTCAGAGTCACATGACCTCACCGCGGTGAGAGTACGGAGAGTGGAAACCGGAGTAACAAGAGGAGACCCACGCAAACACGGGGAAAATGTAACAACTGAAAGGCCCCAGGCCGGATTTGAACCTACAACCTTCTTGATGTGAAGCGACTGTGCTACCTACAGTAATGCAATGCTGCCCACATACTGTTGAGCTCACATATCACGGTTACTGTATTCAACATGTGATACTGCTGCACTTATCGGTTATGTGACATGATGTACTGAACTGTTCCCGTTTTGCTCAGTAGAGCTGTGATGAGTCAGCACCTCTGGCTCTGGTTTATTGGTCTTTGAACTCTCATTCTGGCCTTTTTTTGTAATAAAACGAAATAGAATTGGTTAACCACAGCACCTCTTTCATTTCTTGCGTTTCGCTTGTCGTTTTTTTTTAGTGTGTGTGGTCGGATAGCTGAAAATATCCAAGAACCCATTAATTATCTGAGCCCAAGTCACAGCGCATTAGAGGGAGGGAATTTTTGCTTGTTTCCTGATTACTCATACGGTGTACAGTCGGTTCTTCAGTTCAAACACACAGAACCCAAATATCTGCGAGCCTGGCTTGGAAAGCAGCGAATAATTCCAACCAGAGGAGAGTATGCCATTATGATTCTGCCTTGTTCTGTTCATGTTTTGCCATGTCTTGATCCATGCCATGTTTTGTTCGTGTTTATTCTTGCATATTCTCCCATAGTCCATTCCCTCAGTTTCATTCCGGTCCATGTTTTGTCTCATACTATGCATTGCGCTTTGTCCCCCCGTCTGGTCTTTTGTCATGTGATCGCTCACTGCCCCAGTATTGTGTGCCACACTTTTAGGTGATTTCATGGTTTCTGGGATTTCAACCATTCCTTCCTAGCTCGTTTACTTCCTTCTCCTTGCTTTTCTATTTTACTAACAATACTAACAGTTTATTATTTTAGATAAGTTACTAACATTAACTAACATTGTTTATAGTACTAACTTACTAACAAGCAGTAGGGATTGTATAGCTGCACATTACTAATTGACTAACGAGCTCTCAGCGCTCGCTCTGTTCTAGTCTCCGCCTCTGGCCTTCACTCAATTTACTTTGCAGTGTTTCAGCAGATGTTCTGCACCTTGTTAATCACTGTTCTGCCTCTCACTCTGTGCACGGTAGAACTCCCTAACCGGAGCTGTATGTCTGTCAGTAGACTGTCTCTGTGATCCCTGTCTGCGTTTTGGCTTTTGCCAATTTCTTGTAATCAGGAACTTCCTCATGTTCATTCCTTTGTAATTAGTTTGATCCAATTAACCTGTGTCCTGCACAGGATGTGACTTCCCTCTTGTCTATTTAAGCAGTCTTTTCACAGCCAGCTCCATGTCAGAACGTTGATCAATATTTCTTTGTGCAGAGCGCCTTGTATGCCATTGAGTATTGTTTCTCTTCTACTGGATGGCCGACTTCTGTTCTTGCCATTGCCCTTTTTGTATTGTTTTTGTCTTTCTGGATTTCGACCCATTTTTGTATGACCACGATTTCTGTGTTTGGATGCCCTCTGTATGACCCTCGGACTCCATTAAAGGCATATGTTTTTTGGATTTCTGTCTCTAGCGAGTGGTTCCTGAACTGTACCTCACATATTCTGTCCACTCCTCCCTCTGAATGACTGCGCACGTAAACATTAAAACGGAAGAATCTGCCTGTTGAAATTTTCGCGAAAATAGTGCTTTGCAGAGACACGGCAAGCAACATCAGCACTCACGAAACTAAGAGTCATATGGAAGGACAAATATCTCGTAAGCACCAGATCCGGCTTCTCCGCTCACCAGTCATATCTACCATCCTCTACGCCTGTGATTCACAGACCCTCACGACTGACCTTCAGAAAAAAAATACAGGCTTCTGAGTTAGTTTAGATGCCACCGAAAAATATTTAGCATCTCATATAAAGACTATGTTGCAAATGAAGAAGTGCAGAGCTGGGTCACTGCAGCCTTTGGAAAACATGATGATCTCCTGTCAGTAATGAAACAACACAAGCTGGAGAGGTACGGGCACATTACGAGGTCCAAAGGACCTGCAAAAACCGTCCTGCGAGGGACTGTGCCGGGAGGAAGACAGAAAAAGCGGTGGGAAGACAACGTGAAGGAGTGGATCAGCCTCCCCCACGCCACCACCTAGAGACTAGCGGAGGATCGGGATGGATGGAGGAGGGTTGTCATTTCGTCAGTGGTGCCCCAACGGGCCATGGGATGGAGAAGAGACTGGAGCAAACACTAGCTGTGTTCGAAATCGTCCACCCATTCACTCACTCGCTATTCTCTGCATCGCCTATATGATATAGTGCACTACCTAGGGATGACCAAAGGAGATTTCGGACACTACACCGGAATTTTCTGAACATGGTTGCGTCAGCAAATGCACGGGATATACCTGTGATGTAAGCGGACGCGCCAAGCATCAAGTAAACAAACCAGAGGCTCAAGCTGCTTTCACACCGGACGCGGAACGAATTTTCCGCACGACAGATTACATTCAAAGTCAATGCAAAGACACAAATACACGCGAAATGCTTGTATTCGCATTTTTGCATTGACTTTGAATGTAATCTGTCGTGCGGAAAATTCATTTCGCGTCCGGTGTGAAAGGGGAACATTGGAGAATGTATTTCTGCTGGGTGGAGCCATCTCACTCCTCACATTCTTCTTCTGTGGAAAACACGACCGCAGTGCATTGTGGTATATGACACTACAATGTAGTGTACATTGCTTGCTCACTCGATTCCACTGTGCATTATGGGTATTTAATAGTCCATTATATAGTCGATGAAAAGAATTCGAACAACATTCCAAAATGCCGGACACACTATGTAGTGCACTACATCTGTGATAGGGAGCGATTTTGAACTCTGCTACTGTCATCCTAAAGAAACTGTTTTATATCAGACTGTTTGCAGTGCACTGTGAGGAATCTGATTTGCTGATTTGATTATGAGATCAGAGGGGAGTTTTGTGTTAGAAAAGGCTGAATTCTTACACACTGAGATTAAATGGATTATGGTTCTCGCTTGCGGTCTGAACAGCTAGCAGAAAGGGGACGGTTTTAGGTTAAGATTGTATACTGCTGGATTTCTTTAACAACCTATATTTCAGTCTGTGAAGGTTTCTGAGTTCATGTATTAAAGCATTAATATATAGTTTTGTACTTATATTTATTCCAGAATATTGAGGCTTTAGTTCACTTTTCTCTGACATTGAGCTCTCAATTTGCACATTTTCAGCAACCATGTGAACTCACTTTTAGCAGTTAGAACCGCAGCGATTCCATCCTTCTGTCGAAAACTGAATCAGATCAGGAACGTGGTGCCACCTCTTTCATAAAGAATTGTTTGTCACTTATTAAAACGCTCAAAATGGAGAATTGGCGGAACAGAGTTAACATTGGGATTTGGGTGTAAAACATGACTTCCTCGTTGCATAAAAAGCCGTTTCTGACGCCATATTACCTTAACCCTATGAAGTGGAGTTAATTTTTTCAAAATTCTTCATAGAGTGAGTGATCTTTGGCCTTATGGTTTCCAGTTCAGGGGCCATTAGCCTTCGTGACATCAGAATTAGAACATTTAGATACAAATATTCCAATCATCTGTGATGTCACACTAGAAAGGAATTACGAGGGTGAGTCATCCTAAAGTTGCCTGTAACTCCTGTCTCATTGCAAACCATGAGCAGACCCTCGTTACTCACTGGATTGCAATTTTTATGAGGAATAAAATATTGCGTAAATATTACTCACACAGACCCCAGCATTGATTTTTTAAAACCCTTGGTTTAGTGACTTATGGGAGGGGCTCTGTGAATAACGTGGGTGTGGTCTCTAATATAATGCCCAACAGTGAGCTTTATATTTTATAATCTGATTTTATCCAGGAGGATGAGGAAATGTTCTGTGGAGATTTAATAACAATGCTCTGTACAGTGCTTGCCATAGAGGCTCAACAATAACATTACGTGTGTGTGACGATTGGCTGGCAGTGAGCGATGTTTGATTTGGGAGGCGCTGTTTGGTTCGTGATATTCATGTGCGCTACAGTGTTTTAGCGAGAGGAAATGCTTTTGTTGCATGTGAAAGTTGTGTCTGTGGGAATATTACTGTTGAACAGAAGATGGTGAAGGTCACCTTTTGAACGAGACTCTGACTTAAGCTGACTGTTTATAATGTTCAAAGACCTGCTCTATTGTGGCTGTGCAGGCAATGCCTCTTCGCCCGATTTTAGGGAAGAACCTGAAATGAAGGCCATTAAATAGTTCATGCGTAGATAGCTTTGTTACTGAACAAAGAGCAGCTGTGGGTTATTGCCGTGCATTATTTCTCTGGTGCTCGCAGTCAAAGCACTCAATTAAACACACTGCAGATCTGGTCTGGTATCAGCTGACCCAATGAAATCATCAAATAAAGGCCAACATTAGCTTTGATGAAGCAGTAATGTGAAAATATTGTAGCAGCTCAATATTTTAGTCTCTGGGACACTTTAACTCTTGATGGAGGAGGTTACTTTTGGATTTTTTCCCCCTCCGAGTTCAGTTAAGGCAGTGTTATGTAACTTCACTGCTTTTAATGGTCCGCCATCATGTGACCAGGTGCATGGCCAATCAGCCATGACAGGGCATTTCAAATCTATCCTTTGTGACATCAGAAGGGGGAGGGATCACCGAGAGTAATGAAGAAACTGATGAACTGGTTGGCTGAAGTTGATCAGTTCTTTGTGCCTCTGGGCAGTCACTTCACCATTATGATGTCACAATGGAACGGTTTGTGAAATGGCCTGTGAGGATTGGGCACCTGGTGACATGATGGGTGACCTTTTAATGGTAGTGATTCTGACATCAGCGATATAATGCTCACTTACCAACATTATAATCATGTCTCTGCGACCTCACTCATGTAAGAGGTTAAAACGCGTTTGAGGGCTCGGGGTTTGGCCAATGGGGAGAGGTCTAGTTTACCAGTCCACTGGAACATCTCGCATTTTCCGAAAATTGGAGATTCTCCATCTCTGATGGTCGCCTGTAACCGCAGTGATGGATGAAACGCCATTTCAGCAGTAGGCCTGGACCATAATAGCGATAAAAACCATTAATTTTTAAAGAACGCCACTTTATTAAATTATCAGTCAGTTTGTAGAATGGAGGATCTCACTGCGAAGATGGGCCGGGAGGGCTTAATTATGGTTAAGCAGCTGAAAAATGCCCTGTTTTATTCAACAGATATTATCTTTCTCCTTTACAGCTGTTCTGATGAAATAGTCTACAAGTTGGATGATTTTCCTACATATTGTGGAATTTATTCTCCTAAACCAAGGTCTCCTGTTTTTGATGTGTGTAGAATATCATGTTTCTGTTCATCCGTATTTGACTTTTTTTATCACACTGTACCCCGCTGTCGCTCAAATCGAGGTCCTCAAGGGCAGAGAACTTCGGGTTTTCCACCCAGCCGAAACCTGGGAGTCAGAATTCATGCCAGCTGGCCAATCAGCTGCAGGAACAGGTCAGTTAGGCTGCTACAAGACCGTAGAGCCAGAATACTGATGAAATGCAACTCCTTGGGTAACCTGGGCTGATATTCTGTCACTGATGGCACGAGATGCATGTAACACCCATTAAGTTGAGCTGGTCATCTCTGCTTCTCCAAACTCAGGCTCATTGTTTAAAAATGCAAATAAACAGCAGCATCGGTGAAAAGCAGCGTTTGTGTCATTAACCAGGGCCTGATGCTGGGTTATGCTCTACTGCTGGGTTATTTAGTACCCGTTAAGACTAAGTCAGGGATCATCAACTTTGGCCCTCGAATTCAGATCCTGCCCTGATTTTTTTTTCTCCCAGGCGATTAACTGATTAACTGAATAAAATCGGCGGGTCGATCTTCACACCTGACTCACAGGTAAAAGGAGGGTGGAAAACCAGCAGTTTTCGCCGCTCGAGGACCGTATGTCGATGATCTCTGGTCTCAGCTGAGTCCAGCGCTGTAACAGGTCAAACTGCTGGACTCATAACGAGGGGGATTTACTGAGTTCGGTCCGTTTTTCTGGAAGCTGAGAGAGTCAACCACATCCTCTCGTGATTTCCACTCTCGGTCGGCCAAAAACATCCCAGCCGGAGAGAGTTTGGCCTCGGGGTGACGTCCACTGGCTCTGAGGACAGTTACTGAGTGAGAGCTGTAGCGGTGCTGCGGTTAGACGGTGCTAACGGAACAGCATTTGGTACGGCGCCTATTACAGGGGCTGGACTGAACCCCAGAATCACCCATGATAAACGGCTTTAACTTTTCAGAGTCAAGACTATGATTGCAACAGCATCTAGTAATAGAGGTCATTCTTGTAAATAAAGTCTCCAGAGGGAGAGTCGTTAGGTGTTGGGACCCATGTGGTGAACACATGTGACCACATCGGTTTGCTAAACACAAATGGCAGCACACAAAGGGAGTCACTAATTAACGTCGCATTTCTATGCACTGTCAGAGAGCAAAAGGCCAGAGCGAACCAGATAACCCCTCTCCTTCAGCAGGAAAGAGTAAACACTCCATCCCCAACTTCAGTGTGAAATCAAGCAGTGGGTTTTCCCCTTTGTCTCAGAGGGCCTCATAGGAAAATAAAACAGCCTGGTTTCAGAGCACAGTTTGGGAGCCATGTTTGAAGGTCACTCTTTTTACTGGGAATTATTTTTTTAATTATTTTTTCTTACCAAATTTTCCATTTTGGAGTTCTGGTGAGGAGCTGCCTGTATATTTCAGTGTGAAGCGTCAGTGTGACAGTGCTTCTGTGAGGACTGGATTGAGCCGAGATGTGAACTCTGTCTGAGAGTCGCTGTAAGCAGGGCTCAGCCAATGAGAAGCGAGCTCTCAGCACCTGGTAACAACACCTTTTCCCGTGCGTGTGCCGTTTATGACATCACAGCAGCCATCCCCTCCCCTTCCTTAGCGCCGCGGTTGCCTGTAGCAACAGTGCCGGAGCTGTTGGTGACAGAAGCGCGGGAGAGAGCGGTGTTCTGTCCGGGAGAGAGAGGGGGGAGTTACTCCCGATTGTAGGAGTCAGCTGAGGTGAAGAGCACCGCCCCCATCTCTCTCTCTCTCTCTCTCCCTCTCTCAATCTCTACCTCTCTCTCTGAACACACTTCCACGCTTCCCAAAACCTCGCTCTCCTCTGCGGTGGTGTGAGGGGGGGAGTTTGGGCTGTGATGGAACAGAGAGGATTACATCATCACACTCTTCCATACAGCTGCTTTGCCTGTGCTGAACACACATTCACATGCCACACACACACACACACACACACACACACACACACACAGCGCGCAAAACAGACACGCTGCACACAAACCATAAATAATGCAACACATGTATATACTCAAATACACGCAGGGATGGACACCTGTGCACTTATGGGGTCATGTGCACACACCTGCTCAAGCACAAACACACACGTACACACAGACCCGCACGCACACACACACATGCGCGCACGCACGCGCACACACACATGCGTGCAGACACACACACACGCACCTCTTAGCAGTCGTACGCGGTTACAGAATCTCCCCCAGAACAGCCCTCCTCAGCGCTCTCTCTCTCTCTCTCTCGGGGACTGGAGTACCGGAATGTTCTCCCTCGGCACCGGAGGAATGCCACCATGTCAACAGCTCAGATCATCGCAGTCAGCATCTCAGAGGCTTTTCTCAAATCTGAACAAAACACCAGCTGAACATGATTTCCCAGCGGGGAACCGTTTTATTTTTACTCATTTTATTTATTATTTATCCAGATATTTATTTTTAACAAGCTGTTATTGGGGACAGGCTGCTTTTACCGAGTCGTGACTGAACGGGAGTACGATATGCTCTCGGGCTGAAGAGCTCGATGGATGAAGTGTTTGTTTTTATGTCTTTATAATTTCAGGCGAATATCGGCAACTAACAGCAGTATGGCACATGACGAGCTGCCGGTCACCGTCAGGATTCAGTGTATCTGCTTGGATGAAGCGACATTTAGTTTTTATTTATTGTTGCATTTTTGACTTTGCTTCTCCTGGTTGTAGTTAGTGCTAAGGCTCGGGCCGTGGAGTTGTGCGCTAACTCCACTGGCCTTCAGGAGTTTCGCATCTTACTAAGCATCTGGTGCCATACAGCTGATAAACAATTAAGAATTCACTCTGACAAAATTGCGATGTTAAGAACGTTATGTCTCAAATGTACTCAATCGTCACAATACACAAATTAATCTCCGGGGCCTGATCTTCACCCCTGGACACCCAGAGCAGATTGTCCTCATTACTGTTATTGTGTCCCTGGATAAAATCGGCGACTGTATGGATTACATCTGCTAAACCACCCTGTCCATTGAGGTTTCGTGCGGTTTCACCACAGGTCACTGTTATCAACCAATTTAATTTATATTTGGCATAGGCAGAAGATGTCTTGAGGTCTTGACGCCAATCAGTTGTTGTTGAAGTTGGATTATAATGTACAAAATAATTAATTTTTGTAAATTAATGTCTAAATGGCATGAAGCCAAAGACTGTGGCCCGTATCTCATTTCTTGTCACATTTAGGGCTCAGATTTGTATTCAGGACTGATAGGAAGTCATATATTACACTGCAGTTTGTGACCTTGGATTTGTACTTTTGACCTTGGGTACAAGGTCAAACAGGAAAACACCCTGTGTCTCGCTTATTATTACATTTAGAGTAACAGTTTGTAGGAGAGACGGATAGGGAATCGTATTTGGCGCATCAGTGGGGGCTTGGAACAGGTGAGCAGACCCTGACTCTGGCTCATGGTCACAGCCTGAACACAGCTGCTCTCCACCCCACGCAAACTCGATTTCAGTTCCCGCCTCGTGGTAGCGTGGGAAATAAAGAGATTTCTTTCTTTATTCCGACTAGGAAACACTTACAGCTCGGGAGCAGAGTCGTGATTCACTCGTGAGTGTTCTGCAGTTTGTGCAGAGCTGAAAGTCAGCAGCGAATGCCCTCCTGGAGTCAGGCCTTGTAGGAGGCTGAACAGTTTTCCTTTTTTGAATAATGTGCCACTTTTACGCATAATGCAGCTCAGTTTACCTTACTGGTTTCTCAGGGAGGTCTACCATACAGCGATCTGCATTACATGAAGTTAAAATCTGGACTAACTGGGCCAGTTTGCAAGCACTTCATATCATGAAACAATGACTGTATATGAAGCAATTTTCATTTTTCAGTGCTTGTACACATTTCATACAAAAGTTTTAAGTTGTTACTGTCAGAAATTACCATCCCAAAATCCAACTATGAAATGATCTATGTGGATGTTTATAACAGGTGTGCATCAAGATTTAATGTTCCTGCGTTTTTTCGTTTCTGTGTAAGACAATCGCACTGAAAATGCTGGCAGGCTGAACAAATGGACTTCTAAATAATGTCCCGAAAACTCAGAGGTTGGAAGGGAATTATTGTGTTCGCTGTGGAGGGAACAATGTTGGTGTCAGTGCTGCAGTTCCGCAGTGCAGTGTTCTGTCACTTCCCACAGTGAAGGACTATGGGAAATGGAAGTTCTACGGGGTCCCCCTTGATGTGAGCCTTTGTGTGTGACTCACTGATAGATCCCTCTCAGAAAACTATCTAGAGTGGAGACATGGCCAGACAGATGCTCAAGTCTCTAATTCTGACACAAGAATGTGTGAATAAAACGTTTTAAATTGGAGTGGATTCCAGTGATGAAAATGCAACAATTGCCACTTGTTATATTGCTTGCTAGCTGGCTAACTCTTTTTGTCATTAATAAATACAAATTTCAACCATAAGTTACACAATTTACTTTTAATGTAATGGCGAAAAACATTAACCTGTTAGCTAGCAAATTATTTGTCCCATTGACTTGAATTGACCGCCAAATAAAAGCTAACGATACTGATGGTTAATGGTTACCCGCAGGATCGTTACGATAGCGTATATATCGGTTGAAGTTTTCCAATGAATGGAATCTGGCCAGTCGCAAAGCAAGAAAGTGGTATTACACGTGTGTATTATTAAGCATGTATGACATGGTCGTGTTACACTAGTTTTTAACGATTTATGGGATGAAAAGGGTTGTAATCCTGGGGGGTTGGACGTCTCTGTTCCCAGTCTCTTAACATCATCAATTCTCAACCCAATACGGTGTGACATCAGAACTAGATACGAATATGATATTGAGAAATACGATCCATGATTGGTATGGAGTCCTGGAAGAGCAACGTAGAATTATGACTTTTGAAAAGTATTCTGTCAATCCTTGCCTTCAACTCAAGGGTTTACACTGGCTGATTGTGCATACATCCATCTAATGGCTGCTACCTTACTGTGTACAGTATACTGATAGTACAGTTAAGCTTCTTAAATCTCTATTTTCTAACAAGTCTCCAGTGGCAAACTGCAGGAAGTAAAATTAGCCTGGTGTTAGCATTTGTCGTCTCCTCTGTAATCAATACGTCTCAGCAGATTCCCACGTTGTCATTATTCCTCACTGCTCAAGCCCGCTCAGTACATGATGCCTGTTGTTTTTCACTATAATAGTCTTGCTGGAATATGGATTATTAACTTGATGATCCCTGTGCTCAAAACATCGACAAAATATTTGATCAGTTTGCCTGTACTTAATGAGCATCTCAGTTTCCACAAGGGGCTTTTTTGCCTACACTCGAAAAGCCTACACTGTCCTGCCAATGCCAAAATGAAAACGGTAGCACAGTGTGGGCAAGTTACAATAGTCTGTCAACTCAGTGTACCTACAGAATATATTATATATACCCTGAAATATATGCTATATATCCATGAAATAATTAAATCTATATTTTAAAAATATTTATCTTGTATTATATATACCCTGAAATATATATATTTTATATACCCTGAAATAAATTAAAAAAAAATAAATGTCATTATCTTGTGCTCTTGAAAAGGCAGGATAGGTCTTAAAGAGCGTCTGATTTTGATATCTTGCATCACTGAGCAACAACAGCTACATTTAGCGCTCTAATGGTTAAAACACCAAAATTATAAGAATGTGTTTGCTGCTACCAGCCTGTGATGACGTGTAGGGTAATAGCCGCTTTTACTGAGGTGTCGGTCTGGAGAGAAATCTTGTAGAAAGTTCTAGAGAATGACTGTAGCTGTACAGCCATTGCCCAGACAGATGCAGGTGATTCTAAGAGTTGGTAACGATGCAGTGTAATTCGATGCTGAGGATAATGGGGGAGGACCTGGGGGGGGAGGATCAGTTATACAGCCTTTTCCTGAGCACAGGATCTTCACTCTTTGCCGTCCTTTCGCAAGACCTGCTCTTTATTAGGACAGATGAGTCTCACTATTATCGAGGAACGTGCAAACTGCAATCTACCAGTAAGAGACACTTCACAAATATCAAATTTCCTGTCATAGTCCAGGAATAATACTCTATGTGCTTGTAAATTTCCATTTAAATAAATATGTACCGATTTGCATGAATACAGTGTATATCTATGGTTGGTAAAACATGTAAGTATTAAATTGCAATACACATTTTTCAATAATATGGTGAACTGGTGCAGTAATTATTCATCAGATGCTCAGACTTTGATATTTCGCTCCTAGTTGTCCGAAGGCACTGAAATCTCTTCTAGTCTGAGAAGAACTGCACCTTGGAATTCTCAAACATTAAACTAGGATTCTGTGAAATAATGTTGTTTGAGGTTAGATTACGCATTAGGATTGAAGGGTAATATTTTATTGTAATAGTAGTGTGTTTTATTATTATTATAGCAGAGGAGAATGCATCAATAAATCAATTTCCATTTGGCAGTCAAAGAAATAGATGTAAATTAAATAGTAATGAACTGAAATTGACCATAATGCGCTATTAGGTTTTCATCCATTAACTAATTTCAATTTCTCGCTTAATTGACAGAAGAGATCTCTGCTCTACAGTCCCCAGACTAAAAATCATTACGAAAAGTAATTGCTTCTTATGGTCAAGGTCACTTAGCCCTGCTAGTTAAGTGTTTTATGGAAGAACCCAGCATTATAAGGAGAGAGGAAGGGGTGGGGTTTGTAAGAGAGAACCCCTGACACATGACAGTGGATATGAGACGTCTGCCCATCCTGACTGAAAATGCAGGTTTTCAAATATGAAGCCTAGAGGTAATAACAGTATAAAAGTTTGGTCTTTTCCATCTTTGATGTGATCGTCCAGCTAACTGAATTAAAACAAGAAAGAAATACTGAACTGTTTGGGAATGCTGACAAAAAATCCTACAGCACTGTGTTGTCACAAGTCTGCACCCCCTGCTTTTCAATAAACGCTTGTATGTTTTTTTTTATTTCAAATGTGTTTTAACATGAACTTTCTGCTACCTTCGACAAGGAGGCTATGGTTTCCCATCGGTTCGTAGGTTACCACGTTCGTTTGTTAGCATCATCATGGAAAAAGTTATGGAATGATTTTAATGAAATTTATACCAGAGGTGTGTCTTGGCCCAGCTTGGAAGTAATTTCAGTCTGGGAGCGATGCTGATGAAATACTGTAACCAGGACTTTGTTATTTACTTTTATGGTGGTGCATAATAACGCTACTCGTATGTGTCCTGGACACGCTGTGGACTGTGAGGCCATGGCAGAGGTTTGCGTTCTCTGAGTGCTTTAGTTTCCTCTTGATTTTTGTTGTTAGTTCTGACTCAATATCTAAAAACCCCGCAGTTCCAATAAAGGCCGGCTGACTTTCATGTAGCCACTGTTTCGGCATCAATCAGTGTTCTTCTTCTCCCTCCATAGAGTCATCCTGCGGTAGTCCAGTCCTTCTCCTGTTACAGGTCGCTGAGGGCCGACTCCAGTTTCCCGAAAGCGTTGGGCTGACGGTGCTGGATTCTCACGGGAGAGGTGCTGTCGATTCCTGCCGCAGCAGCCTCGTACATTTGAGTCACAGCACTCAGACCTGCGTTTGCGCTGCATGATGCCTCGCCCAAAATCGACCTCGGTATACGTCACTCAGCACCGTATTGAGGCGATAGCTTCTGAGAACTTAACGGGCCGGTGTCCGTCTCTTTTCAGGAAAAACTCTCAGATCTCTCAGACAGGGCTGTGATTGGTTGATTGCAGCGGTGATTCTGGATCACATGTCCTACTTGGCACAATCACGTTGGGCTCAAGGTGACAGTCCTCCATCAATCAAACGCACAGAAGCACTTCGGCGTCAGGGGCCCGAGTGCCGGGGCCGTCCGTGTGTGGAATGTGGAGTAGGATATCTGCCGACGGTACAGAATCTGCCAGAACATGCTTTCGCAGTTGTTCATCTGGCTCGGGGGATGAGGTCATGAATTCCTCCCCCCCAACGTACTCGTGAAAAAAAGGGTGAAGCCGCACATAAACGTACTGCAACACGCCACAGCTCTGCTCTGGTTTGACCTTTGACCTTTGCCCTGGGTTACGCTCCAGGAGTGCGCCAGAGGTCGTCTTCTGTCGGAGGCAGATATCAGGTTTATCGACTGTTGTAAATCAGCTGATGTCACGGGGAGACGGTGAAACTAGATTGTGTTTAAAAGCTGAAGCTATAACAAGCTCCGTTCAGATGATTTATACGTACTTGACTCCTTATGGAGAGTAGTTGTAGGGTGATATGATGTATTGTCCATTTAAGTGGATATTTGATGAAGCGGCTTGGGTCAACATCGCTAAAGGTCCCTCAACCATGTCTGATTTAGGATTTGAACCTGCAAACCTCTACTGTAGCTTCACGTCTGGCTTCCAAACACAATCTCTGTGATACCAAACATGGGGACATTTCATGATTTTGGAATCACCTGTGCCAAGTAAAACATGGCTGTAATTCTTTTTACTGCTGTCCGTGCTCCAGATTAGTGGGGGGTCCGGGTTTCCCTCTGCGCCGTTATCTGGCTAACGATGAAACAAGGCCCTGCATGCTTCACTTTCACAGAAGTCAAGATTCAGGCTGATAAGTAGCTCGTCTGAAATGGCAGAGCGACCAAACGCTAAAGCTGTACACTAAACCAGAAGCCTCCTTTAGGTACGGAAACGTTTGCACGAAGGTTCTGGGGACAAAAAAGGTCACTGAACTTTAGCTCAACCGGAATATAAAGTTAGAGCATCTGTCAGGAATGCGGCTACTGTGCGATTCGCCTTCTGGGAATATTTATGTCTGAGCGGGAACCAGAGAGACCCGTCATAAAAACCAAAAACAATCTCAGTCTTAAACTGAGTCTGATCTTAATTCTAACACTGTTTTTCGCTCAGTAAGATGAAACATCGCTCTCATTTTTAGGACTTGCCTGTGGGATGAGAAAATTTCTCTTGTCAACCAACAGTGTCTGCAAACCAGCTCATGTTTTCTACTTGACGTTTAAAAAAAAAAAGATTTGAATTCTTATCGCGAAACTGAAAATGCTTGTTAAAACACTTCTTTGCCTCATCTTCTTTTGGCAGATGTTCACTGCAGAGATTCGCTCATGCAAAGTGTTCATTTGTCATACCATGAAATAACCTTGAGACAGAATATATCATTATTTGCGGACAATATTCCACCGCTGAGAACAGAAGAGCTCTTTCCCAGTGGGATAAAATACTTTGTCTCCCTGTCCTTCAGTGCACATTACTCTCAGCGCTGGGACATTTTAATGATGCTAGCCTTGCATCTGTCTAAAAAAAGTCTCCTTGCGGACTGAAATTCTTTGGATGTCGACGGTTCCTCCGCTTATAATCTGGCTCATTCGGCGAGCAGCTGTTTTAACAGCTGTGTGCGTGGAGCGCTCATGAGGAGCCACGCCGAGTCTGTTTGTCAGAACTATTCTGTTTTCATTACAGTCAAACCAGCAAACAATAACGGCCATTTCGGGAATTCTGTAAACTGATGCACAGTGTATTTACATCATAACGCTGTATAAAATAGATGAAATTCCTTCATGGATTACCTGATCTGGGTGTAAACACAGTGGGCTCTAGAATAATTGGCACCTGTAATTGGAAATCTTAAGAAAAAAACACAGAACTGTGCAAAAACCTTAGGCACAGTTAAAGCAATTGTGTAGCGCAAATGTTCTTGCGAAAATAATGAAATTAAAAATTTTTGATAACTGAGAAATGTATTATACAGAGCTGTAAACCATTACAAACTAAATCAAACCAATATTTGGTGTGACTACCCTTTGCCTTAGGGACTCTGTCCAGTTGTGCTATAATTATATAAGATGATTGACTTCTTGTTTGCTCCAAGCAGAGAGGAAAACTTGCCACCGTTCGTCAGCAGACTGACTGTCTCACTTGCATCTGTCCCTGTAACTAACTGCAGACAGACATGATAATGTTGACATCAGGGTTCAATCAAGAGTATATTATCTATATCAGCTGTTTTTAATGAAATACAAACATTTATTACCTCCGCCAAACGAATTTGGCAGGAGGTAATAAATTTTATGTGATCGGTGCCGTTTGTCTGGTGGTTTGTCTGTTTGTTTGTGAACAAGATACCTCAAAAACTAATGAACAGATGTCTCTTAAATTTTGTTGGTGGGTCACTATTACATTAGGGATGGACCCTATTGATTTTCACAGCGATCAGTCCAACAATATGGCCGCCACGGCAGCCATCTAGAAATCCTGTGACATACGATAACTGAACTTTGCTCCCAATCACCAAGACTTGGACTGCCTTGGCGGAGGTTTGCGCTCTACAAGTGCCCCTAGTTAATAAAACTATTTTTAAAATTAACATTTGCAATTTCATTTATACTTATTACCTTCAGCAACACCAATGTGGAAAACGAAAGGTAAACATTTAATGCCAGAAATTTTAAAAACTGCAGGGAGCCTAAGGCTTTATCACAGTACTGTACTCTACGAAATGAACAAGAATGTTGACAAACTCAAAATGCATCACACTGATTGTATTTTAGTGCCTTTCCAGTCAGGGGTGCCAATAATTCCCGATCCCCGTGTACCTGAAAATAAAGTATGAGCCTGTAGTCGCATGGGCTGCACAGTCATTGCTTTAAATTCCAGTGAGCTGCAGTGTTCAGCCCAGGAGCTGAAATTGTGTCACTGTCAGAATTATAACCAGCTGCATTGTGCATCTATGATACGATGAGCAGGAATGCTTTTAACCTTCCAACATTATCTCAGCGTGGAGTGAAGCATGTGCCTTAAATTATTGAGAGAATCTCCTTAAGCTGACTGTCATTACTTCGGCCGGCGAGCGGAGCCAGTTCTGTACGGAGTTCGTTTGGCAAATCCCTCCATGTCAGCTGCCAGGGCTCAGATTTCGGCCAAAGAGAGAAACTCGCCATAATCCATTCTTATGTATCATCTCCGAAACACAGTTCGTTACTTCACTGTTTCTGCAAGGAACACTTACTATACAGCGATATAAAACAGTAAAACATGATACAGCATTGATGCCTTCACATACAGTCCTATCACTCTGTGAAAACACGTTCGTAGCGCAGCCAAATACTTCATACCTCATCCACAGCACTCATCGCCTCTGCATTAGACTTTAGTTAAGGTCAGACATCGGACGAAGAGGTTTACTTGATGAGTGTGGAAGCATTCAAACGTTGAGGCTCGTTAAATGTAACAAAATGCCGTTAGAGAATCACCGTGCGGCGGTAAAAATACATGGAGCCATCGATCATCAGACGGGCTTATACCTGCTCAGGGAAACCTGGGGAACTGGAGCGCATCTCAGCACGCGCTGGGCGATGAACGGGAGAACGCCCTGGACAGGCAGCCAATCAAACGCCCGACCCACTGCGCGCATTCATGCTAATAAAAATTTGAGCTCTCCAATTAACCTGAACTATAGCGGGAAAAAAACAGGGATTCTGACAGAAACCTGCACGTACATCGGAAAAACATGGGAGCTTAGAACTTTCTTGCTATGAGGCAGCTGCAGAACTGCATTGGTCTCATTAGAATAAATTTTTAAAAAATCTATTTATGAATGAATGTTCAGCAGTTAATCATGCTGAATCGACCAGTGGAATGGCCTTCGGAATTTTCAATACGTATCCCGTCTAAAATCGAAACTCCCATCTCTCCTGTTCCGTGAGATGATGCTAAGGAGTTTGTGAGTTGAATCTGGCTTTACTATTCGTTCAGACTCTGCCCATAATTATTCTGAAAAGGAAAGCAAGGTGTGAGTGAGTTCGTTAAAATCCGCACACACACATTGTTGACTGTTGCTTTGCCCAAGTTCATCTATTTTACTCAGAGCAGCGTCACCATGGGACGCTGGTGATCAGCCCAGCTCTGATTCAGACTCATTAGCATGGAAAGTGTGTGAGATGTGGTCGCCGGGGAGAGCGATAGTCAGATGTGCCGTGTCACTCCAGCAGTTGAGAAAGCAGAGGTCTGAACAAGGCGTCATTTTGCCGAGGGAATCGAGCTGTCCTGTGAGTGAGAAAAAATGAGAGAGAGAGAGAGAGAGAGAGAGAGAAAATGTGAGAGACTAAGGGAGGGAGGGAGGTATGAGAGAGAGAGCGGGAGAGAGGGAGGGAAAGAAACATGGCGTGGAAAGAGACGCAGGGGACTGAGAGGGTGAGCACAGAAGAGAAGAATAGGGGAGAGAGAAGGCATGTGATTGGACGAGAGGGAATCAGAGAGAGACTGAACTGAAGCAGATTGAGCCTGTACTGTCCGAAGGGGGCGGGGCCTGTGGGTGCGGGAGGAGAGTTCGGGAGGGGATGTGGTGGGGGGCTGGGGGGGGGGGGTGCTGCCAGGCCACCTGAGAATCCGCTACAGGAAGTGCAGCCCGTCCCCAGGAATTCTGCTTATGCTGTTTATAGAATACGCCTCACTATTAATAGCCTCCCGGATCTCCTGAACCTCTGCGCTGCTGAGCCAAACCGCACCCCCCACCCTCCCCCCCCCCTCTCCTCCCGAACGCAGCCCCGCCGCGCACCTCTGGATCACCCGCCGAGTCACCGCTGCGACTCGGGGAGAGACGAACAGGATTTTTAAAAATCCCATCATGCAGTATGTTTACACTTCCTGCAACAAATTACTGAAGCCATGGAACACGGAGTCTGTTGGTCTAGCCCTGGTGTGAACTTATGTTTTCGTGTTTGTGTACTTGAGCTGGCAAAAGGAGTTTTTTTTTACCAGAAATTCATTTTTATTTTCATGGCAATTTTGCTTGAGGAAAATAATGCACCAAGCATAATATATTTTTTAATTTTATGTCGGCTGCTTGGTGATCTGCACTTACCACTCACATCAGTGCTGGTCCTGCTATCCTGCAGTTACCTTCTGAAGGATCCTGTGGTCAGACTGGGCATGAAACCTCATCGTTACTGGTCCTCTCAGCTGCAGTGACCCTCATCTCCCCAGTCAGCTCTTGCATTTTCACAAGCAGGCGTTTTAGCAGACTAAATCTGCTCTTTAGACTGATGGGTACACAGAGAGTACTTTTTGACATACCAACGACTAGCCGCTGATGCAAACTCGCTAACGCCTCTGGGGTTAAGTACTCAGTCAAAGGGTAAAGTAACAAGGACCGAACTGCCTCAATCGATCCTCGTTTTCTATTTTCATTTCCTATTCTTGTCGGGAGATGTTGCTCGTGAGTAACATGTTCGGTAAACAGTATAGGTCATTCTCACTCTTTCATTTTAGTGGTAAATTTGACAAATAAAGAATTCTGTTATTTCTTTCCCCCAAAAGATGTAAAGTCACGGTTTTTTTTGTCTAGTTTCTTTGCCTGGTGTTTGTGTATGTGCTCATTAACCCCTAGAACGCAGAAATGCTTTTTTAAAAAATATAAATGATCTTGTGCTGTTGAAAACCTATCATGCCATGACTTGCTTAAAAGAGCTCCCGCAGGGGAGTTCTTTTAAACAAGTTGGCACATGGTAGGTTTTCAACAGCTTTGAATTTGATATCTTACATCATTGAGCAACAACAGCTGCATTTAGCGCTCTAAGGGTTAATAAAGATAGCGTACCATTTGGATAATAGACAAATATTCTGCTGATACATCAGGGCAGGTAACATCAATGTTTCTTATGCCCCTACCGAAGGCTGTGACTCCGTGGCCTTTGAACTAAATTGTACAACATGGCGGCACCCGCATATACAGCCTATAGGATCAATGCAAGAATCAAACTTGCATCTCTGGTTGCAGAGGATCACTTATGAGCATCGTCTGTAATGTATCGTTGGAGTCATGTTGCCAAGGTGACCTTGGGTTGGTCCATGTGCTCAGGACAGATAATCTAGCTGGGTAGAAATTACCCTGATAATGTCACTGACGTCAAATCCAGGCTACTTCTGTTGCTTTGTTTTGAATGGCTATTTAAAGTGGAATTACCATTTCAATATGTTGTATTTAATTATTTTTCTGTTTCTGTGGTATGAATGTGAATTGTCACGATATGAAACAATCATACTTAAGACATCGTAATTATTATTATTTTTTTATTTGAGGCGAGCCGTTATTTAAACAGAAGCGATAGAAAAGATTTCTCCTCTGAATTTGCCACCCTGACACAATGGAAACCTATTCAGATTCTCTTTCCAGGCATTTAAATTTTCCTTTGCAGGTCCTCTATCTTTTACGACTCCCACAATCACAAGCTTCGTAAAAATGGCCGACAGGGGCACTTTGATGCGTAGCTACAAGATAAGCTAGCCTGAGATTATGCAACTTTATTGTAGTCAGTCTGAATTATTGCAATGACAGTACACAGGGACGGTTTAATTAGTCAGATAAAACCAATTATCATTCATCACTTAGCTATTCAAATCAGTGGGAAACATGTTAATGCGAGTTAATGATAAACTCCAGTGCATGCAGTGCCACTGTAGGTCAGGCTGCTTATTGCCAGCATCAATCAGTGTTGGTTTAAGAGGCGCCAATGAGAACGATCACAAGGTTTAACGAAAAATTCATTTTTTTTTCACCTCACTGAAAATAGTATATATTTGGTAGCTAATAGTTTGAACTCCTTGCTCCCATTACATAGTAATAAAATAAGCTAAATTGTCTAACTGCTCTGAAAATCTTTTTGTCTTATTTCGCAAAAAAAAGTGAAATATTAGATTGTGCGTCTGTAAGGCCTAAATACTTTGTACTATGTTGCAGTGCGTTTCTTCCATCCATAAAACCTGTGGACCCATGTATGTGTCCATCAAATGCAGCGGCTGTATTCAAACTGCAGAACTTCAGGCCAATTTTAAATTCTAGCAGAGATCCCAAGGTTTTGTCAGTGACCTGAAATATGTCCTGCTGAATTACAGGGAAATGTGTAAAGGATCTAGATGTTTTCCATTTGATAGAATGCTGTGGCCAAAAAAATATGGCATCGTGGGTTTGAATATTTCTCGCAATATAAGTGGGATGTAGCCTCAGTCATGCATCGGAACCAGCAGATACAGAATGTGTGCGTAACTTTGTCCTGCAGTGTAAAAACGGCTTTTTCTGACTTCGAGCCAACTTAAGGGAAAACTGAAGTGAAAAGCTAGCACTTAAGGGCTTTAGTTAGCAAATCCAGACAGCTGGAAAGCAATATAAGAGGGGAATTTTACCTACAGGGCCCAGATTTTTCCCTTCCCTAGGACCCTGCGCGCCTAGTTTTACATGGTTTCTCCCCCACGACGGCGGTGACTATTACCGCCATTGCTGAATGTACAGCGGCCCAGAGTCCCCGGAGGGTATGCAGCCGGTCTCAAATAAATTGCAGTTTCACCATCATCAAATCAGAGCGGCCAGGATTGCATTTATAGTATGTTGAGCCCTTTTGTCTTAAATTGATCTCTTATATCTAATGGACTTGAAGCCTTTCATGAGGAAGCATCTATTTTTTCCGGCTCTCTGTTATCAGCATGGTTACACGTGCCTGGACGGCCATAAATCATTCCTCTGTGAGCGGGATGTGTGCTGCCATTACACGGCCCCCGCCCAGGACGGGGCGGAGGGGGGATCGGCATGGCTGCCTGTGCTCATCCTTAAGATGTCCGCCGCAGTAGCTGCCTGCGTTCAGCTTCACACACTCTCCTGGAGAGAGAGGGATGTTTGCTGTATTACGGTCTCTAATTGTCCCGCTAGATGAAGCCATTCTGGGGAGAGGCAGTGCTGACACAGTTGTGAGTGTCCCGAGTAAAACGTAAAACAGATTCGCACTCCCTACCCGCCGTGTTTCTTCTTAACCCTTTGAAGCCTGTATTGTAAGGGGTTGTGACCCTACCCATGGTAAAACACGGCTAACTGTGATGGGGACTCCAACAGATTGGAGCAAGGTCACATGACAACCAAAAGTCATGTGATCAAGGTCTAATATTTGGAGGCTGGTGTTCCGGCATTTTGGGTTATTTCACGCTCACTGTGCGGCCGTCATCCGTTTTAGGAATGCTGTTTTTCGCCTCACACTTGGGCTTTGCCCTTTCTTAGCGAGGAATTTTCACATTATTTCCTCTGATTTGCCCCTCTTAAGTGCGCAAACACATTTTTTTGATGCCAAGCTGTAGTGATTATTGATCATTCAAAAATGAAACCTCACGACTGCAACCTACCTTGCAGGGGAACGGCTGGGCTGTTTTACAGGGAATGTTCTGTAGCCCCCCTGAATAATGTATATTTTCTGTTTAAATCATCAATAGTTGGGGAAAAACAGGCCAGACGAGACCCAGATTAACCCTTAAAGTGCTAATCACTGCTATAGTCGCGCAAGGCGCAAAATATATGAAGCAAAATGTCAGATTTCAGCCTTCAAAAGGTCAACAATTTTGCCAATTTTTAGTTGCCACTGACCTTCAGAAGGGATCACTGGTACCTGTGAGTCCTCCTGAAGGTCATTTGTCAACAACATGAATTATTAACTTTTGGAGGGATAGGGTGAGTAAAAATTGAGCTTTAAAGGCTTTATGGTCAAAGTCAAGACTTTATCCCCCTTTATTCAATCATCTTCAGTGAAGTCCCTGCCACCTTGACTTAAGTTTTGCATCACCTTTGTTTACTGGCGGCAAAGCCGTAAATAGCTTCGTTTATCTTATTACTTGTTTCATTCACTGTCTGAGTTGAATTGAAGGAGTTGGTAGCTGAAGCGTCTCTTTAAATCTCAGTACTCTCGAACTCCAATCTATAGACACTGCTCACGGCTTTATGGTGTTCCCATTTGCACAAGAAAATCCATGTGTGCTAACGGGAGGGATGGTTTAAGGGCACATCTGTTAATTAGCATGCATTAGTGAGCTCCTAAAATACTTGTTTTCCACCACTTTTTCAATTCGGGTTGCCTGGAGATTAATGGAAATCAAAGCGAGAGAGCAGCACCAAGTTCGGTTGTTGCTGGTAATGCGGTTTCAGCGCGTAGCTGGGTCGTGTTTTATTTTTCTGATAAACCTTAGATTTCTGATCCTTTTAAATGGAAAAATCTTGAATTTCTATTTTAGACTCCCTCTGTAGAATAAAATCACTGAGAGGCACCTATGCGATTCTCATAATGTGAACTTAAACACCCCTCCATTAAAACAGTCCATCTGTACGTAAAATTCATTTTAATCATTTTCAAATCTCATGAGCTCAAATATGCGGCCAAAAATCTAAAGTTGTGTCGCAGTGGAAGTACTCGAAGACGGCACAGTCCTCTTAGTCTCTCCAGAACAAATCGATTGTCCTTTCATGAAGGTTTCAGGTTATGTCCCTGTGCGCACGCAAGTGATCCGCTCACAGAAACTACGAATGAAAATAGCCTGAAGTCCAACCTGTGTATCGAGTGCTCGGTAATGCCTGCGTACGCAGTCTCTGATAAATAAATCCCGCACAGTCCTGAGAGGGGGACGGCAGCGGGCGAAGTGAGACGACAGGCCGTGGATAGAGAGCCGGACTGATGGTTTTACAGGATCAGATGTCACCCCTGAGGACCCCAGAGGACTCCTCTGCTCAGGCAACCCGACATCTACCGCATTACAGCAGTCATCAGGCAGCGCCCGTCTCTGCTTAATCCGTTTAGAAATCCCCCCCGATGTGGAGCATTGACATCAGAGGCCCGTCAGGCCCTCAGTGAGTAATACCAAACTCTCAGTTGGACACACAGCCATTCATGTCAGTTGCCTCTTAAAGTCTATGTGCATGTCACGGGCAATTAATTACTGTCCTTTTGAGATGGCTGGTTAATTCTCAGTCCGTTCAGCTTTTGTTGACATCAAATGAGTTTTTCATGAAAAAATACTTCGTTGTCAGTAAAATAACTCGGACAGATTAACTGAAAAGCAAGCAAACAACATATTACTCATTTACAGCATTTTCATTTCATTTTAAAGCATTTTCAAATGCAGGGTAACCACTGCGGCCTCAAATTGATTCTGAAGTGTTTAGAAATAATCCCTAGAGCAAAAGCTAATTCTTCTCTGCGTCACTGTCAAAACTGGGCATTTAGATAAAAATTATCGGTAGAATGGCCTAAGATTTTAAAAGTCCGGGTGTAACAATGAAAATCAGTCAAAAACTAGAGACAGCCTTGCGGAAGTGCTGTAAATGAGTAATAAGTTAATAAGCCAGCTGTTCACTTAATCTGGCTGAGATAATTTGCTCACAGCCAAGTATTTTACCAAATGATCAAAAAGTGTTTTGTCGCTCAGAGGTCATGTTCCATCTTTATTCCTCAGGGGACTGTACTCTACAGCCTGAGTGCCTTTATAATGCATCAAATAACATCAGAATCTGGCGGCAGATTTACAGACGGGCTTTACACACCAAAGAGAAGGACATTAGTCACAGTATATAAATATGCAATATATTCTAGCAGTCTCTCCAGGCTTCCTGAATAATACAGGCTGGTATATGAAATGTGGATGAAAGGCCCCTTTGAGTGAGCTGAAGAGCTCGCCTGACCAGACCGGAGCTACACACACGCAGAAGTGCACTGCAGTCTTACAGGGCTGTTATGCAGGGAAGTACAGTTTCTGCCCCGAGTCAAACAGGCATCCTCAAAACGAAGTACCGCCTAAAATGTGAGAGAACAAAAACAATCCCTGTTTGCACTCAGAGTGTCAGTCTAATTTTGTGCCAAACTAATCTACTAAGGTGTTATTTTAACCCAAAAATGATGGTGTGAATGAACTAAAGGTGCAAGCAGCCAGCGCTCGTTTCCTGTGAGCCATTCAGGTTTAGCCTTCCTCAATCACACAGTTCCGTTACGTAACCTGGCAACAAAATTCCGTCACCTGGTTTGAACTCACCTCAGAAGAACCTCTGGGTTCAGGTGGTGACTGATTGGCTGATTTAGAGTGACAGACAGCAGAAGTGCACAATTAAATCTGTCGGTTCAGCCCAGTCCTGCGAGCCTCTATTCCAATCACGCGTGATTAATGCCCGCAGGGTCAGCTGTCTGGGTCCTGCCCTGAAATCAGGTTCACTGGAGCATCCTGTGTTCTGCTCAGATCAGCTCAAAGATCCACAGAGGAGACGGTCAATGAAGGGCTTCAGTAACTCAAGCTGTAAGGTTCAGCTGAGCAATATGACTGTAAGTAATTATCACCCTAATTTTACCCAAACATTGTAAGGCCATACTGAAAAAAATTAGTTGGTTAGCATCCCCGGCTGCCCCAGAAAAACGCTCCCCACTGAAATTTTTGAAAATCTTTTATTTTGAAGAAGAAATTGCATCAAATGAAAGTGAGGAACATGCACAGAATCCTACAGGGAATTATCTGTCCAGCTTTAAATTGTTGTGCCACTCTTGAGTTGGGCAGATTTGATTCTTTATTTTTATGAATGTACTTCCGATTTGGACTTGCTGACCGATCTAAATATCAAACTTTTATTATAATAAAATCAAAAGTAAAAAAAAAAAAGCTCCCGCCCACCTCTGAAAATTGAAATGTAAGGGATGTGAACCAAATTATTTTTTATACGGCCTATTTACAGTAACAAAACAGAGGAACCTGCAGCGAGGTGAGAACAGGGCTTTCAGCCCAATAAATCTCACCATCTTTCTCCCACTAAATTATAACCAGCACTAGAGATACTTAAGGGGAAGAGAGTATCGAGCACTGTCTCAGGTGTAGAATTAACACTCTGTCTGCCTGTAATACATGACCTGGCAAACTATCCAAAGCTACGGCTTCTCTCTGTGCGAAAAATCACTTCCAAATACTTCCAAATATCAGTGCGAAAGTTTCCTTTGCCAGTTTCCATTTACAGGCCCATAGTCTGTGAACAAAAATCAACCAAACAATAAGCTCATATTCAACATATTGCTAAAGTTGCAGCAGGAAAGGAATTTGCTGTTTTGATTTTTCAGCAGCTGTGGTCATTATGAATGGACAAACAGAGGTATGACTGTATGATAAGTTCAAGACACTGTCAGTTTATGAAAGTCATCTCTCATCTTCACCATTACAAGCCATTTCAGAATGTGTCCTTTGTGACTTCACAAAGGGGAGGGACCGCCCAGAATAATGAAGGAACTGATTGTCTGGTTGGCTGAAGCTCTTGCATGTGGGCGGTCACATCACCATACTTCCAGAAGTTTCAAGAAGAAACTGATTGTGAAATGGCTTGTAATGACTAGTAGGGTTAGCACTTGGTGACATGATAGGGGACCTTTAATCCACATATTTCAAGTATAGAATAAGGACTGCACCCTGAATATTGGGGTCTGTGTAAATGTCATGAGATTGACGTCCATGACTTTGTCTCAGCGTAGAGAGAGAGAGCACATGCAGCAATGCAGAGTGTCGATGTCAGTCACGCCCTGCAGTTCCCTCGCAAGAGCAGAACGGGCATTCAAATCCTGTGAAAATCAGCTGAATTCAGCTCAGCCCTGTGGGCCGAGGGGCTGGACCTACTCCTCTAACCCCACTGAGCCCCAACACATCGCAGATCTTCTGAAGTTCCCTTAATAATGACGAGTCTGTGATGGCAGAGGGACGTGATGTTCAGAGGTAGAGGGAATAGGGTGGGGTTTACACACTGTGCATTCTGATGATGTAATAAAATGAGCTCCGCCCCTTGTTATTATCCTGATTTATGATGATTATGAATCGGAGGACAGTCCTGCCGGAGCAGTGTTGACCCTGAGATTTTTACTGCCTCATAAATCATTAGCTGATTAAAACATGTCGTTAGGCCTACACCCCGGCCACATAACTGTGGCTAAACTCAGGCTTAAATGTTTGCTGAGAGACGCACAAATCCATGACAGCCTACAAGCTGTTGATGGACACACTGGATACACATGCTAAAATCAGGGGCACTATACTCTGTGAAGTATACTCAGGGACAAATATTTGGTCAGTGATTAAATTGTCTGCTGGGCTTATTTGGCTGTATACTCCAGTATGTTGTATTTGAATGCACTGCATTAAAGTCTACAGTCGAGACCCCGGACAGTTTTCATTTTAGGGGATTTCCATGGCCGCGTGTTGCCTGCAGGAATGGCCACCAATGCTAATGAGTCACCGCCCAAATACTTAAGGTAGAATACTGCTATCAAGGATGAAAATCTTTATTTCATCACGTACATCAAATAGCTTTACTGATATGAGAAGCAAACATTCAAATTAGCAGGGATGGAGGTGATTTGCATAAATCATCCAAATTAGGTGTCCAAGATGGCCGCCACAAAGGGACATATCATGACCATTTCAAAACCCCACACCTCAGTAACTAACAGACACATCAACTTCTTATTTTGCACACAGGCTGCCTGATCCAGCATCTCTCGGCTAAATCTCTTAAAGTTGGATACTTCAACAAAATGCGGAGGTTTTTTGAAATTTTGCTCTTGACTTGAAAATTCTCTACCTCATTACATATTCAGCACCCCCTGAAATTAAAAAAGTACCAAAAGGGCCATATTTTTTAGGTTCAACCATCATGCTGTAAACAATTTATGTTCCAAACTTCATTAAAATCAGACCAGCGGTTTTTGAGAAATGGCGCGTGAAAAATGTGGAAATGGTGATGGTATTTTTATAGCAGTAATCTACCTAAACGGCTGTGGAGTCTCGAATGCTACCAAGGGGATACGCATGAATAAAAAGTTTTGTTTCTCATCACCCAGATAACTTAACCAATCAGCTGAACAATTTGTGCTTCTTATTGGCCGACTCATCAGGACCCCTGACTCCCAGGTAAAGGTAGGGTGGAAAACCAGCAATTTTCAGCCTATAAAAATTTCCGGCATTTTTTAAGACTCGCTGGGATGAGGGGGGGGGGCGGCTTTGGGATTTGGGAAGGGAAGGACGCTCCTGAGTCGAGTGTCAGCAGGAGAAAAGACTTGTGGGAAAACGGATGCAGCGACTCAGGCCCCCTGTTCCTTCTCTGCTTTATATAAATAATATCGGGAATCCGGCTTAGACCCCATTAACCATGAAAATCCCAGATATCCCAGGTTTAACGCGCCTCTCAGTGCTAATATTTGCACCCTTAACCTCAGCTGGCCTCTGAGCTGCTGAACGCGGTGAGCCGGAGAGAGCCGGGCCACGAGTGTGGAGAGAATCTCTGCTCTTCATGGACAATCAGCCTGAAAATCTCACCCCGTCAGGCCAGTCCTGTGAAATCGCTGATGAGTTGATTCGTCTGTGTTATTTGCTGTGTCATAGCCTCTCATGACAAATAGCCTCATTGGCAGGCCAATAACCTCACAGTGCGATGAATTGGACATGGCTGACACCGGCGTCAGATGAGTCTGGCTTAGTCCTGATAGATTGGCAAAGTCCTTTCGGTAATAAAGCAGAGGTCAGATGCTTCCTGTGATCAAGCGTGACCTTATGAAACTGAGGCTGTGACTTCATTCTGATTTGTGGTGCCCCTAAGACAGTTTGGTGACCCCAACATGATCATTTTTGCCCTGTCTGGGGGGACCCCTGCAGTTTGGTGACCCCAACAAAATGATAGTGACATATTCTGAGTTTGCTTTGACTCAGTACAATGTTAGCGATGAACTCTAACAGAGCTTTAGTGAGAGGATTCAGAAAGAAATTATTTAGCTCTACTTTAAATAAATCTCATATTTCATTTCCCTTTCCAGACTCCATGGTTCTGAAGCACACAGGGGCGAGATAGATTCGCTCAATGCTAAATAGCGGTACCTCGCAGTATACCAGACCCCAGCTCCCCACATTCGAGCAGATAGATACTCAGACGTAAGGATCCAGCCCGGTTTGTCCTATTTCTTGCTTAATGGAAAAAGTTTGTTGTTGAAGCTTTGATGTCAGCAATCTGCAAAACTTATTCTGAAGCATTGACATGGTTGAACTGGAAAAAGTTTAAAGTAATTTTGCAACTGATGGTTTGCAAAATATTTTTCCACGTTGGAGATAGTTGCGGTACAGAAATCTTTAGTTAGATGCTCTGAAATGCATCACACCTGCCCGGTGGAAGCTTTTAACTCGGTCGATTGTTAAATTGCTCCATGGTAATTGGTGTACTTTACCCACAAGGCTTTGAGGCCTGAGTGACTGGTGCTACTGAACAGTGTGACTCAGTTTTGTGACAGTGAAGAGACTGCAGGGGTTTTGTCTGATTATGATTTTGCTACATTGGGTTCTCAGGCATAATTTTATAGCTCATTAATCTTCCCTCATCCACTGAGACGCTCGTGCACACACATGCACACACATGCACACTTCTGAATGCCCTCGGAAACGAGTGCACAGGTGCGCTCCTGTGTACTGGTGTTCACACATGCAGCAGGGCTGGAGCTGAGGGGGTTCAGGAGTCAGGACTCAGCGCGGACTCGAATACTCTACCAGAGATGCCTTATGCCAACCAGAACAGCAGTCGCATTCAGAGCTAACCCTGCATTAGCTGCTCTGCAGGCACAAACTGCTCCGCTCCAGACAGTTAAAGCCTCCTGATCTTAACATCTCCGCTGTTCTCAGTCCAGACATTTATGTGCACATTCATCCCCCCATATAACCCAGGAATCTGGTTCCAGTTTGAGTGACAGGCAGGGATCGCTCTTAACAGGCATGTCCGGAAGGTGAATCCAAGTGTTACTGGAAGCACCACACATAAAATCCATGGCTATTTATAGTCAGTTCAGACCACACTGGGCTTCTGTGCTGGAATGTACATTGAGATTGTTGAAGCTGAAGATAATATTACTCATTCATAATATATGGGTTTGTGTAAAGGGTTATGAAGTGTGCACACGTGTTTAAATATGTATGGAACTACATTTCTGGAAGCTTCGGTCTCACTCATCATGGGATCTTGCACTTCAGTTCGGGAAATGTGGCCGCAAAGTGTTCGTTTTGGTTTGTTTCAGCACTTTAGGGTCGAATTTAAGGTGCATTTTCTCAAAGCAGAGGATGAACCTCGGTTTTCAACGGTCAAAGTTGGCTTTTGATTGAAAGAGATTCACAAAAGCCCACATAAACTGCGGCTCTCCCTGTTGTATACACTATATTTAAAGCAGCGGCGCTCTCATTCTAACATCAGCCAATCATCTCGCTGCACGATAATTTATCCTGGTGCTTCCACCACTGTGGTTCAAGGTCTGTCCACTGGAGAAATCATCAGGTCAGGTGATTGGTTGGAATTAAATCTGATGTTGTCAGCCATCCAGTGGCTAGAGTAGTTAGTTTTTTAAATTCTGTTATTATGATTGGTTTTGCTATCACCTTCATTGGAGCCGATGTGAATGTTTTTCCTGTTACCTTTGTTAAGGGGATGCTTGTTTGTTGACGGCTTTTTAACGCGTACGAGCTGACAAAGGCATTACAACTAGGGTACAGTCAGTCGAAAAACAGCATGACAGAGATATCTTGAAAATGGACAAGAGAAGTTTACTGGTGTTTATTGCAGTGGCGGTCATTTGTTCAAGGGAAATTGAAAGTAAGAGAGAGAATCAAAGCAGAGTGGTGGTCGATACCGTTGGAGAGTTTTTAGGAGCATTTGATGCGAAAAGGGAGGAGATACAGGGAATTTTGGTGCGAGGATTTGGTGAGGTGGGGCTCAAGTGTTTGGAAGATTTCGTCAATGTGGGATTCGGGATGTGGGCGGGTTATTTTTTAAAAAAAATTTTTTTTTCCTTTTTATTTCGGCATGATTGTAGAATCATTTCATGACAATTTCAACACAACACAACATGTATCATGACCGAAAGGGTCGCGGGGGAAGCGAAATCGCTTATCAGAGTCCCGCCCCCAGCTTCCAGAAAAACAGTTTGATTATGGTTAAGATATCATAAGGATTATAAATCACAGCAGAGCTAATGTCCATTTGCGCTACGTTTTAAAAGTCAGAAAGTAAGATCGTGAAATTTATGGATATCATGAGAATTATAGATTACAATTAGGTGAGTGTTCATATAACTTAGATTCAAATGCCACTCTTGATCCAAAGCGACATTGTCCCAAAACCCCATTCTTGATCATTTGGTTTGTTCCGGCTAATTTGAAGTAGATGAGAGGGAGCAATTAGTCAATGTCTTAGTTTTTCTTTTTTTTTAAGTACTAGATGACATAACTATATAAACAGTAGGTGGCAGTAATACACCACATGGTTTACAAACAACCATAGATACTCAGAAGAAGAAGAAGAAAAAACTACAAGATAAAGTGCCCAGTTTCAAGCGTCAGAAGGTTATCTAATGAACATATTTATAGGCAGTTGGCAAACCATCTTACAGTCTTCATATCCTTGGCTAAAGTGCTAAAATTGTGCTTTTAATCCTTAAATTTCCAGAGAAAACTCCTCAATATAAAGACCATAATGTCTGAGTGAAGTAGATGTATAATTTCAATGCAAAATGAAGACGGATTAGCAACGATGGAATCAGATTTTGGATTGCAGTCGAGCGGATTCGCTTTGTTTGATTTCTTGAAGTGTTTTCAATGCTCTGAGCATGTGCAGTAGACGTGACACAGCTCCCTAAGTAAGGATTGTTTTTCTTAGTTCGGTTCACTTCTGGGTCAGAGCTAAATGGAGCTTTTTTGATTCTCTCTAGAATCTTGGCCCTGTAATCCAGTCAAAAACCCCTTTTGTCCATCAGAGGCCCTGGGATATGGCTGTGAAGGAGGTTGAGTGTTTCCAATCTGAACTAAACCAGCTCCACACGGCACTGAGAAGAGATGCTCACGACCCGAATTCATAAAACATCGGAGAGCAGGAGTGGTGCAGTGAGATCAGGTGTCTCCAGTCCATACGCTAACCTTATTTACAGCGAACTAAAAGGCTAATAGCGATGGGCACTCAGACTGCTTTGAGACGCTCGGTGAAGAAAGCCGATGACAAACTGCTCTCGTTTGAGCGGAGACGGTGTAAAAACTTTGGACCAAATCACTGAGTCAGCAATCAGCTTTTCCCTGGGATGCTTAAAAGCATTTCAGCACAGTGAGGTGCTGTTTTTTAGTGCCAGCATGTTGAATCTGTGAACCACAGCTACGAGTCAGTGTCGCCCGCCTGGCGCGTCAGACACGGTGACATAACCCACTCCTGGCTCGTCCTTTAAACATTGTCCAAATAGTGCAGTATATTTACAAAATTGGCAGTGGTGGAGATAATTAGAGAAAAAAACAAACTGGATGAACAAATTAGTGTGGGTTTCCTCCGGGTTCTCCAGTTTCCTTCCACAGTACAAAGACAAGTGTGTCAGGCTAATAGGAGACTCAAGGTGTGAGTGTAGGCAAGAACGATGTGTGAATGTGTGACGTCCTGCGACCCTAATGAGGAAGAAGCGGTTTAGCTGATGGATGGATTTACATGCAAGGAAATTCAAAGTGACATTAAGGTTAACTCCTGAACAAGCTGTTTGTGAATCTTACCACCTGTGGTTGTGCTAACGGCTAATTGATTGGTTGATTGATTGATTAGTGAGTGACGCTCAGGTGTCATTACAACACATCATCCAAAGCTTCGCTTATCCAGGAGTAAAAAAGATTCATCTTGAATTTTTACAGTGAGGTTACCATTGACTTGAATGGAGAATACGACTCTGATTTTGAAGTGTTGAGAAGGAGGGTGAGATTTATTGCAGCTGTGGTCTCCTGTGCACTTGGGTGCTAAATGCTAAGCCTGAAGCTTGAACTCACGCAGAAGGGCCATAAGCCTGGTTCAGATCGATGACCTGCGGTGAAGTGACAGCTTTACCCATTGGGGCTCCGCGTCACAGACGAAACGACTGTGCGACAGAAGTAAACCAACACTGCAAGGGTGTGGCTCAAAAGAGCCGGTGAAATTGTAATCAGCCTCTATGGCTTCAGTCTGATAGTGTGTCTGATAGAAGCAGTGATGGGGTTTAGCTGTGTGAAGTGAAGCTAAGGACAGAGCATAAGTTCACATGTTCATTTCTGATATGAATATAAAAGGGTACAATTGAAAGAATTCCCATTGTCTGCCTAAAAAACAATGTCGAGAAAGGATTTTTAACAAAAATCGTTTTTTTTTTTTCTTGCCCCGCCCCCCTTATTAACCAACATTCAGAGCAGTATTTTGTTTAGCTTAAATTCAATGACAATTTATTAATGTCAAACCATTTTTTTAGTATTGTTAATTCCTGTTCAACTGTGTTCAGAAGCTGTGCAAGATCTTTTTCCCGAGCAGTGGAGGCTGGTGTCATCGGCAAACAGGACTCATTTCAGATGCTTTGACGCATTACAGATGTCATTGACATACAGAATGTATATCACACTGATATACATCACACTGAACAGCGAGTCGGCTGGCTATTGAACAGGCAGTGCAGAGAAACAATTTGGGTTCCGCGAATAATGATAATAATAATGATGATAATGATATGTGAAAACATGAATACTCGAAATGTTGGCCGCATATCGTAGGTTTCAGTGACCTGGGCTTGCCTGGGCCAGCAAAGTCGACACCAGTACATTGGACTTGTTTTGTCCATATTCTCTATCTCTGCATCTTTTGGCCACAAAAACATCCCATGACCATATGCATGCGTTGCACTGCATCCCCACACTACACATCGCTTTCCGTTCACTCTCGGTGATTTTTGTTGGTCCATTCTTTAAGATATTCTCCGTCCACGCCAGAGTCGTGAACTACACTACCTAGACACAATCCGTGTACAACTTATGACGTCACGTGGCTGAGCTGGCCCAGTGCAAATGTTGTCGATTGAGGCAAAGGGGGCGTTCCCTCTAGTGGATAATTTAGTAGATGAAATGCGTTTTTTTTAAACATTGCGTAATATACATGATATTAAAACCATCACTAATTGTTCAAGATAGGTACTGTGGAACATTTTATCACATAAAAAAGAGCTGAATTTCATGTCCTAAGCTCTTTAAGTGTGCGTGGGCCTGCTCCGAGCTGTGTGTCAGTAACTGACAAGGCTCCTTTAAGTGTGCGTGGGCCTGCTCCGAGCTGTGTGTCAGTAACTGACAAGCCACCCGTATTAGATGTGCTGCCCACAGTTACACTGCTGCTTTCACCGCGGCCAAAATATCGATTAACTCGCAATTTAACGAGGAGTGCGGTCCCTGATGCTTTCATCTGAGAGTCTTATCAGAACAAATGTTCAGCGTGAGCCAATTTCAGCTCTGTAGCCATTTAAATTTCAGACCTGATGCCATATAATGTTTTTTTTTTTTATATGAGTCCTCATAAAATTCTGCATGCACTTAACTCTCAACATTTCAAAGCATTATAGATAATGTATCTGCTGAATACCTTCAAATAAAGCAATTTTTTCAAAGAAGATAATACAAGAAGTGTCATTACCGGCCCTTACTTGACTGGCGTCGTATCGCAGTGATGACCGGAGACGTGCCTGTAAAACGAGGAGATGCTTCAATTTGCTCTCTGTTTACAAGCCAATAAGAGAAAAGCACTCAGTGGTGATGTGACACAGGGCCCAAATCGAAACTTACCCTCTCGTATTTTTTTTAATTAGAGAGAACTCTTTGAGGGTGAACGAAATGGCCCCTTATGAATCACATTAGACTCCGGCATCAGAAATTCATGGGATTTTATTTAAAAGGTTCGCTCATGGGCGACCCTCCGGAATCTTATTCTGACTCTTGCTTGAGGTCGTAAGTAGGATTGAAGAGCTCTGGTTGAATGGTGAAGTTTTTGGTTTAATTTCTATGTAAACTAAGTAAGCTAACCAGACCTTGACATAATGCATATTTAAGTGTACCCATCTTTCTGCGAAGGTTAATGTTCGATTTCCATCTTTTTTACATTTATCACAGGTGTAAAACACTGAACTAAAGCAAGACGTTTGCATATTCATAAATGAACAGCTTAAAAGCGCGCACACTCTCGTTATTTCGGCAAGTTGATCGTGAAAACTATCGAAAGGATAAACTATCCACCATTACTGGATACGAAAAAAGTGAAACTGCCTCTGTCAGGCTCTCCAACGCAAAATATTCCATGTGAAACCAGACAAAGTGCTCAAAATTGCAAAAATTATCTCCAGTTAAACTTGGCTTCCTCCCACAGGAGGTGTGAACATGTTCAGGGGCAGAACGGCATGCAGCGCCACAGAGGAGCTCCGTCAGAACAGACACTCACTCGCTGATCACCGGGAGAAGACGGCGTCAGGGACAGAAAAACCGTGATGATAGAAAAAAAATGATAAACAGCGACAAGTGTTGGGGCTGATGGTGACCTCAATCACCTCTCACTACTGACACATGCGATGGGTCTAACCTGCTCAAGAAAATACCTCCTCTACGTGTCTGTAAAGTTGTTTATACACGTGGCCTTTATTTGGAAAAATAACTTAAATCTCGAATCAGGTGTGATTTTTCCTGAAACGACAAGGTCACTTCATATTTCAGCTATTTTGCTGATGGCTTTTATCCAAAGCGACTAGCAGTCAGTTCGACTGAGCAGGGGCCAACACCCACCCAGAGTAGGGTGGGGTTAAGGGCCTCGCTCAAGGGCCCAACGGCTGCACAATTCTCATTGTGGCAACACGTTTAGTCGGCAGGTCTTGACCTACCAACCAAAGGGGTCCCAGTCACTCTTTTTAATCAGAAGGCTATAGTGTGTATTGATGCATACTCATGAGTAGACATAGATAATTCAGGCTGCATGGTAGGTTAAGTATCCTCAACAGTATGCGCTCACTTTTCTCACAGTTGCTACGGTTTGGAGGAATGGGAGCCCTAAATAAAGAGCACTTTTGATCAGAGGCTGTGTCACACAGGGTTACTGTACTGGTCAGGTCTTTAGTTGGATCCATCCTACCTCCTTTATTAACGGAGCAGTTATCACCACCTCAGAAATCCCCTGTAAGGGTACGATCCAAGCCTTTTAATTACTTTTGACAAGATCTGTCCAATTAGAGCGTTGCTGCATCAAAGGGAACACAGAGGGCTATCAGCGATGAGATTACGGGTGCGAGGATGCAGAGGGTCTCCCGTGTGATACGCAAGATTACGCCGGTTTCTTCGCATTACATCACACACCAAGTATTCGATTTCATTTTGAAGCTTGAAATTCCATTGGCAATAAATTCCATAATTGCGTCAGGGAGAAGTGGACATGCAGTGCCAGACTCGGAATGGCTCATTGTGCCAGAATGAGATTGATGCGAGGCGTAATACGTCTTCGCAGCTGAACTGAACTGTAGATGAACTTCATAGATCTTGTATGGACACGAGTGTAGCTCAGGCCTCATGCTTCAGTGTGGTATCGCTGCAGTGAAATTCCCTGACCTGCATGTGGTGTCTCTGTGAGCACAAGCCAATATGAAAACAGGATTTAAAGCTCAGTCAAACCCAACTACACCAAGGCTACTTACCCAGTTCATCTAAATATGAAGGGATGTCAAAGAGCTGGCCAATTATGTTCTTTGTTCCCGAGCAGTAGGTCTAATTAAGCAATTTTATTGGTTATGCAAGTATATCACTTCTTTGCTTCTGATTATTTTATGAAACAAATTTATACCGTGGGAGTTAGTTTTGGTCAGTTGTTTTTTCTTGCTCTTTATCAAGAAAACAACTTTGTTGGGTTTTATCGTTTTGCTTTTGTGCAAAAGGGAAAAATGTCTTCCTTCTTATTGGGGAATCAGATACTGCTCTGTCTGACCAGCCTGTAAAAACTGTGATTGTGTGGAGAGATGGAGGGATGGAGGGGGGGAAAAAGGGAGGGAGAGAATGAGAGAAGGAGGGAGGGACGAGGGGAGTGAGGGAAAGGGTATGTCTCGATTCTCTTATTTGATATTTTCTCGCTATCCTCGCTTGAGCCGTAAGTAGTTCGGCCATCTTGCCGGCCATCCCAAAGCTCTTATTTCTGCTGCCAGGAGGCAGGAGGGAGCACTGAGGAGCCCTGAGTGAGGAAACATGAGATCAGCCTTCCTGGAACAGTCAGCTGCACGTCTATCAGTAACGACAGACGCGAGCTGCAGATTCAGCTGTGCTCTGCAGAAACTGGTGTTGCCTCATGTGACGCTTCAGAGGAAAGGACGTCTCATTTCTATAAAAACACGTTTCCTTGTTTCTCCTCCTCTGGCATCTTCAACACGTCCCCGGTGGGAGGGACTAAGACACCAGGAGAAGGTGCAGGTGTGAGAAACGAGGATGTGATTTAAGAAAACTGTAATGTACCCAAGGAGAGATGGGGGGAGGGGTGGAAGTAAAGAGAAATGGAGAAAAGAGGGAGGGCCTTACTGTAGAGAGTCAGGATGAACCTCTGGGTTCTTCTTCTGTGGTGTCTGTGTTGGTAAAGCGCTTAAGACAGAGGCCCTAAAGCTTTGGCCCTGGAGGACCAGAACATCGGGTGGCCTGTATAGTGCCTGTAGCCACTTCAGGCCCCAGGAAACATGGCGAGGGCCCCTCTTCAGCCCGTCTGTGCCTAAAATCAGGCTCCTCAGAGCTGAGCCACGCAGCAGGACCAGGGGAAGCGAATCATGTGTGAGGATATGCAGTTCCTCTCCTTATCTCACGGGGACAGGAATTAAAGCCTCTGTAATCCAGTCACTAATCCTATTTTGTGAGGGAATCCACGGTTTTCCCGATTTCTGATGGTATTGTGTGTGTTTCGGAGCGAGTCAGCTGGAGAGCGTTTGCTGTGCCTGTGGCATGGATATTGTGAGCTGTGTACGTCATCTTGTACATCAGGCCAAGATACCGAAACTCGCCTGACCTGACTTCTGTCAGACTATAACAGGAAGGCATGCAGGTGGTCCTTGTAAAATAATGGCGTGTATTCACCATATGGAACAGCAGCACATTTCTGAAATAACTCAGGGTCATTTGCAAGCGTGTTTGTGACATTCTAGGAGTTGAGCACATGAAATGATGGCATTGGAAATCGGTGAACTTTTCAGACTAAATCTGAGGTTTTCACATTTATTTTACAGGTTCATTTCAAACTGTCAAACTCGACTCACAACTGACAGTGCATTATAAAACAAGGCTGTCAGCTTCTTTATGTTATTGTCTGCGTGAGTATGAAGATGAGAATATTCATTTATCTTGACGCTGCTCTTGCGTATAAGAATCGGAGTGTAGACTTATTTTTCAGAAGCGCATTGCTGTGATGTATGGACCTAATGTGTGATTGTTTTTGGAAAGTGTCAGGAGTGACTGATCATGTCCGTCTCTGTCCCTACAGCTCTTTCGGGAGGTGAGGATAATGAAGATCTTAAATCATCCCAACATAGGTGAGACAACTCACTGCTTTATTCACTCTACACTGTACACTGCAGTCCATAAGTACTGGGACAGTGGCATAGTCTGTGCTGTCAGGCTGTGCATTAGAGTACACTGGATTTAAAAATGATAAACTGCTGAAAACAGAGACTTTTTGCTTTAATCTATACTGTTTGATTTGGCACCAGGTCTTGTCTAAATACTTATGGTCAGTTATTCCTTAGTCACGATTTCTGCTCATTGTCCAGCTGTTTATATCATGCCTTCGTAATTTACCACAGGGTAAGGTGACTGCAAGCACAATTTCTGATCGCGCTCTATTCGACTTGGGACCAATATGTACACACACCCCAGTCAGTACTCAAATATGCCAACATAGTGCCCATTTCTGCCGGGGTATCGAAACAGTGCTACATACTGCATGTCAAAAATAAGAGAAAAACCCCATCTATGCTTTTAAAAACAATATTTTTCGTTTAAACGTAAAAAAAGAATGCTTTTTCTGCATCTTACGTGATGAACAGTGGTGGATTATGATTGGTTTGATTTTAAATGGAAGGAAAGGCCTCCAGGAAGGATCAGCCAATCAGCTCTCAGCCATGCTCGCCACCTGACAGAGCACATCAACACAGTTAGCCCTGACATCTATTTGTCAAGGAGGCGTTTTCCTCTACATATTAATCAATTGGACACTTTGGATGCTGCGGATGATTTGTGGTGGGATGATCAGAGTTCTCCTCGTTCCCGTCATAATCTGTTCCCTGGGACGTTTGGCCTCTGCTAATCCCTTTTCTCTTGAAAAAAAAAAAACATTTTTATAAAGATTAACTGTTTGGGTGTACACCGCAGAATTACACTCAAAAGGGTAAAAGCAGCTGGTGGTGTGGGTACCCAGGAGGATATCATGTTCCTTTTCTCCCTAAAGTCAGAGATTTACACCTGACTGAGGTAATCTAATGACCTACGCCTTGGGTACATACTGATATTTACCACATTAGAGCTGTTTACCGTCATTATTTTATACGATTATTAAAGTTCTTAGGAGAGTAAGATCGTTCCGATGCCAAAATTCCGGCAGTGAGGACAGCTCCGTTTGGCCGAACCTCTTATTTATATGGGCTTGTTTATTTGGAGGGCACATTGCAGAAAGCATTTTACTGACAAATACATTTTTGTATTTACTGAGAATGTGCTCAGTGAATGAAAATGTTTTGTGTCGAGAATGTAGTTAATGACACTATTAAAAAGGTGTTTCTGTTTTGACGTTTTTGCGAGGAGGTATTTAAATGGCTGCGGTATTCGCTTCAGAATGATCCGCAGTGTGTAATTACTATGATGCTGTGTTTCAAGCCTCGCTGCAGTCATAACAGGACTGTAGAAAGATTTACGTCTGACGGACTTCCAGCAACAGGCGCGAGTCATTGCACGATTTATTTATTTATTTATTTATTTATTGCATATATGCCGCCCCCTGTTCCTGCAGTGGCGGACTAAATGAATCCTTTCACCTGTGAAAATAAAACAGTCACCAGAGCTCTGAGACAGCCATGTTACTGATCTGCTTTCCTCCACAGGAAATACTGAGGGCGGATTTTAAAAACAGCTGGCTGGGAAACACCTTGTGCGTGTAATGCGTGGGGTTATAACCGCTGCAGCTGACATGTACACGGGCGAGATAACATCTCGATGAGTCAAAGAGGAGAAAAGGAAGCTAGGCAACTCTGTGAGGTGGACTTAAAGGGGAACTCCGGTGTGAAATTGACTTGGGGTGTATTGAAACATGATAGCGAGTACTAACTTTTCTCGAATACCCCACCTCCAGACGCACCCAACATTTCGAAATACAGGGCCTTTTAGGGTCGATTGCCGAGCTCGAAGGAATAGGTAGGATAGGGGAATAGATTGCAAAATTAATTCCGTGGATCGTTCGTGCTCGTCAATCAACTTATTTTGACTTTCAAGATTGAGGCGACTGGAAACTACCTCTAGGTACTGTCTGCATAAACAGTCTTTTTTTAAGAAAGTACCTGTGCATTTTCAAAGTTCTCAGTACCTCGTCTAAAATGTCAGGGCCTCTGGAATTCTTCCAATGAAGGGTGGAGCTACTTTGAGCCTTGTTAATGATGTAAAAAAACTGTGATTTCTTTGCATGAAAATGCTATGCCCCATTTACTACTATTGTAAGGCTGTTGGGAGCTTCGGCTAAAAAGCCCTGTATTTCGAAATATTGGGTGCGTACGGAGGTGGGGTATTCGACAAAAGTCAGTATTCATTATCATGTTTCAATACAACCCAAGTCAATTTCACACCTGAGTTCCCCTTTAACAGAGGAAGTATATTTACTGAAGGAAAAAGACTGTATAAACTCACCAGGACACTCTGAGCCAGTGTTACTGCCCCCTGCTCGGCTCTTAAACCACCACAGGTTTCTGTTGGAACAAAAGAAAACATTGCACTGATCAAATACTGTACAGTTAAGCTGCTTTCACACTGGACGCGAGAAGAAGCTTTCTCACGACAGATTACATTCAAAGTGAATGCAAAGACTTTCGCGTGTATTTGCGTCTTTGCATTGACTTTGAATGTAATCTGTCGCGTGAAAAATTAGTTTCGCATCCGGGGTGAAAGCGGCTTCACTCTCTTGACTGAATCTGCATCGGCTGATTCATTGCTGTGGATTTTGTACAATTTTCAGTGATTAGGATTCACAGGTCAATCAATTGTTGCGTCCAAATCCCGGGGGTAGGTGACTCTGGTCCTAGAACATCAGCCATACACCTTGTTTTCTCTCTGACTGAACACATAATGACTCCATTGGAATGTTTAACAGGATGAATGGACACCAGCAAACAGGTGCCAGGGCTTTTTCTAGAGTTGCACCGATGCTAATGCTCATATCGGTTCGATACCGACTCAGAGAGCTGGATCGAGTATCAGTGACGAGGGGCCAATCTGTTATCGGCAACCATTATTTTAATAAATAGCAATTCAGAACATTTATATCTTCGATTTCATTTGTTACGTTTTGTTTTCCAAAGTTTGTAATGCAGTGTTTAAATCAAGCCTGATGTTGATGGACACACAACAAAATGATCTCGATCTCTTCCACACGGTGGGGCGTGCAGCTTATTAATCACACACTGGTATCGGGTCGGTTCTCGGAATCAGCTGGGACCTAAATCCCTGGTATCAGTATTGTGGCTCAAAGTCAGATCCTAGTACCCCTAGCTTTTTGTAGTTTTTAACTAGAGAAATTCCATTGAGAACATGTTTCTCTATTTCAAAGATAGCCTGGTGGACATAGCTACAAAACAGAATAGGTGTAAGCAGGCATACAGTTGATAAAAACAAGAGCAGAACCACCAGAGGGCGCTGCTCATGGCGGAGTTCTTCCCAATTTTATCTTTAGATGCGATTTAGAACCCTAAGTCTTACCTGGGATTCAAACCAGCAACTTCAGTTACCAGCCCAATGTCCAACCAACAAGCCACCCTGCCACCCTCCTCAGAGCTGTAGTCTGGCACAGAGAATGCAGTATGTGACTCAGTCTTAAAGGCTCATTAGAAATTTGCTGCACCTTTTGGTCTCTTGGCTCTGCGGGGATTATAACTCATAAATACGGAGCACAGTTTTCACCACACATCAAGCCTGACTTACGGCTGCCAGGCACAGATATTGATTCACATCTCCGGGCAGAGGATGTGATATGCTATATCGAACACCAAGGGGAAATTCACCCTCCATATGCAGCTCATCCAAGCAGCATTAGAGCAGTAGGCAGCCATATTGCCACTCCTAGGTACCAGAGCAGAGACCAGAGCTGTAGCAGTGGGTTATATAACATGACATGGCATTTCTTTTATTGTGGGCAGGAAACTAGAGTTCCTGGGGAATTGTGCTCATTACTCGAAATTAAGCGCTGAGGATTTGTCGAATGTACCGCACCACTGAAACGGGTGGATGAGGAATTTTTTAGACAAAACCTCACTGCAGTAGTTTAGAACCATAAGTAAGACAGTTGATAATGTCAATTGTTGAAACAGTAACGCTCAGAAACATCCAGTGATAATTGGGCCAGATTCACTGACACAGATTGAACAGGGTCCTGGCTAATTCTGAGAATCTCCATTCAAAATGTTATTCAGTCAAGGGCTTGGCTTAACCCTGAAAGCAATGATATAAATTTGGAAAAAATATATAAATGTAATTATCTTGTGCTGTTGAAAACCCGTTATTTGGCAACTTGTTTATAAAAGATCCCCTGCGGGCGCTCTTTTAAACAAGTCGCCACTTGATAGCAAAATCAAAGCTGTTGAAAACCTATCTTGCATCTTTGAGCAACAATAGCTGCATTTAACGCTCTAAGGGTCAATTTGCATGCTTGAAACCAGCACTCAATTTATTTTAATTTCGTCTGGGAATCATGCCTTACTTCTGTGGCCTCTCTTAAAGGAGTTTTTCCCTCTCTCCCTCTCTCTCTCTCCCTGCAGTTAAATTATTTGAAGTGATCGAGACGGAGAAGACGCTTTATTTAGTAATGGAGTACGCCAGTGGAGGTGAGTGATGATTCAGGGAAAAGGCGGGAGTTGTCACGGTTACGGAACTCCCACCCGCAGGCATCACTCCTCCCACACACTCTCAAACGGCCACTGCCACCATAAGAATGTCCAGCGTTTCCGAACTGCCATCTGCCCAACTGTCCCCGGCAACAATCCTCAGAGACAGTCCCCGGCAACATTTCTCGGCAAACTCGACCAGAAAAATGACTCATTTGGCTTTGGGGGCGTGTCGGAATGATTTTGAAATGGAGGGGGCGGTCTAAGACAGGACGGAAATTAAAGCCACGGGCCTGTTTCCCTGGTGATTCATCGGACTGTGACATCACAAAGATGCCATTAGAATGTTCCCAGCTGAACGTTGTAATGCTGATGTCACTGTCGCCACTGGTAACCGAAGGCACTGGCGTTATAGAACACTGAGACAAAAGGGGGAAAAAAATCTCATTGGATCTCCGCACGTCTTTGTGAAAATGTGCTGCGGCATGTGACTGGAGTCTTCCTTCACTTCTCTCGTGTGAAATGGCGTTTGCGTCTCTTCCCTCAGGCGAGGTGTTTGACTACCTGGTGGCTCACGGGAGGATGAAAGAGAAGGAGGCGAGAGCGAAGTTTCGGCAGGTGAGTCGCAGGACCCCCTTTACTCAACGGAACCTCAGTTTATCTATGCTTTATTTTACACAGTGGTGCCCAACCCAGTTCCATCTCGCTGGTTTTAATTTAATTCTCGATTGGCTCTCCTGATTTACTCGCTCTTTACACAGTATACTACACAGTGACTCCTCTGGGGATGAATCTAGAAAACAGGAACGCTAATGTGTGTGAAACGGGAAATAAACATGCGTGCGCACGTGAATCCCACCTCTGGAGTGCCCTGTACCTGCTGGAGCAGAGGAGAGCTTTCCCTGACTACTTTGCCCCTTCCTCTGTCATACACCCTTAGCTCCTCCCCTTCCCTTGTTAAATTCCTGTAGCTCCACCCCTTCCCCTGTGAAACCCCCTTTGCCCCTCCCCTTCCCCAGTGAAACCACCTTAGCTCCACCCTTTTCCCCTGTAACACCCCCCCCCCTCTCTCTCCTGGGCACTGCCCCTCCTCTCGCCCTCCCTGGGCAGTGAGACTGGCGTCAGGGCCACAGCATGGCCGCGCTCCAGACTGTGAGCGTGCTCAGAATGCTAACGGCTCTGAAAACCGCTAATGCGTCTGACGCACTCAGCACCGCAGTCTTCCCCCTCCCCGCGCGCAGGATCACAAATCACCGCAAACGGCCGTGCCTAGTCCAGCTGGCTCTGCCAAGCATTCCGCAGGTCGTATAACTCTTAAAAGTACGGTTGAATTTACGCCGAATTCTGTACCCTTGATCGGAGTGTCCCTCCCGCAGTGGAGCCACAGGTGAGCTGATTTTTCCAGGATCACCTGCAGTAGAGCTTATTTATCAGATATGCTGCAGTGTCACAGAACAGATGTTTCCCAATAGCCACTGCTGGGGAGTCACATTACATATGGAGTCACATGGGCACGTATCTCCCAGAATGCGATGATGCAGATTTGATCTGATATGATGCAGCGTCACAGGACAGAGAATTATAATTCTGTGCTGCAGTTACAGGACAGCAATGTCCCAAAATTCAGTGCTGCCTAATTAAAGGACAGAGATCTTCCCATAACTCAGTGCTACAAAATTATGGGACAGATGTCCCATATTTAAGTGCTGTGCAGTAACAAGATAGATTTCCCACAAGTCATTGCTGTAGTTGCAGGACAGAGATTTCCCATAATTCAGTGTTGCAGAGGTAGAGGACGGATATTACCTATGATACAGTGCTGCAAAGATCAGATTTGGTGCTCATTAATAGGTCAGAGATTTCCCATGATACAATGCTGTAAATATGATAACATATGGGGCAGTATGGTGGAACAGATTACCCAGAATCCACTGCTGAAGATTTGCAGTGCGAATGCCGGAATGAAGTGCCTTACCTACAACAGCAGTGAGTTACACTCAACGCTCAGTAACAAATCTGTTTGCGGGTTTATAATGCGGCTTGAAGTACAGCTCTTTCCCGCTGTGCAGCGCCATCTAGTGGCCACAGCAGAAAACAAAAATTGAATTCAAACGCAGGTGTTTAGTCACCCCTGCGTTTTATGAATGAAAGGTGAGCCGTTGTGAGCTGAATTACAATCAGACTCCTCCCCTCTGACTCATTCTGTCCCTTATCTATTGGATGATGAATTCCACGTCTGTAACCGCACTTACTTTGCACGGTGTGAGGCCTGGGGTTGGTGCTCTGATATAAAATGGCACCCAGAGGTGTTTTTACGCTAATTAAAGAGGCTCTCGTGAAGGCGAGATGGGAACTGTGCAAACAGACATCAATTAATGACACACAGACCCCAGCCGATGTGCCCAGCATCCATTACCATCTCTCATACACAGCTGTGGCTGCTCCTCTAACTGCTGGATGAGTCCATGTTCTCCTGCAAACCCCACTGCTAACTGATAACTAGGCTGAGGTCACATGATTATTTGAAGGACTTTAATCCTTTTGGAGAAACCAGTGCCACTGCTTGGAATGAATTAAAAAAATCAGCTTCATAGAGGCTACATCATCGTTAAGCACTTAAGAGACACTGTTAAGACTACACTGGCCTAGCATCAGTGCCAACAGGAGGATAGAGCCACTCCTGAGACTAGCCTAACATCTCAGACTATACACCACAGTACTGCTCTCCTGTAATTTGCCTTCCATCAGAGTATATTTACCACAGGAGCATCACAGTGTCTGTCACAAGAGGAGACACTTTCAAGGCTAGCCTTGCCTAGCTTTAGTGTCCACGGGACAGCAAAGCTGCATCAGTGTCTGTGCCCTGGCAAAGCAATACCGAGACCAGCCAAGCGCCACTGTAAAACACTACTGAAGCTACCCTAGCATTGCAGTAAAGCTCTACTGAAGCTAGCCTAGCACTGCAGTAAAGCTCTACTGAAGCTAGCCTAGCACTGCAGTAAAGCTCTACTGAAGCTAGCCTAGCATTGCAGTTAAGCTCTACTGAAGCTAGCCTAGCACTGCAGTAAAGCTCTACTGAAGCTAGCCTAGCATTGCAGTAAAGCTCTACTGAAGCTAGCCTAGGAATGCAGTAAAGCTCTACTGAAGCTAGCCTAGCATTGCAGTAAGGCACTATTGAAGCTATTCTAGCATTACAATAAAGCACAACTGAAGCTAGCTTAGCATTGCAGTGGAAAACTATTAAAGCTATTCTAGCAATACAGGTAAGCCCTACTGAAGCTAGCCTTGCATTACAGTAAAGCATTTCTGAAGCTGGCCTGGCATTTCATTGTGCCACATCAGATCAGCACAACTGAAGTCCAAATGCAAGGCTAGACTAGCGTCTGCAGCACAGTAAAGCACTAATGAGAGCAGCCTAAACTGCTATCACTGTAAAACACCTTTGGGATTTTCCGAACATAGCATTGCAGATACCATTGTACTTCAGTAGATGCCAATCACACCGGATGGAGAGTCCTGACTGCTTTCAGCGCAGTGGTCCAGGTGCAGGATTGCGCGCACACAGACAGATTGACAGACACACACAAATATTACTGCTCTCTGACAAATCTAATGCCACAACAATGTTTACAGCCCGCCTGCCAGTCTGTGTATCGCTCACAGTTATCGACTCTTGTCTTGCAGATCGTGTCTGCAGTGCAGTATTGCCATCAAAAGAAGATCGTGCACAGAGACTTGAAGGTAAGCAGCCAGTAACATGATTTCATCTCAGTGCGGAATGTACAAGTGTGAATGATTATTTTTGCTTTTTGGGGCAATACTTCAGAAAATGTTAGCTTTACTCTGTGGCTGTTAACTCTGTGTGAACTATACAAGAATTGCAATCCTTGTTAGTCAGGGTCACTGTGGAAATACTTCCGGGTATTTCCACAGTATGTAAGGAGAAGCTTCCAAACCAATAAAACATATCATAACAATCCCGGTACAATTTAATGTAATTTTGTGAAAAAGAATTGGTAGGTATTTTCGCTGGGCTTTAGCACGCACCATTAATTTTCTAGCCGTGGTTTATAGCTCTCCACACATAACCCCCTCACAGCGCCTCTCCGCCACCAATTCAAATGAGACGCTATGACTTTGCAGATTGCCCTGTCATTTTTTCGAGGCCCCTGTATTCTTACTGCAGTTGAGAATTATAGGACCATTTGCCGTCCCATAATAATGAATTAAATGCCTAGTGTTTTAAAGTGTGTTCTGAGGTTAACTTTACGACATGTATGAAGTGGTGTGTATGACAATGTACACAATGTAAAACAATGTAATTACATCGCATTTAGATTTTGTTTTATATCTGGAAATTTCAATGTCAGCAAATAGAACAGGTAATTCAGTGATAACCAGCCCTGTCCCTGGTGATGGGCGTGTCCTGACGGCTTTTGCTTCAACTTTAATTTGTCTCACGACCAATCAGAGCTGACCCTGAAGGGACCCAGAAATCATTTAGTGTCAGTTACTCTCAAAATGCATCTGTCAGTCTGGTCGTGTCAGTTAGTGGTAGTCAATCATTTGGTGTCTTAGCCAGTTTGTGTGATAAATAGTGTCAGTTAGACTCCAGTGGTGTCATTTAGTTGGTCTTAGCCAGCAGGTCATGTTTGTCAGTGTCGGAATCAGTCAGTGAGAGTCCGTTAGTGTCAGATTTGGTCGGTCAGTGGCAGTTATCCTCAGTCCTGCGGTCTGTTAGCTCACCTCTTACACCATCCTACGTCTCTCTCACTTCACAGGCAGAGAACTTGTTGCTCGACGCAGACATGAACATCAAGATCGCAGATTTCGGCTTCAGTAACGAGTTCACGATTGGGAGTAAGCTGGACACGTTCTGCGGGAGTCCGCCGTACGCTGCACCCGAGCTCTTCCAGGGGAAGAAGTACGACGGGCCGGAGGTGGACGTCTGGAGCCTGGGGGTGATCCTCTACACGCTGGTCAGCGGCTCTCTGCCCTTCGATGGACAGAATTTAAAGGTAAACGCTCGACCTGAGATGGATTTTTTTAACCATTAGCTGTGTGTTCATCCTGTGGTCCCTACGACTGGTATCAACCCCAGATGCTGCACCACTTGGAGATCGTCATCGAGATGTTTCCATTTTCGTTTAAAAGTTCTTTTCTTATGTGTATTTAACTGGCGAAACCTACACAAAAATATAGCCACCTGAGAAATGGATGCGTCGTGACCAGTTTGAGCTGGTGCTCAGTTACATGTGGGCCGGTGGTTGACTTCACTTGTCGCCTTCACTGGTGGCCCTGATGTGGGTTTAATCAGGTAAAAACATTAGGAATCGTAGCTGTTTTGACTGGTTACCATATGGTTGCTGTCTCACATCCGAGTGTGACCACCGTAAGATCAGAGTAGCTCTTGGGTCCTTGAGCAAGGCCCTTAACACCAACAAGGGGACTGTCCCTTGATTCGTAATTAAAGGTAATTTAGTAAGAAGTGTCAGTTAAACAGATGGAAGGCACCTCACTTACAGAGAGCTGTAAGGTGGTAAGTAACTGTGTGTGTGCGTGTGTGTGTGTGTGGCGTTCAGGAGCTCCGGGAGAGGGTTCTCAGAGGAAAGTACCGGATCCCTTTCTACATGTCCACCGACTGTGAAAACCTGCTGAAGAAACTACTGGTGCTTAACCCGGTCAAGAGGGGAAGCCTGGAGGTAAGAGTGTGTCCTCTCTCTGTCACACACACACACACACACACACACACACACACCGCTGAAGTCCTCTCCCACATGTAGAGTTCACATAGAGCTCTTGAGACAGGGTGATGCCAGGTCACATTGTCGAGGCCGTACCCCATTTAGAGCAGAGCACTGGTGCAGTGCGTCACTCTCTCGCTCCGCAGCAGGAAGGTTGTGGGTTTGAGTCCTAGGACATAGAGGGCATCACCCATATTTAAACTCTGGCGACCCCAGAATCTTTACCAACCCAGTTTTCCCAAGAAATTGATATGCAAAAATGTAAATACCGACTCGCGTCGGTCTCCTCACTGAAACTCAAACTGCTGTATATAATCCAGAGTGCTGTCTGTGAGTATTCGGAAAGTCTTTGAATAAAAATGGCTGTTACACCTTGGAAGATCAGCACAGACATATATAAACCCTTTCAAATTAAAGATGGTGGTTTACAGTCTGCAAATGGTCAGCATCATGTTCATAGTTTCAGTTGAACTTGCTGGAGTACAGAGAGAATACTGAACAAATTGCTTTGTACGGACACAGTACAGTACATGGGTCAATTTGCACAGTGTATGACATTAATTCATGCAAAAATATTCAAATTAAAGTTGTGGAGGTTTTCTTCACTGTACACTGAATAGTAAGATAGCAGAATCGCCGGTGGTTCGGGTCTTTGTTTACAGACACCAGGCTGCAATAGTAGCGTTTTCCCCCACATCCTGGAGTTCCAGGAAACGGTGCTTTTGATTGCGGGCTAGACAGCGAGTCAGATTAATTCTGCAATTTTCCCCAGTCTCCGGTGAAACAGCCTTCCTGAAATGAAGCTGTATTTCTCCCGGGCTTGGGTGACGCCACAGTGGGGTCTGTGATTATATGACCCCTCCCTCCCCCCTCTGTCTTAGGCCAAGCGCCAACTGTGTTGTTCAGCGTACTATATACACCACAGCGCCAACTGTGATGTTCAGCATACTAAATACACCACAGCGCCAAGTGTGATGTTCAGTGTACTAAATACACTGCAGCTCCAACTGTCAGGTTCAATGTACTAAATGCACTGCAGCTCCAACTGTGATGTTCATCGTACTAAATACACTACAGCGCCAAGTGTGATGTTCAGTGTACTAAATACACTGCAGCTCCAACTGTGAGGTTGAGTGTACTAAATACACTGCAGCTCCAACTGTGATGTTCGGGGTACTAAATACACTGCAGCTCCAACTGTGATGATCAGTGTACTAAATACACCACTGCTCCAACTGTGATGTTTAGTGTACTAAATAGATAAAATACTAAATAACAGCTCCAAATATGATGTTCAGTGTACTAAATGCACCGCAGCTCCAACTGTGATGTTCAGTGTACTAAATACACCGCAGCTCCAACTGTGATGTTCAGTGTACGAAATACACAGCAGCTCCAACTGTGATGTTCAGGGTACTAAATGCACCACAGCACCAACTGTGATGTTTAGTGTTCTAAATAAACCACAGCTTCAACTGGGATGTTTTGTGTACTAAATGAAACCTCTAACTGTTAAGGGTATTCAGTAAAGCACTGAATTGAGTTTATTGTGTTATGTTGGGAGAAGAAGTGTAATTTTCTGAATGCTGGGAATGTACTAAGCAGTGTTGCTGCTCTGCTCTAGCTACTGTAGTTCTAGTTGTGTTCTATCGGCTGAATGTCTTCTGTTTCAGTGAGGTCCCTGAGTATTTCGACAGGGACTCTGTTTGAAAGAGCTCTACTCCAAGGTGGTTTCACTGCACACAAAATATTACATCGACTTCAGTATGAGGGTATTTAGATTCATAATTAATTTGGCCTGCCTTCAAATTGTGTCATTGTCTGAATACTTTCGTCAGCATATATTTAACTTTGGTCTGTTTTCCCCATCCTGATCTCCTGCAGAGCTCCTCAGTGGCTGCTGTTGGCAGTGACATTTCTCTGGCAGATAACATTTTTCAGATAACACACGTGTTCTAAAAATAAATCTCCTTCCAGCAAATAATGAAAGATCGATGGATGAACGTGGGCCACGAGGAGGAGGAGCTGAAGCCGTATCTTGAACCCGAGCCCGATTTCAACGACTCCAAGAGAATAGGTCAGAATCTCCCGTCCGGATCAGCCCTGACTTATTTTGCACTATTTCTGCAATATTGTGGCAAATTTCTTCTGAAGTAGTTACACCAAGGGTTGAAATTTTTAAGGAATTGGTTTCAGAAATGAACTGTCACACCTTGTGTTTCTTTCACCAATGAACTGACGTAGATTAGGGGATTATAACTGTAAGGCTAAAATATTGCGCTAATTAGCAAATCATGGTGGTCGGCACAAAATATTGGGAGGATTCCAACTTACTGAACCTGGATTTTCTAATTTAAAGGAATTGTCTTGAAACCGTTTGGTGAATCACAGAAAGATAATCATTTTTGTTTTATAAGAGGTTGGCAATAAGCACAGCGGACCTAGTGAACTACAAAGTTTTCCTGAATGAAGTACTTTCTAGCCTTAAATGACTGGATAGGGTTAACAAGCCAGTTTGCCTTCTTTACGGTATAACGGATGGAGAACGTCATCAGGATAGGAATGGGCCGTCATGCTTTTTCAAAATGAAAAATAGCTCAATCATTTGGAAATGGATCTGTAAGTTATCTCTTCTGCAACATGAGTCTGATTTCCAATGTGGAAAACAGAAGTTAGCGTGGATCTTTGGGGTTTCTCTGTACGTGTGTCACAAATCTCGTGCATCGTTTGGTGACCCCACAGCTCAGTCTTAAATATTAAATAAAATTCATGATCCCGTCTGAACTTGTATGAACTGCATTGACGAAAAACTAACGTGAGTTTGTGTTTGTGGCCCATTAGCCTGAAAGCTGCCCCTGTCCGTATTTTTGTCAGAGTCGCGTGTATTTGAGTCTATCGAGTCGTCATTGTTTCTGCACCCAGCCGTTCCCTGACAGTGGCTGCCTTGTCATTGACATTGTTAACAGTCATTTACAACAAGGTATTCTTTTCACTAATTAACACAGTATCTTGTTCTGTTCTCTCACTTCTCAGAGCTCATGATTACGATGGGATTCCCGAAAGACGAGATCACGGAATCGCTAGTGGGTCAGAAGTTCGACGAGGTCATGGCCACGTACCTGCTGCTGGGCAGGAAGACTCCTGATGTAAGTCCCTGTCCAAACACAGTGACGCGTCGGGGCGGGGGGTGTTCGGAGAGCAGAGACCTTGCGTGATACCACTGCATGTGAGCGAGCCAACATTGACTCTGCTCTTCGGGTCTGTCAAGATCAAAAGCTCTACTGCTGAAAGAATGATGACATGACTTTTGTCTTATATATGAACTGACAAATACTAGAACAGCTAGCAAGATATCAAGAAGACTTTCTGCATGTAAAATATAAATCAACTGCACAGTCAAAGATCTGCTTGACTGTCTGAACTCAAAGTAATGTCATGTCATTCAAACATTAAACATGAACAGCATTTGCTGTTGAGTCGGGTCACGCGGTGAAGGTGCGGCTTGGGGTCACCACTGTCTCAGATCAAACCCAGTGCCAGTGCTGACTGAGGCCTGGTGCCTCGTGAGAGCAGAGCATCATTGGCGCTGCTCAGGGATATGGGAGGGGCTTGCGTGAGCACGTAGCTCTAGTGTCTCCCGCTGACCATTGGTTGCTGTCAGAGTATGCCAGTTTTGGTTCCCTCCACCCTCCTTCTATCGATGCTAGAACGGTGCTTATCCGAGCCGTATTTCAGAGGAGAACCGCAAACTGCCTACTCTCCCGAGAGACGTATGAGTCACGCACGATGCTGGTACACAGGTTGCTGAGTCATCGGTCCAGATTTAGGTGGGATTGGTGATGCCAAATTAAAAAAAAAATAAAAAATTAGTATGAATTAGTGCTGGCTTACAGGAAATATTTGCAAATGCTTTGCACGTTTTCATACAGTATATTGAAAGTGGTTAAAAGAGCACAAAATATTTTTAAGCCGCCAATAAGAGTGAAAAATGAATTTGAATGACTAGTCCTCCCTCCTAGTTCTGATAAAAACTGCACTGTGCTAGACAAGCTTAACACTGGAATCCCACTCTGGTGTAATGAGTCTCCTCGCAGGAATGAAGCACTTGTTATGACAGATTAGCTCGTCATTATACATGAAGAGGCCTCCTCCTCTTATAGATTCACTTCACTGAGCTGCCCACCTCACTGCTCTCAGCCAGACACAGGTGCATTGTGGGTGCAGACAGACATGATGATTTCAGCTCCTGCGCGGGAGTGATATCGATTTGCTGCCATCTGCAGCCCGGAACGGGGTGGGGCGGGACGAAATTCAGTCCCCTGTCAGATACGGTAATCCGGCGAAATGATTCTCGCGAATCGGCCCAGCCTGCCCGTTGCTGACAGCAGAGGAGAGCACATGCTTGCAAGAAGACAAAAGATAACGTGCTTTTGCATTAAGACCCTCTAGCGCCAGTTGTTACTACACTACAGCCTTTGGTGGTGCACGCAGGTGTGGCACCAACATGCACACTTTAGAAGATTATTAAGTACACGCATGGATGGACGGACAGACAGGCAGACATAACGAAAATAACAACCCTTTGAAATATTGGTAAAAACAGGTGTTTTTGGCGCCATTGCATTTGGTGTCCAGTTCTCTTCCCAGGGTTATAATCAGTGCATCACTTCCTGTTGAACGCTGTTAGCTGTCACATTTCATAGAGGCACTTGGCACCCAGATCACGTTCACATCATTTCCTGTTGAGACTATAGGCTGTCCGGTTTCACATCGGCAGTAAGAACCAGGATCACTTTAGCATCACTTCCGGTTGAATACAATCGCCTGTCATCATTTTAAGTGGGTAAAATACACGCGTTATATGTCTATGAAGAGTTGGAATGCAAAACCCACAAAGTCCACTCAACCTCTTTTGTTTTAAATTGAGGTTTTTTTTTTTACTCAGCATATTATGTTTTATATTTTATATAATATTTTTTATATTTGTATAATTTATACATTTTTTTAATAGAGTTTTGTTATGCTGAGTAAAAAAAAAACTCAATTTAAAACGAGAGGTTGAGTGGACTTCGTGGGTTTTGCATTCCAACTCTTCATATATATATTGCAAACTGCGCTGGGTTTAGGCTAATGTGTTAGCTTTTAGCTGAGGTACCACATGTTCAGCTAAAGTTACACCAGTCAGCCGAACACCCCACTTCACCTCCTGCGGTAAAAGCAGCTCGATTCTGACCTGAGGACAGTGGTCCGATGCAGCTGCTGTTTTGGATAGAAGGTTTAGGGGATGATACCTAATATCCAGCATTCGCCTCGACCGGATTCGTCCAGAACTCGGCACCAGGGGTATTTCCCTCCGTACAGAGCCCTCCGGGGGCTGGCAAAGGGAGCGAAATTTAAACCTCATGGAGTAAAAGCCAGGGGTGGGATTTATGAGCTGCCGTCTGTCAGTAGGCAGAAGAGAAGACTCATTTACTAGCTCGTGTTCAAGGCCTGATGTCGAGACCAGGGCATTTCCGACCGACTGTCAGAGTGGCGACTGTGAGCGTTAGAGCTATCGACCCATAACAAGATTGTCCCGGAGGCTCTGAAATTCCATTATAAGCCCCGGTTTACCCCTGTATAAAGTTTCTTCATGTAATATTTCTTCTCTGTGGTTTGGCCCTCGAGCAAGGCCCTTAACGCCAAAACCGGTCCTTGGATTTTACCCCTGTATATCGCTCCCAACCTGCAGTATCCTCATCCGGCATATTTCCCAGGGCATCTTTGAAAAAGAGAAATGTTCTCAGTGGAGGTGTCCTGGATAAATAAAAGACTGAAAAAACCTGGGTTAGCTGAGGCTCAGGATCGCAGTAGTTTGTCAGTTTCCTGCAGGTTTTCCAAATGTACGACTGAGTGCCACTGGTAAGTTTTACCTGTAACCTAAAGTGGCAGAATGTACAGTAATGGTTCCCATCCTCGTCAATACAGAGCTGCCATTTTGTCTTTTTTGAGCTGCCATTGCAACCATAATTTGGCAGACCTGACGTGACTTCCATTAATAAGCGGTTCAAGATCTCTCGCTGTCCACTGCGGTGGACTCCTGTCAGGTTTAGAGCCACTGAAGAGATGGCGGAGCTCCAGGAACAGGGTGAGGCGACTCTGCCACTGCTGATGAACGAGGTTCAATTTGTTTGGGTCGGAACGAAAGCCCACAGAACATTAGATCTCCTGCAGGCAGCCAGATCTCCAAGAACAAGTTTGATAGCTGCTGATAGAGCTGAAAACTGTTGCCAAATATTTGGCATTTCCACTGCCATTACTATTAACATTTCAGTGCCAAACTGCCATTTCCACTGGGGAACTAAGGCAGACAAATTGATAAACACCGCAGACTCTCAATATAATACGTCCTTAATAGGTGTAAACAGTCCACCAAACTCCAGACTCTGCTGCAGACCTATCAGCAGCACTGGAGGCTGTGCAGCAGTGGCATTTTGGCGAAAGACGGAGTGACGGGAGCCGAGATGCTGTGACTGTGAGTGACTCAGCAGAGCTGATGTCCGCTAAAGTCTTGGTTCAACCTCGGAGCTGAAGCACAAAACATAAACTTGTTTTATGTTTCCTTAAGTCAGTCTCAAAAGGTATTTTAGTGTGACCTTATAAAATGTAATCTGAATTCCATTATTTTTGTAATTCATAACAGGTTCTTTCTCAAGCAAGACCCAGAGAGATTTCAACAGCAAACTACAAAAACAGTCAACCAATATCTCAACCAGTATTTTTGTCTTTCAGCTGACATATTTCATTACTGTACATTTTTCCTAAATCAGTGTGACTCTCTTAGATTGGCTAATAGGACAAGAAAATTTCACCTGTCAAGGAGACAGTAAGTTAAGGCGAGTCAATATTTTCTACTTGTATGGGAAAAAATTTCATGTCCACATTTTGAGACACTTTTTTTTATGGACATTAAAATTTTTATTTGGTCTCAGACAAGGTTTATTCTGTTCTTGTGACAGGCCTGAGGCCTCATTAGACTTTATTAATTGTTGAGAACTGCATTTTTTCAGTTACTCAAACTTTTATTTTGTGTTTTTGCCTCTTTTTGGGACTCTTAGTTTGAAGGGAGCGAGTCTTTATCCAGCACCAACCTGTGTCAGAGGTCACGACCGAGCAGCGACCTGAACAACAGCTCCACCCAATCACCCGCCCACTCCAAGGTCCAGCGAAGCATCTCGGCCAATCAAAAGCAGCGGCGGTTCAGTGACCACGGTGAGACTGACACTCAGCCAATCAAAATACAGCAGCGGATCACCCCATTTCCTGAAATTAGTCCAGGCAAATTAACGTACTGTTATTACTACCAGCACACCGGAATGCAGGTCATTTCAAGTAACACCAGGTTGGGTACAATGGATTAAAAATTTAAGCAGGCAAAATTTCCTGGTTACTCAGGAAACCTTTGAGGGAGCATGAGTGTGGCTCTGCTGTTTTGTTAATCAATCTATCGTCCATGTCGAGAACATGAAATTATGTAGAAGCGTTTGGTATTATGTCATGAAAACAAAACTACGCAAGATGTGAGATCTTGCCCCTGAGTTGGGTTGCCCAAGTGAACACGTACTTGCATCTAGTTTACTTAAAGGTCCCCTATCATGCTACCAGGTGCACTGCCAATTAGCAATTAAAAGCCAATTCAAGATCTGTTTTTTTGTGACATCATATGGTAATGTGACCACGCACTGGCAAGAAGGACTGATCAACCAGACAATCAGTTCCGTTACTATTCCTAGGGGACTATAATGACCCCCCCATCTTTTTATACATTTCCTTGCGTTATTGTGGTAGATCCCTCCTCCTTTTGATGTCACATGGGACAGACCTTTATTGTAAGTGGGATCTTCATATTTCTGTAGTTTGGTGAGAGCATTTGGAGAAACATTAAGAATAAAGCTGTACTCACAGAAGAGTAGGCGGAGCCATCTTCGTGTCCAGTAACTGCCGGAGACATCATCGACTAAGAGATGGTGGCTTTTTATTTCATGGATGGACAACTCGTGAGACACCCATCCCATATGGTTGGACAGGGAGTCGTACCTGCATTAGATATTGGCCACACTGCGAAACCGCAAAAATGCGAACATCATTGGGGTATGTAAGCACACACATATTTTACTGTCCACTCAATTTATGTGAGAAACTGTTGGCAGTCGTGGACACGACCCTGGTGACAACCCCACTCTACACTTCTTCTGAATGGTCAGGATCCTGGCCAATGGGGTGAATGATGCAGCGATTCCAGCACCTCACCCCACATGATAGGTTTTCAAAAGCTCAAGATATTTAAATTTTGAAGCATTTGAAAATTAATATCAGCACCCTAAGGGTTAAACTAGTTCCCTACGCACTGCTGCCTGTGTCTCGGGGCAAATTTTAAACTGCTGAGTCATGTTGGTGCCTCACGTCAATGCGCCAAACCGTGGCTCAGCAGTGAGCGATTAAAACAGAGCGACACGTTTTTCGTTTACAGACCCTTCAGTGGAGTGAAATTTGCATCGTATTTTTCCATAAGGGGTCAATGATGACAGATGTGTGTGTGGTGCAGGGCCTAATGATCAAAAATAAAGGGATTGCGGTCACAAATAAAATGGGCCGTTAACTTTTTTGTTTTCGGCAAAATGTCCTGTCCCGTGACACAGATTCTAGGCCTCATCGAGAAAGCAATTACTCAGATTTTTTCAGTGTTCGCTGGGTTCAAATTGGCCCTGACAGTCCTTTTGATTGAGCGTAAACAGCAGTTTGTAAGTGTGTGAGCTCTCTAAAGCAATATTCTGCCCTACACTGACACAACTTCCTGCTGAGAATTTTTTAAACACAGTGTTACATGATCAGGACAATTCTCACAGATCCACTGAATATTACTAACAGGTCACTGCAGTCCTAATCCGAGCAAACTCACGATCGTACAGAGCAGCAGGCTAATGTGAGCTTTGATTTCCTCTATGGCTGACATGCATGGGCATTTCTTATCAGCCTGGGATCAAAGGACGGCTCTCGCATAATTGGTGCTTCCCAGAAGCGACTGCCTGTGATGTCACCTGTGTTACTGTCAGTGACGCAATTTACGAAGGGGCACAAAAAGCACAAACTAATGGACCGTAGATTTAACATAAACACACTCCTGCACTCACACAGACTGCCGTCACATTGATTTGTGTAGCACACTGGTGCATGAGCTATGCTAATATGCTAAATCCACTCAGCGCCAAACCTATTTCCATGGAGTCTTTGTTAGTGATTTTAGTGTTTTTGTGTTTTTCAGATGTGCCGTACGTTTCCTTTCCCTGTAAGACGAGGCCACATACAGGGTGTAGGAAGTGTCAGGGTCCTGCAAGAGGGGCGGATGTGACCGATTTTGTGCTCATCATCATGCTCCCTGATAGGGTCGTGCACACTGGTGCATGTGCTATGCCAATATGCTAAATCCCTTCAATGCTGAACCTATTCCCTTCATATATTTAACTGGTGCCTGCATTATCCTGACTGAGATATAAGCATAGCCTGTGTGACCTCAGCTCATACAGCTCATTCGCTCCTGAGTGTTTGGCGAGTGTTTGGAGTGTACGGGGCGGATAACCAGAATAACCCCCCCTCCCTCCCTCCGACAGTGGGCCCCAGCATCCCCCCCGCCGTCTCCTACACCAAACGGGCGCAGGCCAACAGTGTGGAGGGAGAGAAGAAGGACGACTGGGACAGCTCCCGAAAGCTGGGCACCTCTGGCTCCAAGGGCGACTCGCCGGCGTCTCCGCTGGTGGTGTCCGAGAGGAAGAAGGCGTCGCCGGGCTCGGGGGTAAGGGTAACCTCGGGGGGCGTGTCCCGTATCTGCGTCTCGATGCTGGAGAAGGGTCTGTATCTCTCAGGTTCGGTTCCTCTGTCCTGACCCGTCTGTGTGTCCCTTTGGGCCTCGTGCTCTTATCTGGCCCGCTGTGTCCCCTCGCCGTCTCCGCTGTTCTGTCTCGTCCCTTGTCTGTGTTCACTGATGTCTCTCCATCTGTCCACACCCTTGTGGGCCTGTCTCACTCTCTGTACAGCTGTCCTGCTCTCTGCATCGTGGCCCACCTCCCTGTACAGCTGTCTCGCTGTCTGTACAGCCGTGTCCCTTTCCTAACAGCTGTCTCCCTCTCTGTACACCTGTCTCCCTGTCAGTCTTCCTCCAAGTGACCCTGGACTTGTCCGTCTCATTCTGTCTCTTTGTACCCTGTAAGCTCTCCATCTCCCTTCGTCTCTCCCTCTCCCTTTCTCTCTCTCTCTCTCCCTCTCTCTCCCTCTCTGGGCCTCTGTCGCATTGATGGCTTTTATTTCATTTCACTGATCAGACGTGAGCCTCACACTGGGAGAGAGAGTTTTATTTATTAATTTAAATTCTCCCTGCAATGCGCTGTAATGCTCTCTCTCTCTCTCTCTCTCTCTCACTCAACCAAAAAAAGGTCAGACGCAGGAAGCAGGAGTCGCTCGTCTCACCATTTCTGCTTATCCGATAAAGCTTGCTGCAGTGCAACACTCGCACACATACTCACGCACACACAGGCCTGTTGAACAGTGTAGAGTATAATTCAGTGCAGGAGGCTGGTGGAGAGAACGCCTTCACTCAGGCTGTGGTGTGATTCAGCAGGACATCATGGCGATGAGCCAGTAAAGCAGAGGAGGGGGAGGGGCAATAGGAGAGTGGGGCAGGGGGACAGTGGGCAGTAGGAGGGGGGGAGGGGCAGTAAGAGAGTGGGAGGGGCAAGAGGATAGTGGGAGGGGCAGTAGCAGATCCATGCACACAGCCAGCTGATTTCATTCATTATTTTGGAATCCTGTTCAAATAATTGTGCAAAATAGCAAACATCGGTGACTGAAAACTCCTGGGGAGTAATTATACTTCCTGTTAGCTGGATTTTACACCTTCACTGAAACTCAAGAATAAGTCTCAGTACTCTATACTCACATACTGCACACTGGTAAGAGCTGGTAAGAAGTGCACTGTAAAGTAGGGACTGTGTAAAGGCCGAGGGAGTGAATGTAAACGTTTGTGTCCCACAGACCAGCGCGCTCCCGGGAGGAGGAATGACTCGCAGAAACACGTATGTGTGTGAGCGCTCCAGCACCGACCGCTACAGCGCCATTCCCAACGGCAAGGACAGCAGGTAACGCCCACTGACGCGCACACACTCACAGGGACCCGGGCAGTGACTATTTCAAATTAACCCTTAGAGCACTGAAATAAGTGTAAACAATATATAAATTTTATTATCTTGTGCTGTTGAAAACCTACCATGTGGCTACTTGTTTAAAAGAGCTCCCCTGTGGGAGCTCTTTTAAACTAGTCGCCACATGATCGGTTTTCAACAGTTTTGATTTTGATCTCTTACATCACTGGGTAACAATAGCTGCATTTAGCGCTCTAAGGTTCCATGTATCCTTGCATTAAATGCACAGTATTGATGTTAATCCCGTAAATTAATGCTAAGGGCCTACACTATAACACTATATTTATTATTTGTCAATTCTATTATGCGGAGTACAGAACCGTGAGGTTAAAGCTGTGTCTCTGTTTAAATGTTTACAGACTGCGATGCATGATCTGAAGTGCTCGTTTTTACTCGCCACCGCAGCAGATCTTTATGGATAAACTGCTCCACTAATTCCATAATAATTTTGCGAAAATCATTAGCACAGTAGCGAAGTGAACGGCTGAAGCGGAGCGTGACTGCCGATAGAGGACGTGTCCGGTGCAAGTTTACAGAGTATGCTTCATATAAACCAGTGCAGCACTCGTCCACTCATACGGGGAGTTTGGTCTCAGTTTTCTGATCATTTTCCCCTCTCTCTGACCCCCCCGATCTCCCCCCAGCCTGACGGAGGTGTCAGTGTGTGCGGGCACCGCCCCCTCCAGTGCAGGGGCCACGCCTGCCCCCCCCTCCACCCGCCCCCGACACGTCAAGTCCATGTCGGCCTCAGGACACCCGTCCAAATCCACACTACCCCCCATCGAGGACAACAGCGAGTACAGACCCAGGTCAGTGTGTGTCTGTGTGTCGTATAGAGAGAGTAAAGACCCGAGTCAGTGTACGTCAGTGTGAGTCATATAGAGAGAATACAGACCCAGGTCACTGTGTGTGTCACTTGGGTATTCACCATAATTAAAAAGAATAAGGTGAAATAAGGTGTTGTATTATGATTTTCAAACTTGCGTTTCACTGCTAAAGGCATTTAGTCTTTGCTCGGCCGACACCTAATGCTCAGAGGATAGACTTGTCAGATTTGTCATCGCAACTTGTGTGAGAACAGCTGACTGAGTCACAACTGTGTGAAACTCGCCAGACGTGCGATATAAATGAGTCCGGTTCTCAGCTGTTCGGGTTCGCTTTTATCTGTCAGGATCACACTGGCAGCCCAACGACCATCTGAGGCTTTACTGACATCTCTGTCTGTTTCTGTCTCTGGGTGCACATATACGCTTGTGTGTGTGTGTCTGTGGACATTCATGCGCGTCTGTGTGATTGTCTGTAAATGTGAAAATTTATCGATGTGGACGTTTAAATCTTTGCATGTGAGTGTATTCGTACGTTTGCATATTTGTACCTCGATATGCTTTTGTGCATTTGAGTGCACATTTGTGTGTGTACGGAAATTTGCATCTTTGCACGAAGTGTTACTCGTATATTAGTACATTCATTGCATGTACTTTTTTATCAATGTATATGGTGTTGTGCTTGTTACCTGTATCTGTTTGGGTCTTCATGTGTGTGTTCGACTGCTCATTTCTGTTTCTGTGCGAGAGCTGTGTGCAGGTCTTTGCTTGCGCTCACGTGTTTGTGTACATTGTCCTCTGCATGTTCTTGTGTGTGTGTCTGTATGTGCAATTTTGTCTGTGCATGTGCTGGCGTGTGTTATGCGTGTGACGACCGGTGTAATGCATGTACTACCGTGTGTGATGATGTGTGTGATGTGTGTATCTGTGTGTATGATGCCTCTTTTCACATGTTCTCATTCGGCCCCCCAGTTCGGCCCCCCGGGCCCCGGCCGCGTCCCCCTCAGCACACAGTATCAGCAGCACCACGCCGGACCGAACCCGCTTCCCCCGCGGCAGCTCCAGCCGCAGCACCTTCCACGGGGCTCAGCTCCGCGACCGCCGCAGCGCCACCTACAACGGGCCGCCCGCCTCGCCCACCCTGTCCCATGACACCGCCGCCCTCGCCCAGGCCCGCCGGGGCACCTCTACCGGCATCATCAGCAAGATCACGTCCCGCTTCGTCCGCAGGTCAGAGCCCAGCCCCGTCTCGCTTAAACACGACTGTGACCTTACAAACCAGAATCAGTCATATTATGACCTTGCAAACCAGGATCAGTCTCAGACCAGGATCAGTGTTATCCTGAGCTTACAAACCAGTATCAGTCTCAACGTGACCTTACAAATCAGGATCAGTCATATCTTTATCTTACAAACCAAGATCTGCCTCATCATGACCTTACAAACCACAATCAGCCTCCTCATGACCTTACAAACCAGGATCAGCCTCATCATGACCTTCCAAATCAGGATCAGTTTCATCTTGACCTTACAAACCAAGATCAGTCGCGTTATGACCTGACAAAGCAGAATCAGCCTCATCACAACTTTACAAACCACAAACAGTCTTATGACCTTTCTAACCAGGATCACTATTATTATGCCCTTAAAACCAAGATTCAGTCTCATTATGACCTGTTCAGCATGCTAACACTAGACTTGTACCCCTGCAAGTACATAAACCTGTTGGCAGGCGCTAATTGTGGAGTTTAAGAATCTTAACTTAAAGGCCCGAAATGTAAAATTTCCAAATTCAAAGATCTGTAAAATATATAGATATGTTATGATTGTTTTGGTGTTGTGTACTTACAGTATGGGTGATGTATTCAGTGATTATCAAACACAGAGACGTCTGTATTATCAGTGTAGGGACACGGGGCATTTCTTTTCCTCGCATATGTGACGTCACTCCCAACACAAAGAGTGAGAAAATCACCCTCCATGCATTCCGATATGGGGCCTGATCGTTCAGGGAACTGAATTTTCCATCAGAAATGGTCGTAGATCAAATTTTATTCAGGTTCTTAGCTACCTTACTATATAAACTTTTGTTATCTTGGTTTTTTTGTAACTAAATTTCTAACAAGAGAAAAAAAATTAGAAGAAACTAAAGCTAAACCGGTGTAAACAGAAGGATACAATGGCTGCTGCTATGCGTCTGTTGGAGGACATAGTGAGCCGCGAGATATCTCTCTCTCCCCGTCAAAGTACAAGTTTATTTATTATTATTATTTATTTATCCTCACACAGTTAGCAAGTCAGCCTATTATACCAGCAGTATAAGTTCAAATTTCGCCGAGTTTTAACTTAAATGTTACGTTACTCCACTTCAAAACATTTTTCTTGTGATGCCCCATGACAAACAGAAAGCTGATGTGTACGGGACATTGTTTGTGCGTTATGAGAAGTCTGTGCTACGTTAGCTACATTACTTGCAGTTAAAACATGGCTCTCTTGAATACTTGATTCAGTTTGGTCTAACAGCATGTCTCGACAGATAACCGCTGGCCAGCTGGTCTATTGAGCACATCGTTGCAAAGGAACCTATAGCAATAGCGGCAGGAGCAACTGAAAGCGTACGTTGCCAGCTGACAGTGGTATTTCCTCGATATCTGTTACCTTTAGCATTTGCGTTCAGCAACAGAGTGTTCACATCTGTTATTATTCTCTACAATGACAGGCAACATGAGCCGGCCCCACCCCCTTATCTTAGCCACCGACCTGCAGCACATTTTACGTGCTGTAAACGGCCTTGTATCATCATCCCTTACATTTTTTTTATTTGAATGAAATAAGCTGAAGTTATATAAAAGTAAAGAAATATCACCTAACCTCGTCCATGTACATGGTTTCGCCGCTCCTGTTTGAGTCACGTCGGAGGATTTAGCTGTCAGCGGTAAATTGATGAAGACAACAATTCCCACGATTACACACGATCCCATTGCGTCATCGAATTCGGTCTCTTGTTATTGTTTGGTTAAGTTATTGTTTGGTTAAGCGCCCTCTAGCGGCAGAGAATTACATATTAGGCCTTAAGAACCTAACTCTCAGAGGAGGTGTATTGGTGTATTACTACATTTGCCATTGGCCTCATTACTATCAAAATTTTAAAAATGTATTCATCCTCCAAATATTACTTTGGTCATGAGTACAAAAGTGCAAGATTTGCTGCTCTTTTTCATTACAACTTTCTGTGCTCAGATTTAGTAGTGAGATGGGGCAGCTTATGTTTAGTGTATGCGCCACTGTTAGTAGTGAGCAATTTCCTTAATTTAGCCATTGCCACACACTTCAAAGAGTTGTGGCCAAATATTCATCATTCATTAATAAACAGAAAGATATATGATAGTAATCCCGATCACACTTGCATTTAGTATTGGACTGCATTTGACTTAAGACTCACCTCTGTCCCCTGCTGGTAATCACAGGTAAAGCACCATTTAATCTTAGCCAGTGTACAAACTTACTGCTACACAGCCCATTTCTCTATGGTGTCAGAGTATAAAATGTCTTCTGAGATGGTTCTCCGTTATGAGGTTGACTCAGTGGCTTTAGCTGGCACTGGGTTGGTTGACTGGTGGATTAAGTTTCGCATCACGAAAGAACAGCTTTGGATCTCTGCGTCTCTGTCCACGGCGATGATGATCCGTCAGAAGTAACTGCAGATATTTTTGTTCAGCAAATCACTTTATTGGAAGTTGGGTGGGTCTCCTATACATCACTGCCCTACACATTTCACTCAGCAAATCATTAGGCTTTGCCTTTGACCCCCCAACATGCCAGTTGAAAAGAAACTCAAAATGGCCGCCTTTACCAGCCAAGACCGTTACAAATCAAGGATGAATACGCCGGGCTGTTTTCGTCATTGCTGTTCGTCATCGCTCTGTACTGTGATTCAGATGAAAAGACGTTTGTTTATTAAATCATCGCAGACCCAACACATCGTCCCATTTCACAGGGAGGATTATGGGTAGTCATTATCGGCGACCCTTCAGTTCAAAAGATGAGAAGCTTTTCCAAGACTTTGGATCTTTGAAAAGTACATTTTCACAGGTAATCAGTTTCATATACACTCTCCCATGAGACTGAACAAGCGGAGAATCCTGCATGAACTTTCTGACCTCCAGCATGTTTTCGGCTTGAGGCAAATTCATCCGTCATGACATCGACAAACCGATGGCACATCAGCGGTGCCGCCATGCGTTAACTATGCTAGTGGAGGAAAACAATAGAAAGGGAGATGAATCAGCTCGCCCTGCTCTGAATGGCGGTTAGTCATCCGCACATTTTGCCATATCGCTGTGAACAGGCGTAACACGCACTCTTCCAGGCTGAACAAGAAATGAATGCCAGTCAAAGTTTGTGACCTCATGCACATGTTAAGGTTGCAGTTCAGCACTTTTTGTTAGGTTTTTGGTCGTACTTGAAATCTCTGCTTCATTTTGGATGCAAAATGGCTCTTATTCAATTGACGTGACTATCTGGAGACTCTGGGTAGAACTTGGCAGCTGCCGCCATGCGTTGGCTGTGCTAGTACGGGAAAACGATAAGCGGGTGATGACTGCGCTCACCCTGCTCTTAATGGCGGTTAATCATCCGCGTGTTTCACAGTTTCAACGCTGCTCTCTTGGGCTGGAGACGATACTGGGGCGTGGCTCGGAAAACTTTTCCCGCCTCGCCGAATACTTAACAGCTGTCGTTTTTTTCCTATCTCCCCTGTTTTAGAACTCTGTCTATCAGGCCGTCTAGGAGGTAGGCGGAGCGACTGCTTGGTTTTTAACTGCTCACTGGTGTTCCCTCTCCTCAGCCCCGCCCCCCACCAACCCACTCACTCACTCACTCTGCCCCCTCCAATGGACTACCCAATCAGAAATTGCCTGGTTTGGCTACCTTGTCTTGCACCAGAAATGACATCACTCTGCCCTCCCCCGCACATTCAGTGTCAACTCTGGGCTAAACTGCATGGTTACAGCACTGACACCATGTGGCCCCCAGGACTAATGTAGGTGGGGGGTGGGGGCGGTTGGAGGGTGAGGGTTTGTAAAAAAAAAAAAAAACCCAGGTGGGCTGCAGTGTCGGCAGGGGGTTGTGCTTTTTTTGCCCAGTTCCTGTTTTAGGTCTTTCTCAGATACCAAAGCCTAGTCCCAGACTAAATTTTATCTTAAATCGAGACTCCCTATGGGAAACTCAGCTTAGTCCAGGACTAAAATTAATCTGTCTGTGAAACTGGCCATTTGTGTTTAACTCATCACCGACGTTAAGGGGATAGTTCCCTCTCTGCATTATGATTTTATTTCTCTTTCATTGTTTGAAATAAGTTGGCTCAGACAAGATTTTTATGAAATTTAGCACGAACATTGTTTTAGACACCTGCCATCAGTACAATAGTCGGTATTAGAGTATTTGAGAAGCTGACCTTAAAAGTCAGGAAATAAACTACGGATGCCTGAGCCAATCAGAAACAAACACAGAGACACAAAACCCGAGCGATCGCTGTAACGTGTGGGTAAATCAGACTAGTAGAAACCAGCGCACTGCAGTCTTGCCTGATCATGTGACTCCTGCTATGCAATGCCAGACGTCTAGCCCCTCCCCCTGCCCATGTGACCTTAACGTGACCAGTAACGTGTGTCCTGCCCAGCCCCTTACCCCGCCCGCAGTGTGGTTAGCATGCTAAGAGCAGCCATTGTGTCTCTAGGCTGCAACAGGATGCAACTTATGAAGGAAACAGTTCTGTTCGGGTAAAACCATCTTTTTCAGGATTACTGCCTCATCTCCCTCCCCCAGTACTCTCTCCGGACCAGATTCATGAGACGGCATTATCTGCAGAAATTCTGTTGGCACCAGAGCACCAGAACACACCTTCTCACCTTCACCCATTTAGATCAGCCACAAAAACAGCTGTTATTCTGATGACCGGGGAAATTCATTTGATAGGGAAGTTATTATATTCACATTCTTAGAATTGTTTCGATAGATTGTAAAATGGAAAATCAGTCCCCGAGTACTGGAGCAGTCAGGGCTGCCGGTGAGGCGGGAAATAATCTGCAGCCCAGGAGTGTTTCCTGTGTTTGTGAGTGTGAGAGCGAGAGTAGACTAATGAGCGTTTTTAGGGGTTGGTATGAGAGCGTGGTCTGGTTTCGATGGGTCAGTGTGCATGCATTTGTGCACATGTGGTGCAAACACACACACACTCTCACACACTCTCTCTCACACACACACACACACACACACTCTTATTAAACATAATACTCTGCTCTAACCCCCCTCCCAGGGTCCCAAGCGAGGGAGAGGCCAGCGGCAGGACGGACACCCCAAGGTGAGGCCCCGCCCATTTACCCACAATACCTCAGTGTGTCTGTCAGCCAATGACCAACGAGCAGCTCCGTTATCCTCAGGAGCCTTGTACCCGGGGCACTAGCAGAGTAAATGGAGTCAGCTTACTGCCTTTAATAGAAGTGTGATAAGAGCACTGTTTCAAGGCTGTGTAAAAACTCAGGAGTTTACGCACTCTCTTGTATAACTGAGGAAGAATTCGTAGATTATCGATATGGGGACTGATCGCAAATTTTTCAGCTGGAATGAAAATGGATATCCTTTTTTCCAATAAAAGATGTTGCACTGATAGGAGAATTCAGAGGTGTGATGGAGTTGCCCGTTATCTACCTCTTTTTACTAGAAATTAACATTCATCAAATTGAGAATAAAAACAGTTTGCTTAGTAAACATCAGCATTGCATGTTTGAATGAGTCAAACACTATATTTCAGTTCTCTCAGGCTGATAGGGGCAGGTTTTGAAATAAGCAGCATAGCTTCACCATGTTTACACCATGGAGCTCCTCTCTTCATAACTGCCCCATATTGTGCTAAAACCCTCTCCCTGCAGACCGAGGACGGTGCGAAGGCCGGAAAGAGCATTTAGATGGAAGAAATAAACGATCACACTTTCCTGGGCTTTCACTCGCTCAAACACTCAGTTACCGTTTTGCAGTTAAATCACAGGTGTTTCATCAGACAAGCTGGCATCATCGGGGCGAGTGGCATCTTAGAGCTGTCAGTCATGCATCCAAATGTAACACTGCTGAGCTTCCATAAGTTATCATCTAAAATCAGAACATCAGACCTGAAAATGCAAGATGATTTGACTGAGGCCATTCTGAAGTGCATGTTTACTTATTTGTCTGTATTTGTGGGGACTTGAGGACCCCTGACCATAATAATGTCTGAATATATAGCACCGTGGAGACACTTTTTTGGGTCCCCATGTAGAAAAACTCTATGTTAAGGCCTTCGTTTGGTTTGCCTTTTCCCATGGTCAGCTAATTGTTGCTCATGGTTCAGTATTAGAATTAAGCTTTGGGTTAAGATGAAGTGTTAAAGTACGGTTAGAAACTGGGTTACTTCGGGGCAGTTTGAACATAAGGGTTAAGATTAGAGTTGATTTTAGGGTTGGGGGTATGGAAATAGGCTTTTGAGGCAAAAATTATTTTTTTTATTCCCCCGAGGATAGAGAACTCAGAGTGTGTGTGTGTGTGTGTGCGCGTGCGTGCATGTACACATGTATATCGGGCATGCGTTTGCAATAATGATGAAATACGCGGCCAGAGCCAGTGCTGATGAGAGAAGCACCACAGACGATCAGCGTGTGTCAGTCACATTCAGAACTTTCCGTTGCTTTTCTTGTCTGTGTTAAAGAGGCCTTCTTTTTCGCTCAAAAGCCATCATACGCCTTGTCGTATTGGGCAATAAATGCAGTGATATTGATATGATACAATATTAGAAAAAATCATCTGGGATTTTGGATATCAGATCATGAATTGTAAGTGTTGTCCTCTGATTTTAAGAGCTGCATTATAGTACAGGGATGCAGTTTTCTGCACATAATAGACTGTCTCCCTGTTACCGTGGGCTGATTGGTCATCATATCCACATTACTAATGAATGCAGATAAAAAAAAGATCGCTGTTGCGATCTGTAGGACTGTGACAGTAATGAATGTGTAATGTGTACGACTGTAGTAATAATAATGGGCGTGCAGTCTAAAGGATTATGACAGTAATGGGTGTGCAGTCTGTAGGATTATTACAGTAATGGGTGTGCAGTCTGAATGACAGTAATGGGCGTGTAATAATACTGCGACTCTCTCCTTAGAAGCGCCTCGTTGGAGCCTAAAGATGACGGGAAAGACTCCAAACCTCGCTCGCTTCGCTTCACCTGGTCTATGAAAACCACCAGCTCCATGGACCCTGGAGACATGATGCGCGAGATCCGCAAGGTGCTGGACGCCAACAACTGCGACTACGAGCAGCGGGAGCGCTTCCTGCTCTTCTGCGTGCACGGTGACGCCCGCCAGGACAACCTTGTCCAATGGGAGATGGAGGTGTGCAAGCTGCCACGCCTCTCGCTAAACGGCGTGCGCTTCAAGAGGATATCGGGGACCTCCATCGCCTTCAAGAACATTGCGTCCAAAATCGCAAATGAGCTGAAGCTGTGAATTAAAAAACCGCCGTGAAGGAGGGGGTGGAGGGAGGGGGGTGAATCTTGACGGATAAGTCTGTAGTAGATGGTATCAGGGCACTGACTGCAGACCAATGGTTTTAATGCACAGTGACCATGATGTCAGTAGCACAGGGTACGTGGTGTTCGAGGCTGCTGCTGTGTAACTCAGTCGAGAGGCGAGCGACAGACAGAAAAATAAACAAACTCCCTTCCACTTCCTTCCCAGGCCCCTCCCCCTCCCTCTAATATTCCCACCTCACCACTTATATAAAATATGTGGTTAAAGGCTAATTCTCATTGCAATAAGGCTTTTTCATAAGACCAGTAAAACGGTTATATTTGCTGAAATACCATTCAAGAGCAAATCAGAAAAAAAAAACTTGCAAAAATAAGGCAAAAAGAAAAAGAGAGAATTGCTGTTCAGTTCTTTCTTCATCGAGTATAATATTCAAAATCTTAGAGCATCTACAGGTATTGTATAGTTGTCTTTCTGTACAGAAAATGTATGTTTATTGTCTGATAATGTGTAATTTTGAGTTTGGACTTTTCCTAATGTTATTGACATCTGTTAGAATGTTTACCTTTGCCCTGTGAATTTTTTTTTAAGAAAATGGAGTTTACTTCTATTACCATGAGAGGCTATTTTCTCCTTTTTTAAGGAATTCTAATTACAATATTGGAGGGACGCGGAGAGGCAAATACACTTTACTAAGCTTTGTGAAGTACGGCTGTAGGTACTGAGAGACCGTCAATCCAATGTCACGGTTTAGCGCTTCACCGGATTGCTAAAGGAACCCAAAGCCACAGAAATCATTGTAGCTCTGCAGCTGAAATATACAGATTTATTTAGTGTTTCTTTTCCTTCATTGGAACACAAGGGATACGGCGACAGCTCTGCTGCAGTGCAAGGTCTCACTCTGAAGCAGGTCGCGCAAAAAGTCACTTTGGGAAAACCGCTGTCGAAAGACTGCATCCTTATTTTTTTCCTCGACTACACTTGCTCTAAACACATTTGAACGTAATTGTACAGTTGTCAATTTTGCTCGTTTGTGCTGGATATTTTTTTTTTTTTTTTAGCAAATTTATTGTATTTATTCCATCACATTATGCCTGCAATGTGCTGCTTTGTAATTTTGAGGCATTCACTTGTACGAGAAAATAATAGGATTAATTTGTTTTGTTTAGGTTTTTCCCCTTTGTAATTAGTTTAAGATTTAAGTATGTAAAACCACTAGTGCTGGTACCTTTATACTTGTCATTTTGTACCGAATTAACCGACAGGTTTGCTGCAACGGTGAATCACGCGTCACTACAATTCTTGCCATCATGGCTGCAATTCACTGCAATTCCCTTCAAGTAGGAAAGTGATATTGAAACCAATTTAAATTTAAATTTAAAATAGTTTTAAAAGGGAGATGGGTTAAAACAGACAGAAAAAAACCCTGGGATCATCTCAGAGTCCGACGAGCTGGTTCTGGTTCCCGGTCAGTGGCATTCTGGGACGGTGGAGGATTGTGTTTGCTGTATTGTAATCTGTGCTGTAGCTTCCTGCAACAACGGTACTGCTCAAGAGAGCTCCTCCATTTTGCTGCCTTAGCTGGTTACGGCGTTCAGAGTCGAAGGAAGAAGGCGGATGAGAAGTTTGTAACTCCAACTCGACGACATAAACCCCCCACCCCCCCGCGTTCATGCAAAGAACACAGGATGAGTCATCCTGATACAGTCTCACTGGTGCACAATATTAAAACTTACTTGAACAGAGCCCGAGATGCCTGTGTCTGTGGTTATTTATGTCTGATGTTTAAAAAGAACACTTGTTTGAAGATTTCCTCACAAGCAAAACTGAAGTAGAAAAATATCCGGCATATGCATATGAAACAGTTTTTTTCAGGGCAATTTTCTATTTGGCAAGGTTTTTACACAAATTGTCTAATGGAAGAGCAACTGTGAAGGACAGATCATATTCCGCGATGAACGTGCACACAGGTACGTTTTTGGTCACAAAGACAATCGGTCATTGATCGCTCTGCTGGAGGTAATGTGACTGAATGTCAGTGTGCGGACAGCGGCCTTCTTTTTGATATTTTGTGACGGGAGTATTCTTTCTTTTCCCTGGTTCTGTAATGTGGCCTTTCTGAGAACAGACAGAAACACCGGTCTGTATAATCAGACTGACAGAATGGAACCAGGCTGAGACAGGAGAAAGACTGCAGTAACTTATTTTAATCAGAAAATCTCGGTCAAACACTCCGAGGCAAAACCAGAAGTGAATTTACAGCACAAACACACCAGGCAGAAGCAGGGTAAAAAAAAAAAGTGTCTTTCTGCACCTCCTTTTTCAGTAAGTTCTTTGAACAACTTTCCTTTCAAATCAGTGAATATAACATTAACTGACTGACATTTACTCTGCTTCACTGTATGAGGTCTGTACCTCTGTGGACTTCCAAGTAAAAAAAAAGTTTGAACTAGAACTAGCTAGCTAGACTTTCAAACTGAAACAGCTGACTGGTAGCTAGCGTCATTATTAGCAAGCTACGTTACAGCTCTTTAGTAACACAGCAACTGGTTTTGGATCTATTTTTATTATGAGGATGGAGGGGTCAGGTATCTTGGTTTAGTGGGAATGTTATGGAAAATGGAGCCATGCCAGTGGGCAGAAATAACAAAATGTAGACGGGAATGAGTTAACACATCAGGTTTTTCCCGTCCAAACTAATCTAAATTTTAAATTGCCTCTCTAAAGGACAGGTGTTAAGCTACACTGTTGGGATGGTCCAAGGAACAACCCATTAGAATTTTGGTGGCGATCTGGATTACCATCCAGATCCAGGAATTTTTTTAAGGATTCTTCACCATTGTGGGATCGCAAGATAAGGCATTTTGAGGAATAAATTCCAATGTCAGCTGGAGTAAATAATGAGTTGAACCTGTTCAGTGTTATTTTTGTGTTTGGTTTTAAGGGAAAATATGGAAAACTTTCTAATTAATAACTAATTTTATCAGTTAAAAGGCCTCCTCTTGTGCAGTTACTTGGAATATAGCACATCATACACAATGAATAGTTGGCTTTTAAACATCATTTCTAAATTGTGTTGTCCCTCTAATGTCAAAAGCAAGTAATTTAGAAAAAAATAAACACAAACTCGTTAAAATTCCGGGATTGTTACTGTTGTTGAAACTCAGCACACAGAGAACCGAGGTTGGGACCTACCACCCCAGCGAATTTAGCAGAGGTACTCACCATGACCTTGGCAGTTTAGTAGGATGCATTTCAGCTGAGCGTTTCACAAGGTTTGACTCCCGGTGACGACTGACATTAGGATCCAGGAAGAGAACAAAGGCTGGGTCGATGAAAAAAAGGAAACAACACTAGAAAATATCCACAACGGTGTTAGACGTCCGGTGCGGAGGCGGGAAACGCTTTTGTTTATTTTTGGAAGGAGAGGAGTGATGGAAGTTCTGGTGGGAAAATGGATTTGGAAATAGAGTTGGAGAATGAGAATAAAAAGGAAAAATAACTAAAAAGAAAAGGAAGAAAGATTATTTAAATTCTTTGGGTGAATCTGGTGATGTGTTGAGGAAAGTGGAAGTGTATCCAGTTGGGATGGTGGCATTAACCCGAATAGATGGGATTGTTAAAGACCCGCATTGTGGTCGGGAAGTTTGTGGGGAAAAGCTTGGAGCTGTGCAGTCAGTTAGAATTACAAGAAGTGGGATGATCATTATTGAATGTATCTCGAAGCGTCAGTGAGATAAGGCACTGCGGATTAAGGAATTTCAGGATTATATCTGCGTGAAGTGCTTTCCACTTGATTCAGAAGTAAAGATGAGGGGAGTAGTTAGCGGTGTGCCTATGTCAGTTGAGGCTGAAGTCGGGTCGCAGGTATCTGTGGTGCGAAAAGATTGTCCAGATATAGAGACGAGCTAAAGGAAGAAAGTGCAACTGTTTGTTTGACTTTTGTAGGAAATTTGCCCAAAAGAGTGTATCTTAACTATGTCAGTTACAGGGTGAGGCCGTATGAGAGAGCGCCCCTACGTTGTTACTGCTGTCAGGAATACGGCCATGTTGCTGTGGTCTGCAGAGGAGTCAAACAGTGTGGGAGGTGTGGTAAGGAGGAATGCAGGGTTGAGGTCTGTAAAATTAGTCAGGAGGCGGCAAAGTGCCTACATAGTGAGGGAAATCATGTTATGGGAGCACATCAATGTCCAAAAAGAATCAAGGAAAGAGAAGTTAATATTATAAGAGCAGAGGAGGATGTTCATATGCCGAGGCTGTTAAGAGGGTGGAAAGAATTATCGAGTCTGAGGAGACAGTAGCAAAAGAACCAAGACATGATTGTGACTAAGTTAGTGTGGATAAAAGGAGGTTTTTGGTGTTTCTGACAGTGGTCATCAAATCGAGTCGAAGACAGAAAGGATTATAAAATCGTTATGCATGCAGCCAGGGAATTTCTTGGGGCAACTGATGTGGAAGGAGAAGACATTAATGAGATGCAAGAAAAAGGATTTGGTGGGAATGGGAGCCAGACACCAAATTAATAGTTATGTTTAGTCATCATTAATTGAAAATTGCGGATTAGGATTTTCATTTTTTTTATTTCAAGTCAATACATCAACCTTGACATGTTTGAATACTCCGGTACAGTCGGTGGCGGTATGCACCCTCTTAGCCCTTAAACAAAAAGAAGAAGAAGAAGGTTTGGGTTCCTACCGTGTTGTGGCGGAAGCAGCGTGTGCAGCAGCCTACATGCTACAGGAGGCTAAAACTCGCTGCAACAGTATGTGAGGAAACAGCAGAAAACGCAGTTTCTTTGTCGAAATTCGGGAACAACTTCGCGGAAGGTGACGTCAGGATAAAGGTAATAATGTCCGCTTTTAGTTCATCACATGTTTTCTTTAAATCAACACTTGAAGGTGGTTTAGCTGCCCTCGGAACCCCCCCCTCCCCTTGCCTGTGCTGTAGCTCGCTAGCGCTCATGTGTCCTTCAGGTTTCGTTATTGTGAGGAATATTAGCGAGCGGGCGAACAACTAACGGGGTAATTCATCTGCCGAGACTCGTGTATATATTACAGTCCTTTGGATGATCATTTCTGCCTTTTACCCAAGTCTGCAGACCGTGTAATGATCGCTTCTAGCTGCAGCCAAGGATATCTTAGCGAGATAACTGCTAACTTGCTGAGGCCGCCAGTTGGATCATTTTATTTTGATCGGTTTCCTAACGAACGGGGGTTCGGTTCTTTCTTGGAGTTTTCTGATCGGAAGTATATTAGTTACCCGGGGCTCAGCGCAGGCTACACTCATGATCCGTCAAGCCGCTTTCACACTGAACGCGAAACGAATTTTTCGCAGGACAGATGACATTCAAAGTCAGTGCAAAAACGCGAATACGCGCGTCTTTGTATTGACCATGATTTTAATCTGTAGTGCGAAAAATTCGTTTCGCGTCCGGTGTGAAAGCAGCTTCAGTGAAATCTGCACGGATCCTTCATGAGCTGAAGTGAATAATGTAGTTTGCTTCATGTATAATACAATGAACAGAATTGGCGATAACATAAACCTGGGTCACGTTAGGTCTAATCTTCTGAAAATTCGCTAATTGTTCTTTTTTCATCAACTCAATACACATCTTAAGAAATATTCACCAATTATTCTAAATATATTGTAATGAAATTAAGAAATTATGAAGGAAAGTATAGATGGTTGTAGTTTTTCATTCAGTAGAATGTTTTCAGATTAGCCCAACCTCATAAACCCTCACTCTGAATCTTAAGTACCGCTGACAACCGTCAGATTATATCTAGCCTCTAATAAACCTTCATCATGTACTTGGCGCTAGTTGACTCCAGATCACTATGGCTGCGGGTAAGAACATGAGTCTGAATGTAAAGATGCACTTTCAGCTGATTCTGGCTATTTTATGGTAACCGTAATCCTTTGTCATACCTTAGCTATTTGCATCGGAAGTGTTGGCATTATCAGCTCTCTTTGTGTTAAATCATGGCACAGGTGCCATTTTTCTAGTGCTACTTCATAAAAAACAGGCCTGAAATTTTATATTGTCATCATTGGACAAAGCAGTGACCTCCTTTCTCGAAAGGTTGAAGCTAATCTGATATAGAGAGTTGGGACATATTTATGAACTCATTGATTTTCCATGAAATAATCACACATTCTCTTGACAAAATAACCTCTGAGAAGGGATAAGCCATTTGTCTTCACAGTACACACACGGCGTTGCGCAGACTTCCGCCAGGGGGCAGCAAAACCCAAAAGCACGGCGATTTGAATTCCGGCCCATTGGAAAAACTTGAAATCTGGCGTCTATCTCAGCTGTGCTTTGGCCTAGATATGCCAAAATTTAATCACCTGTTTCATGACTTAATACCCACCTTCACTGAAAATTTCATCAAAATCGGTACATTACTTTTTGAGTGAACTTGCTAACTAACAGACAAACGCTGCCTAAAACATAACCTATTTGGCGGAGGTAATCAGTTGCATTGAGATTATTGAATTTATGCAACCTTAACATTTCTTTGGTTTGATTCGAATGTGCTGCACAAACTGACGGACCAATGGCCTGTAAATCAATTTGTATCATTTCAGTTTGCTGCTGTTTGCTCCATTGACGTGTGGGGACTGTTTTTGGAAATCGAGGATCCAGGATGTTTCTGACGTTGCTGCGCCTCGGGAAGGGGACTCCCGGACGCCAGTGGATCGGGAAGCATCGTCGGCCGAGAGCGATTACCTGGCAGATGAAGCGTAACATGCTGGTGCGGCTGGAGAGAGAAGCGGAGAACGAGTACTGGCTGAGCCGGCCGTACATGACCCCAGAGCAGGAGCACCGACACAACACCGAGCGCCGGCTACAGCGATACCTGGACCTGAAGGCGGCAAATTGCGCCAACTTTCCCGAACACAAATACATAGCAGATCACCTCGATCACCTCAACATCTCTAAGAACTGGTGCAAGTGACGCAAAAACATTGAAAAATGCTCGAGAATGTCCATGCTACTGCAAATTCGTTAAAATCTTAGCTCCATGTGCTTTTCATTTGGCATGTGGACTTTTTTGAACTGAAAATGTGCTGTGTTTCGGACCATCGACTGCGTAAAAATTCCAGATCTCCTACTTGTTTAAAAAATTGAAAGGTAATAAAAGCATGTGTGGTGTATTAGTAAACATGTGCATTAATTCAGTTGGCATAAAGTGATTAATAGGATTTTGCATCTCCTCCTCTTTCAAATCCACCCGGTCATGTTTTGAAGTCTCTAATGGAGAGAAAAAATTTGGCGCTATAAAGTCATTAGTGTGGCTTTGTTCGCGGAGCGCTGAGCAAAAACGACAAATCAGCCCTTACTGGGTCAAATGTAATTATTTGAAATTTGAGCATGTGCTTATTATACAATTTATCTTCCTTTAAATAGTTCCCAGTGATTCATTCCCTCAAAACACTAAGCCATTAGTGGAGGACTTCAGATGTAGTGTGTTTTATTGGCAATAAAAGAGATCGAAGACCTAACACAACCAAAGGTTCTGTGGTACATGTACCAGGGCAGTTGGGAGATCAGATGTGCGTAATTTGGACTATTTTCATTGTCAGAACAGGGTTTGCGTTTAAAAAGCTTTCTTTGGACCGATAAACCAAAACATTTTAATTTGTATTGTACTTTTGCCGCACCTCCCTAGTTTTTGAGATCTTACTCAGTTGGTGGCACTTGCACAGCTGAACTGCTTCGCTCATGTTTGATTTCGTTCTGATTCAGGACAGTCACATTAATCAGAAGATTCATTCTTGACTTCACTGCCGACTCGCAATGAGATTGTAGTCTTCCACATGTAAACTTTATTCACGAGTCAAATACATTTATTTTTACAATGAAATAATATGGCTTGTAGCTTTTTGCAGTACTGTAAACCAGTTGCTTTCATATAACATGCATGTGGTAGATTTTATGTCAGACTCATGAAATGCGTAATTGAAGGTTTGACCTGCTACATGGAGACGACAAAGGAATATCAATATTACATTTGGAGGAAGTCAGAAAACCTTGGCATTTCCCCTAATCGTATGGTGGCAGAAAAATCTGGCTCATATTTCTAGACAACTGCTAAACCTCAGTCAAATACTTTTCTATTACTTGAATGCAGGCATGATCAGAAAATGCACTCGCAGATCCCAGACAAATTGTCTAAAATCGATTCTGAGATGGGAAGTTGAACGTCCAATGTTTACAAACAAATCACTTGCTTTGTCACATGACCAATTTCATGTGTACACGCTTGGATAATCCTTCTATTTTGGTTTGTTTGCACAGGTGCGGCTCACTGATTGGCTGATCGCCTTTTGATGCCCTTTCAGGAAATACTTTTTTTTACAAACCATCTTACAAAAGTGTTCCATTTCAAGTCACTGTAATGTTGCTGACTGTTCTTAAAACTGGCATTAATAAGGTATCCCTTTCATAATCAGCAGTGATTCCCCTGACTTACAGTCACTGCAGCTTAAAACCTCAGCCCTCCTCTCCTCACTTGTGCGCTGGGATCAGGTGATGGATGCTGGCCTCAGGGTCCCGCAGGGTTTTCTCCATCCTAATCAGCAGTTTCACACCATCCACCAGCATCTGCACCAGCTCCACCTCAGTGAAGCCGATGGTGTGGGCATTGGAGACCTGAAACACTCCACTGGAGCCTAGAGCAAAAAAAGAGCTGTTAAAGTCCTTTACCAGCAGGGCTGCCCAACCCCGTTCCAGAAGATCCGCCATCTGGAGTTTTCACTCCAACCCTAATAAAGCACAACTTATTCAACAGCCAGAGATCTTATTAGGCTGTTTAGTTCAGTTAGGGAGACTCTCCTTTAGAAATGCGTAGGCTTGTGTTATATTTCTCGTCTGCATCGTGGCCTTCACACAAAACTTCCCTTGGCGGTATCATGCAGAGCCGTCAGGTGGGCTAGACCTGTTCAGGTCTATTTAGTAGCACTGAGACACACCACCATCATCATCAGTGCTGTCTTTTTAAATGTCTCTCTCCGTGCTTTGGAGCATCATGGTGCTCTCGTGCTCTCCACCACCTGCCCGTAACCGCCCATTCTGCAAATTCAGCAGAGTCACAACCTCATCTGGCTCATCTTAAGTTATCAGACACCACCACCACCACTGGTTTTCTGGAGGCCACTGGGGGGATTCACTATGCCGCCGCTCAGAGTTGATGCCCCTCGATTAAAAATCTCCCAATTGAGTCCAAGCACCTTAGACTTTTCACATTAAGATTTTTTGTCTTCATTTGGCGTATAATGAAAAATTATCTTAATTCACTTAGTTTGTCTAGACTGATATGACGTTTCGATTTGGCTGCTATTCTGGTAAATCCCAGAAAAATATTGCCAGAGAGCTCCAAATTCCATGTGGTTTATTTCTCAAGGGCTCCATAGCACTGTGTATAAATGTGGACTTTACTTAAGCCTGGCTTCCATATTTCAGTACATTTTTGATGGAAGTGCACCTCTCCAGGTGGCCATTTAGCCCTACATACAGGGGTCATCAATTAACATCACCATCACCTGGAAACTGCTGGCATTCCACCCTGCCATTATCTGCTAGTCTAGTCAACGGAGCACTCGATATTCCTCTAATTACCGGGGAAAAACAAAGACCAGGATTTTGGATTTGGATTAAAGGACAGGACTGGATTACCCACACAGTTGGGTGTCCCAGCTGAGAGGAGCTGCAGTACCTGTAGGTTCCATTAGGAGGCGCAGTCTCTTCAAGATGTTCTCCAGCTGCTTGTGGAGGGGCAGGTGAGCCAGTCTCAGCCGAACGCTCGCCCTCAGGCCCGTGCCCACATCCCCCGGACAGCTCACCACCCAGCCCAGGTGCTGCTTCCATATGAAGGAGTGCCTCATCTTCTCGTACAGCACCTCCAGCTGGAGAACAGAGGAAATGCAGGTAAAAAAATACACAGTAGCATTCTGTGACAACATTGTGGGCCACGTCAGTGTTTTCCGTCTGAGAGACGCAGTCACGCGAGCAGTGTTTAAAATACTGCTAAAGACATAAATAGTGAAATCCCTTTTAATCTCAAATAAAGAAACCTCACTCACAAAAGCAAAGATTCACAAAAAGCAAAGTAATAAAAATGCACCAGGATTAATTAGAAACTCCAGAGGAATATTTAGGCCTAGTTTGATGTTTCACAAACATGTCACAATGTTGGTTGCTTTTGAGAGGGGTATTTTATGGCAGTCTGCATCTTCACTGTGGAAGGAAAAAGAGGGAAATGCTGTTCAACAGTTTAAAGAATATTCTCTTTTTGCTTTTCTGTTTCTCAATGGCTCAAGTCCTCATGCTTAAATACGACAAACATCAGCACCTCAGATACCAGCCCTGGTACGGAAGGCCATAAATGGATGTTGAGGCTAAACATTGAAAATTATCACCGGTCAACTAACAAGCCACGCTGACCATCGACAGTGCAGTTTGTGAGTCTTTGGACAGCGACACTGTAAAAATGACAAATTTCTATACGGTTTACACAGTACAGGTGCAAATGCCCACAGTTTAAATCTGTCATTCTGCATTTTTACACAATACTGATCATACTTAACATCATGTTGATTGGCTGCAAGTCAAATGACCTGGAGAATAGAAGCAAATCATGACACAACTCAATGCTGTGATTGATGATGATTATGTTGATAGCTGTGTATCCGCCTGCCATAGGTTAATGCGCCCAGGAAGTTGATTGTCATCCCCTACGTTCAATTCACCCTCTGTCAATGTAACCTTTGACCTACTGACTTCTAAAACATTGTCAGTTCAGCAGCCAGTTGTGGGGGGTTACCACGTTTAATGTGGTAAAACACCCTTCCACTCCATCAGTAGATACAAAGATATTAATAATGGACGGTGTGACGGACACATGCACTGACTGACAACTGGAGCACAGTTTGCCTCCGACCACTGTGCATCTCAGAGACACAAAATAAGCATCACTTTGTGTCATTGTCTCAAAACTAACAGAATGGTTTCCATTTTAAGTAAAATATAAATCAATATAATTCATATACATCAGCTTAAACAATAGTAATCTTTACGATACCCAATATTCCATACTAAATTGCCTCTTTGCTACATGGAATGCTTTACAGCACCTGATCTTGCTCGATTTGTTTCAGATAGGTCTTTATTGATTTATTGATTTTAGAGAGGTCATTGAAGGCAAGCCGAAGATTTTAGACCGTAACATTGAGGGCAGAACTGTAATGTGAAAGGCCTGTGGCTCTCGAGCAGAGATCACGTACAGCTCACCTTCTGCAGGTGGACACAGATTGACTGAAAAGCCTCCTTTATATTTGGATCTCCCCGTGATGTCACCAGCTGGAGATGGTCGTCAATATTAATCCACGCCACCAGGTTTCCATCGTTGTTGATCCTAAAGAAAATTCTTCACAGTTACAGTTGCATCAGCAGCAATTTTTGGTTAATAACATAATTAAGCTCATTAATGTGGGCTTAAAAGACCAGCCACTTGGAATTTTATGGCTATGATACAATCTCCTTTGCATGAAAACAGAACTTTGCTTTGCATTGGAAATGCCAGCCGTTTAATCTTAACGTGGAAAACAAATGACATATTACCGAAGAACCTACAAAGGGGAAATACATGCATGACCAAGTAAAAAGTATGAAATGATTTACTGCATAAAAATGGGCTTTGGGGGATTATTTATGAAACTGCCTGACAATTAAACTATTATATAATAGGAATTATCTGCTGATTGTGTGAGGTTTCTGCTATTCCTCCACACGAAGGCGTAATGGACAGTCCATGACTGCTGTGATCTGAATACTGAAATTTCACCCTCTGCAGAGGAGAAAGACACTAACTGCCCAAATTCACAAGATCATCATTCACAAGCAATTACAGCCCATTCATTTAGGCTCTAACGAATGGTCATTTGAGATTTATATAATCAGAGATGTATATGCAAGTATGCTAGATGATGATGCTCCAGTTTTAACCAAAGTAAACAATTGGTTAATTATTTGTGTGAAGCAAGCATCAGCACAAAGTGAGGAATTTCCCTGGAGATTATTATGAATGACAGTTATTACAATGTGATACACGTTTCTGGTTCGACTGACCAAGCAGCCCGGCTGTCGGGCCAGTCTCTGGTCACTCCTGTCCTCATCCTGAGCTCTGTGGCGGTTTCCATGGTGATCCCCTCTCCCAGCATGCTCTGCTCCAGGTCTTTCAGAGAGTAGAGTTTACCTGGGAACTCCTCAGCCATCTGACTGAACACTGAAACAGCACAAACACCTCAGGAGAGGGAAAGCGCAGCAGAGGCCAGTGATAAGTGCTGATTTCCAATCCCTTCCTTCCTTTCCTTACTCTAATCTCCTATCATCTGAGTCATGGAAAAGACGTGAGAAAAGGAAGTACAGACGGAGGAATCAATGCCAGTCAGTGAATAATTTCAGAGAATTTAGTCTTTCGAATATCAGTTCAAACTGGTTACTGGTGTGGCAGGTGCTGCGAGCGCTCCTGTGTGCTACTGCAGTGTCGCACTCTGCTCCCGTGTTAGCTACTTAGGTTAATGCAGAGAGCAAATTACACCTCCGAATTAAATGAAGTTTACAGATTAAAATTAAAATGGGGAAAGCACAGGAACACTGCAGAGGCAGACTATCAAGCCCACTGCCAGACTTGCAGCAGACAACTCATGAAGGATATTATTCTGTAAGCCCAGGCTCCAAAGGTGTATTACTGCGCTATTGAGCCCTGTAATTGGCCAATGGATGTCAGGTGATTTGATCGACAATGAGCATGAGATCAAGTGAGAGTGACCTGCTCTGACATAGTCCTTTATATATAATAGAATAATCAACAATAATTCTTTGTGATACCATTTCCTGGTGAACATTTTATACAGCATTTAGTTTGGTCAGAAAAGAGAGTGTAAAGAGGCTCTTACAGATTCTGCCTCATAATATTGTGGGTTTATAATCTGACTGCTGTGATTAGTTTTGAGGCTGATGACTCTGCATAATCATCATCTTTCCTCTTTTCCAAAATCTGTATATATACAGCACATCTCATTCAACGCCTAGAGATCACGATGAGCAGCTCATTAACAGAATCATTTTTGCAAAATATGATGGGAAAAAGAAAAGCTGCAGGACTGAAGATCTTAAGGCACAGGACTGGGCTTTTCTGTGCTGAAGTCTTAGGTTTAATTGTGTCTCTGCGGAATGTGATGCAGTACCTTTCTTGGCCAGCGTGAGGAGCTGTCTGCGCTCCCCTCTGCTGCAGTGCGTGGGGAAGGTGAAGCCTTCCACGCATCGGCTCACGCGCACCTCGCAGCCCACCGCAAAATCTCCGTCAAAATCATCTCCGCCCTGAGCACCGTTTACATAAACGAGTTAAGACGCTGGAGGACATTTAACAGCGTCAACAAAGAGGCTCATTTCACACACGACTCAACACTTACGAGAAAACCCATCATAATATAAGGCATCAGTAACATCCGTTGAGCGGGATATTGATTTTATAAACACAAACGTAGTTGTGTATTATCAGCCTAGACCTGGATGGGAATTCGGACTACTGATCAAAAGTGAATTTGAAATGAGTGCTCGCACAAAACAAGCATTGCCAAATAAGACCGGTATCCTTTCTTAGTGATCACTACTAGATTCAATTGAATGACCGTCAAATTGAACGACTCAGCATAACTGAACATGCGCGGACCTCGAGACCGGAGTCAGATTCTGTGCTGCATATTAGAAATGAGTCGGGAACACTGATCTGTATGCGATTATGATATTCAGACCAGTGGTCGGGAAACTTGGGAAACCAGCCGTTCTTCTCACCTTCAGGTTGTCGTAGTTGAAGTCGCTCTCCTGGTTGCCGGTTGTTGTCTTGTAGCCGTGGTAGGCCTCGATGACTCGGTCGAAGAAATGACAGAAGAGGATGTAGGACTGGGCATCTCCCGCCACGCAGCCCACAGACAGAGGCCCTGATGACTGGTCTGGAGATGAGAATAAACACAGACGCGTCTTGCAGGCGCTACACTCACACCTGAAGTACTTGTCTAAGGGTCTAATTCTCTTAACTCTCGTTATAATCAGCTTCCAGCTAAATTTTAGTGGTTTATCATCTGTAAACAACTTGAAATAGGGGAAGATAAGAAGTTGTTCACAGTTTAAAAAAGTGTAATTTACCTCGCAAGTTAATGTCAGGAATTCATTTAAAAAAATCATTAAAAAGCCTTATTTGGTTAGATAAATAGAAATTTTCATTTTTACTAGTGAAATAAAATCAAGCTAGTAAGGGACTCCTCAGGAAAAAATGGTATCAATGCATGATACAGACACGCTGCCATTTTTCTCTAGTAATCCATTCCAGTCCCTCATATCATTGATTCATTCTGCGAATCCTAATTTTCTGCACTGTCATGGAACATGAGTGTATTTTGGGACAAAATGTTTACCGAGTATGAGAGTTTTGTTTCACCCAGATGCAGGCTATTTGTGCACGCTGATCACATTCAGGGGCCGAATCACATTCTTCCTAACCGGGCGTGACGGAGCCAGGGTTACCGGGACCGAATTGACAACATCTGTCAGTCGGTGTGACTGGATGTGTCACATCGGCCTGAATGCCTGACACAGTGGCAGAAAGACTCGGGCTTTGAGGGGCTCTAGTGTTGGATTAACTGGTCTGTCAGGTGCTCCGATCATGAGCACACAGTGACTCCATGCTGTGCAGGATTCTGCTATCAGTGCCCCAGTGGAAATTTCGGAGGGCAGTGTGCCACTGGCTAACGTCCCGACAGCATTTTGTCAAATTAAGGCCCGTTTCCACCAAAGAAGTTCCTGGTCGTATTTGGGGGGCAGGAACGTCCTCTCTCTTGGCCCTCTCAACTGCTGTGTCTCCGCCGAAAGGGCGAAGTAGGAGAACGTCTTTTAAAAATGCGACCCCTCGTCGACTGCTGAGTTTTAAAAATGTCGGCTATATTCTTGCTTTCTGTAGACGTTACATCCCGCCCTGAGTAAATCCAATCAGTGCCAAGTAAACCCCAAGCCCCACCCAGGAGTTTTTTGGGGCTGTTCAGAGTACCTACTCCGAGGCAGGGACTTTTTTAGCCCCTGTAAAAGTTCCAGTACTCTGTCCTTCTGGGGTGGTTCCAGCGTTGGAGACACACAACAACAGCCCCTACCCTGTAAAGTTACCCTGAAGTTCCTGCGGTGGAAACGGGCCTTTAGTCACTTCATTTTTCGGATCTCTTTGATATTCAATTTTTACAATATTTTTTAGATTTTCCCTACCCTGAAAACAACTGAACTGTGCAGCCCACCTCAGTGACCTACTCCCGGCGACTCAGTAGGAAGACTCGGCTCAACACTGCGCAATAGCACCACCAATCACACACTGCCAATGCCACCGGGGGATCACAAAGTCAGTGTAAAATTTTGTTCATACACTTCACGAACAGAGTTAGTAGCTACAGAGTAACGAAATAACAAATTTTAAACGGCTTGACCCCTATTGTCCATGGTGAGGCAGCACCAATTGTTACTCCACCCAAGCAGACCTCTGGCCAAAACTGGTAATAGCGTGGATCAACCAATCACAGGGCTCTCAGATGAACTTCTAAGCTGTGAGCCACCCAGAGGCAAATCTTTGGTATTTTATGAACTGCTATTCTCTTTTCCGATGACCTGAAGATTTTTTTAGATATTGCAACAAGGTCTTATGACATCTGAAGAGCAAACTTGTGTTTCTGTCGGATTATTGCAAGTATATTCAGATTAAACAGATAACCTAACGACATCCATTGGCACCCAACCCTGGTCTCAAAGCCCTATAATCCTGTAGGGTTTAATTCCTGTCTAAGTTGATGAACTTGATTCCACTCATTAGCAGCTAGCGGAGATCTCTGGCTGCTAAATGAGGTGCGCTATGGTAGGTTTAGAGTGACAAACATCGGCACAGGGGATTGTGGGATTGGCACTCCTGCTGTTCACTAAATGGTGGCTATCCTCCACGTTCCTCCCTGTCAGTAAGTGTCATAACTACAGCAGGTTACAATTGGTGACAGGATGTATAACAGTATATCAATGAACACCTGCAACATAGTACAGGGGATCAGATGCCACAACATTGTCCCGGAGACAAGGTTCCCAGACGCCAGCCTGTACACCTGCACACGCCCCAAGCAACATGTCCCCGAGCCCCCTGCATTTAGTCTGTCATAACCAAATCCAAGATGGCGCTGACCTTACAATGCAGACCAATCCTTGAGAGACGTCAGGATGCAGAATCACAGGTTCATTCTGTCCCAGACCACACGCCTCAGTGGAGATTAACTATTCAATCAAAGTGAGAATGTTTTGGCCTCAACAGTAGAGAAGCAAAGCTGTCAATGTGAAGATGATCTTTCTGCTGATTATATGCAGGACCAATCAAGAGACTGGGTACAGTCACATTTAAAAAAATAATAATAATAATAATTTCTCTGTTTATGAAAAATTATTTCAATCTTAAGTTCATCAATATAACTGCCATTCGCTATAAAAATTGCAGAACAAACTTATATTTCCTTTTAGCAAACAGTCATGCACCTCAAGAGCTCAGAGGTGCTGTATTCATGGCTTGTTCAGTCAAGTCCCAAACCAGCTTGATTTTAATTCACTCTTAATAAAAATTGTTCCACTTTTTACTCAACCAAATATGGCCACTTAAAGATTTTCATTATTTTGAGAACTATTCAGTCAAGTAAAGTACTTCTATTTAATTCTAATCTTCTTGAGCCTATTAACAGAAGTTAAACAGCTTAAATTTCCTGAGTGCTGTACCACAGAAAAAGGCCGTTGAAGATTTTTGACTCACTGCAAGTAATTTCTCTCCAAAATCTATGGCTCCACAATGAAGTTGAAGACATATGATCTTAACCCTGAACACCAGCAAGTTCCTTGCCCTCTGACCTCACCTGGATTCTCCAGCCCGGCCCTTACGACGTCGTCGAAGATGACCCCGCTCTCAGTGGCCCTCTTGTACTGCCACTTGTACATGTCGAGCGTGAGGATGTCGGCCATGATGGTCTTGTTCCTGCACAGGTTGGGGAACTCATCCTCTGGAGTTCCCCTGTTCAGCTTCAGCAGAGTGAACGGGTCGAGGGGAAGTAGGCTCTGCCGACAGCGAGACCCGGTCAGGGTGAAAGACTGAGGCGAGTATTCATTCAACCATTGTCCTTTAGAAATACAACTCATTCTTCAAACTCAACCTGGTTTTAGTTTTGCTATTTTATATCATTCATCCATCCAGTTTCTAACTCATTAATTCCTGGTTAAACTCTAGAGGGAGTTGGAGTCTCGGCCAGCATTGAATGGATAAGCCAGGAGCATATTATGAACCACTTGCTCATTGATTACAAAGCAAAGGTTTTACTGTGACGTCTTTATTAGTTTTTGCTTTTGTTTAAGTCCAAGTTTAGGACAAATATTGACTGAATCTGAGCCTGTAAGCAGAGGAGTAATCGATGATCTTTCATTCAGGCAGTTTCTCCAATCAACATCATTGCACCTCCTAAAGGTATATGCTCACAATCTGCTGCCTCCATCTTCAGCAGACGTGTTTTGAAAGAAAGCGCATGATATTTTTGCTTCCACACAAGTAAGAACTTTCAATATAAATACTACTCATTACAAAAAACATGTCTTTTTTCCTCTTACATGGATTGTAGTTTTTAAGATGAACAGAAATCTTTGAAAGTTATCGTTTTGAGGGTAATGCGAGGTTAGGTTGATACTCAGTTCAGATGGTCCCTCAGATTGTAGTCGACGACAGTTTAAGTGACTCCACTGTTCCGGCAGCAGTGATGAGGTCCTTTATACAGTCAGTGTTCTACACCAGGGCGGCTTAAATGGGCTGTTACTAGAGACGTACCATCGTGTAGGTTTTTACCCAACCCTGATGTGCTTACCCCTGATTCTGGAGGAGATCTCTAGCTTTTAAGTGAGGTGCAGATAGGGCTTGAGTGAAAACTAACAGGATGGAGGAACAGGGTTAGCCAGCCATGCTCTAAACTCTCAGTGCCAGGATGGGACCTACAAGATCACTGTTCCCTTGTCTTACAGATCACTGCGGTCAGGGCAACTCAGTAACACTGTCTGCTCCACCACTCTCGGCTTCCTGCATGTTGTGTTATCAAGGGCGGAGGCATTTGAAGGAGACTCTATAAGCACCAGTAAACAGGCACAATGCTCTGAATCACTCAGGACCTCAACCAGAAGACTTTATCACAAAGCTCTATCACAGGGGTCTCCAACCCTGTTACTGGAGAGCTGCCCTCCTGCAGGTTTCTACTCCAACCCAAATTCAGGAGACCTGATTAGGAAAATTAGAAGCCCAGTCAGATCTCTGATGGGGACAGGTGGTGTGCTTTGCTTTTGTCGGCACGAAAACGATCAGGATGGAAGCTCCCAGAAACAGAGTCAGAGTCCACTGCTCTGTCATCATACCTGGCTGTGGAATTGCTCCTTTTGAAAATTCATGCGACCAAAACAAACTATAATGAAGGACTTTTACTTTCTGGCGATGGATTTAACACCTCTGCTACAAATCCCAGTGTATGCAGCATATTCAGACCCCCACAGTACAAGCCCCCCCACTTCCCTCCCACAATTAGTTTGTTAAGCTCAGCATTGAGGTCACAGAAAGGTCAAGGCTGTAAAATGGCAGCAGTGGAGGTGACTGGCAGAGACTTTAACACACTGGCAATAAACACTCAGTAACTCAGGCCAACAGCGCAGTAGAGGTCAGTCCTCATATCACTGTTCGCACACTCTTGCTAGCATAAGCCATCCATCATGCTCATTTCCTGGGACAAAAAGACAGGCTTGCATTTCCTGCAAAAATGACTCAAAATTTAAAACCTGTATCCTTTATGGACCCTGGTGGTAAACAATGGATGGAAGAAAATAGGACAACAGTAAAATGAGTCAAAACTGTGATGGGCACAAAACAACTGATTGCACAGCAGTTTAAGAATTATTTAATTAACAGTCATAAATTCTACAAAATAATACCATAGATCATTCACCCATCACAGTTTTCAACCAATTAAACTTTTAATTACCATACTTGGTGAATGGGGTATTGGGTTAGAATGCAAAAATAATTCTAAGTTGTACCTCTAAAACAGGCTTGTATCTGAATTCCTTGGCGTACTCCAGGGGTGCTGAAAAGAGAGGTGTTCACATTTAAGCCAGAGAGCAGAATAGTGAGCCGTAAACATAAGCAGGACATTCTTTTTTTAGTTTGACATGTGGTAAAATGTCTCAATCTCGTCCCAGTTAAGGCAGGTCAAGCCCATGACGAGCCCAAAACTCACGTTTGATTTTCCACATCTCGAGTCGAGGAACCGGAGCCTGGAATGGTGGGACTAGTACAGTGTACAGTGACGACTCCCCTCCGCTCTCTAATAGATTTATATAGACCCAAGTAGGTACTCCTCTTGTTATCAGCACAAACCCCCTCCCCTGACTCCAGCTCATGTACGAAGCGTCCGTGGTGTTTTCAGGTGTCGGGTTACACGGTCATAACAAAGTGACTATTTTTAAAGCTTGAAATCCACTTTCAATCATACAGATGACACTGCATGGTGCCTGTGTGTGCGTGCCTGTGTGTGTGTGTGTGTGTGAGAGTGTGTGGGGTTTGTATGTGTAGCAGTGGAGAGTGTGGACTTTTGTGTAACAAACATAAAATTTTGTTGTGAAAGACGCAAATGTCTATGCAAATATTCCTTTCTGTATGTTGAATTTAAAGAAGTATCTTTCTATTTTGTATAGAAATTTCAAATATGAAACTACATACTGGAAATAACAGTAATTATGAGAAGTAACATATCCTGGCTGAATGCTCCATTAATGCAATATTACGCGTTTATCTCTCCTCGCTTCTACCATCTTGCTTGAAGGAGGGAACTCAGCAAAATCGGTGAAAAATAATACGTAATATGTATTAATATCTAACAGTATGAGTGCTGTGTGTTTCATCCCGTGGAGACACCAATGTTCCACTGGGTGGACGAGCTCCTTGTCCTAAAAGCCTCTTCCCCAAATCACAGACCTCAAAGGCCAAGAACTGCACATTTTCCAGGCTCCCTGTACCTGGGAGGGAGCTATAATGACAGCATTGCCAATCAGTAATATTGTTCAGTTAATTATCTGCCGAAAAAGAAAAACAGGGTTTGATTTAGATCTGAGGACGGGATTTGGGGATCCCAGCACATTTTTTCTGATTACATCAGCTTAACTACAAGCTCTGGATTAGCGGAGAGGGTCATAGTGTCATTGACAACAAGCAGATATTTCTGATGTAATCTGGCTTTGGAGGTCAAAAAATCCCACAGCTCAGTAAAGTATATCATACAAGACAATTAACAAGTAATGAGAGATTTGGAATTTAGATTTGAAACTTTTTCTTGTTGCACTAATGCAACAGTTACCATATATGCGAGCTGATTCTGAAATCTTAAGATCCATATAGCAGAAATGGTTGGAGATAGAAAGAGGTTTCCCCGAAAATAAAAAATCTTTTCATAAATTCAAGAAAAATTCTTCAGTTTAATGTTGTAATGAAAACCAACACACAACCAAAGAATGATCAGTCAGCATATCCAAGAATGTAACCAGTCAAAGCACAATGTTTCTGTCAGGAATTGTTTTTAAAGAAAAGCACTGGAAACTAAACAATTTCTAAATTCAATTTTTTTTTTGATGACTCACGTCACAGAAAATTCAGACGATGATAAGCTAGGATTTTAATACGGCGTAAGATCCATTTTCAGTACCTCTAGCTATTCATAACTGCTCTATGGCTGGTCAACATTCGTTTCCAGTCGGTAAAAGCTAGTGAAGCAGGCTGGTGGTCAAACTGGTGGATTGACTAGTTAGGCTGGTCAGCAGGTAAACATCTGAGCGTGAAAAACACCGGTTGAAGCAGTGTAGGCTGGTTTAAGATGGTGTTCTCTGCCAGGTGACAGAGAAGAATATTAATGAATCAAATTTTGCAGCAGCAGGGGGATTTGACAACCACTACAAAGCAGGATATCATTCAAATTACAAGCTCATAAACCTTCAAAATCTATTACAGCAATGTCACAAATACTCACTGTACAATGCGCTGGCAAAACATGTTCCTGTCAAACTGCTCAACTGTGGATGTGTTGCCTCTACATCTTTCTGTTACCCCTGGAAATGCATCAAAAATTCGCAGCAGATGGCATTTTATGTCATCGTGTTCAAAACAAAGCACGTCACCGAATTATTTGAACAGGGTATGCATTTAGCAATGCATGAATGCTCAGAATATTTACAGACCATAGACGTCTGATGATGGAGGAAAGGCTGGAACCTCTACTATTACAGGATGATTAACCTGTTCCCATTAGGTGAAGTCACCGCCGCCAAACCTACCGCACCGTACCTCCAGCAGCTCGTCCGTGGTACAGAATGCAAATACTTTTTACAGTAGAAAACACAATTCTTTTGATTTATGCATTAATCCGCACATTGAATTTGTAATGAAGGCTAAAATTACAAGACCTAATTTATGACTAAAAAGAATGAAGATTTTTGTACAAAAAAGGAAAATTAAGATTATTTCAGAAATTAGTTTTGCAATGACTAATAAAAAATAATAAAAATACAATCCAATTGCTAGATGAGCTTCTGTTGATGTAAAACTCAGATAAAAAGTAAATGTCCCACAAAACCTAACCTCGCTATAAAGAGATGCAGCCTTGGTTCTGCACCCATTTTCACCCAAAGTCAACAGAGCCGCTGCAGATTCAAGCCCAGAGTCGCTTGTTATCAGGGAAAATACTCAAAGGCTCCAGGATCCACATGCCAATATGTTCAGGAAACATGGTCACTAAATACCATTTCATGTGGAACGCCATTGGCGTCAATATTGAATAAATAAATAAATACATATGCCGATGAAATGAATCCTGAAATAATTAAATGAGCCAATAATTACACAAATAAATGTCAATAAAAATATATAAATGAGTCAGTAAAGTTCAATAAATAAATAGGTTTTTATTTCAAAATGACGTTTTTCAAAGGACTATTTTTATTTATTTCATGTGACCTTTATTTCATAATTCCGCATTTATTCATTTCTAAGGACTTTTATTTCCGAATGCCGTATTTATTTCTCAGCTCTTATAATTTACATTTCTTATATTCAAATGAATGGGCGTGGTTATATCAGATTAGACCAAAGCAACATCACCGGAACAGCGCTGAAGTTATACTTTTGGGTACCAAGCATGTGCCATGGAGGGCTGTAAGTGTTCAGGTTTACATTCGAATCAATCACTACACCTGCCGATACATATACCGTTGTGTGGACAAACTGGTATGACGGCGGATGCCGTTTAAAAATTTTCGGCAGGCTGGAGCCGTGCGGCGTAATGCTGCCGTCCACAGTTCATTACAAGAAACTATTCAAGTCTTCTCACCATTCGCTCTCACTCTCATACCTACGGGCAATTAGGAGATAAATCTAGTTTTTTTCGAGCACCAGGTATTTATCTTAGGAGAGATACCTGGAAATTTCTTTTGAAGCGCAAGGTTTCAATGTAAATTTCCAGGTATCTAGACTACGATAAATACCAAGGGCTCAAAAAAACTGTAGGGATACCTCCATTCTACCATGACTCTTGTCAACACCCCAACGAAAATACTTTTGGCCCGTTTTTTTTACATATAACAACTAGCCAGCGAAGGAGCTAATCTGTAGCATCAATGCGCACTTAACAGACCAAGTAACCGCCCCCATAACGCGCCACGCCCCTGTCCGCGATTTGTTCAATGCAATACTGTAACCTAAGCGATGCTATAAGCTATTTGACTCATATTAATGCCAGTTATCAAGCTAAATACTCGCGATTCAACTCGAGTCGAGTTTGTTGACGAGATGATTGCTAATCGCTGATCATCTTTTGCATTACATGCACCAAATACCTGTTAGCTAAGTTTGCTAGGCTAGCGAACTAGCTAGCAAACTAACGTTACCTCACTTGCTAGTCAGAAAGCCTGTCCTTTCTTTGCATCAGGCCGCTTCCTGCAAATAAAACCCCCAATAAAAGTGGAATTATATCAAACTAAAATAAATTGCAGTCATCTTTCGTGACAATGACATTAATGCGCCGTGAAACGGCCCGTAATGACGCGTGAGCCAGGGTGTTTATCGCTGAATAGACACCTGGTGTAAACCAATCAAAATGCAGAATTCGCTGGAGTGAATGGTAGAATTTATTGTCTTCAATTAACCTGACATGCATGTCTTTGGACTGTGGGAGGAAACCGAAGAACCCAGAGAAAACCAACGCAAACACGGGGAGAACATGTAAACTCCACACAGAAAGGCCCCAGGTCGGAATCGGACCCAGGACTGTCTTGCTGAGAGGCAACAGTGCTTCACACTATGCCACCGCGCCGCCCGTGATTCAGCACTGTTCAGGGATGTTGCTTTGGTCTGAATCTGTGAGATAACCACACTCATTTATTTGAATATATAACAGATGGAAATAAAAAGAGCTGGGAAATAAATGTGACATTCGATAATACAAGTCCTTTGATATAAATAAATGCGGAATTATGAAATAAGAGTCACATGGAATAAATGAAAGTAGTCCTATGAAAAACATTTTGAAATAAAAACCTATTTATTTAATGGCTCATTTATTTCAGGATTTATTTCATAGCTATTTTATTTAATTCATAGGCATATTTATTTATTTAATATTGACGCAAATGGCATTCCATAATTTCACACCCTATATTCTACAAGCATTTTACAAAAAACCTCAACATAAATAAAAAGTCCACCTGAATACTCTAGATCCTCTAATCAATGCTAAGGCTGAATTAGACAAAATGATAGCAAACAAATCAAAGCACCCTCAAACAGATGCAACACTGAGCCCACTTTGACATCTCCTGCAATTACCGAGGTAAATTACCATAAAAACATGATGAAATGGCAACCATAGAGTCAACAGCCCAAAAGCAATGTATTTTCCACTGTAAGCAATAAAAATAAAATTTTGCTCAACAATAAATTACATTTAAAAATGTTTTAAGAGCACTTTTACAGTGACAAGTGATCTGCACATAAACTGAAACTATCCACTTATTGAAAAATACTGTTTCTATGTACAAGATGAATAGCTATTACATTTAATTTCTCACTTCTCAGCAAACTCTCACCAATGCCTGGAATATGCATGCTGCTCTGTTTGGAATTTTTGTGTTGACCTGAACACATTTTCAGAGTAACTGTAAATCAACATTTAACTTCATATACACTTCATGGAGTGGGATGAGCCATTTCAAGAAACTTATACACACCAGTTAAGAAAAAGATAACACAAAATATTATAAGTATCGGGAACAAATATCAAATAATACAAAAATCTCAGTGATGACTACTGTCCAATAAATTCCAGATGAAATTTTGTAAAATTCCAAAGTCACAAAAACAAGAAATAAGCAAAAAGCAAACTTTTCTTGTTAAGATCCTTCCTTTTAGCATATTTAAGTAACTGAATAGTATGATAATGACCAATGAAGAAATACTAATAATGACTTTACTCTTACAGGGCTTTTCAGAACAAGGTCCACAAAGTGCTTTTCGAAACAAAACAAAAACAAGTTAAACAAAATTAATACATGAAAGTAAAATTGTATCAAAAAAGCACCACCAACATGAAAATATTGATGAGAATATTGAAATTCATCAAAATAATGTTGACAAAGCATTAAATAAAAACAATTCAACTACAGACAACAAACTAAAAAAAAAGAGGTGTTTTTAAAGGGAACTGTCAGCAGTGTTTCTCATGTTTACCGTGAAAGGTGGACAGTCCAGGTCAGATGAAAGGTTTCTTTCACCCAGGAATGGAACCAGCAGATTTTAACGGCACAGCTCTGTCGCAGAACCTGGCTGAAATGCGTGATGCACAAATCCAGGAGACTGAAGCGAAATCTGGTTTCAGTGATAATTTCTGCCTCCTCTGAAGAATTTGCAAATGTTGATTTGCAAATAAAGATTCTGGAATAAAATTCTAGAAAAGACTTACTATAGAAACCTGGAGATTCCACCTTAGCTAATATTAAAAAAAACATTTTTTACCAGACTGGGCATGTTTAAGTAACTGATTATTTTAACAATTTAACATGAATATGTACATCATTTACAGACTGTAGGTTTAAACCCACGCCCCCCCCTCACAGAAGCGAAGGCGGCGATGGGGGACGGCCCTGGACACCAATCAGTGGGGACGGGGGCGGCAGTTGGCTGGCAGAGAAGGGCGTGACAGCTGGGCGGGGGTTGAGGCGAGGTGGCAGCAGGGGATTGGACGAGGGGCGGATGAGGGGCGGGGGAGGCTGGTTATGGGTGGGGCGTGGCTGCAGGAGGCGGGACTGCTGCTGGAGGGGCGGGGGCTGGCGGTGTGGGAGGCCGGCGCTGGAGGGCAGGAGGGGTGGTCTCAGGAGTGGCGGGGGGAGGTTTGGGGGAGCCAATCCGGTCGTGGGAGGCTGTGTTGGGGGCGTAGCCTGGGCAGAGGATGACGGGCCTGATGGTGCGGTCACCTGGCCCTGCGGAAGAGACGGAGGGAAATTTGGGGTTTGGGGTTAAGCAGCTTGGAAATGAGAACCAACACCTACATGCAGAGACTATAAAAAACTGAAGCGGAAATACACTTAAATGAGAATTTAATCACATCCGGGGTGTCCTGTCTAATCCAGAAAGGGCCAACAACGGTGTCGGGTTCAGTTTCAGCCAAGTATAAGGACAGGTGACGCAATGAATTAACAAATCATAACCTTCGATCCAGACCTTCATAAGCACAATCAGGTGTCACAGCGCTGGGCTAAAACAAAAACCAACACTAACGCAAGACTCCCCTGATTTACAGTGAGAAGCAGTAAGTATTTGGAAAGTCACAAATTTAAAAGGCTACTATTAAGACAGTGCACTCCACATACATATAGATTAATGCAAACAGTCTGCTCTAAAATTTCCACTGTGGCAACCGTTAAAAATTGTGGCTCAGTCTAAACGCTGACGGAGCTTGTTGTACATACTCTACACCAGTTAAGTGGAGGTCTCTACACCATACTCTACACCATCATGCGCTGTGGAGGTCTGAGCGTTCGCATGTTTCCATTCAAACTGATTTCTGAGACTGCTGATTTCAGAAATTAGCACAGCCTCAGCTCAATCAGTGAAATCAGCAAGGGTACCATCTAATTTATTAGGAACGGAAGCCAGCACACTCACAGCCCACCACGGTACCAAACAAATCAATTTAAACACTGAAAAACCTTACATTCCTTTTAGTTCTTGAAAAACAGGACAACAACAGAGGTCAATAACGTGATTGTCAGCACTAAAGTTCTGCTGACCGAATATAGCATGTATACAAACGTAAATTAACTCAGCGAATTATACAGTCACGTCTCATGGCATCTGTGATACAGCCAATTTGTAAGATCTATTGGTAACTACGAAACTAAAACTATCTTATTCAGAGAAACAATGCGGTCGATGCGCCATGACATCTCTTCAAATTTGTTCAGTTCATTAGCCGGAAACTCAATCATACTGGCAAGTGACAAAGACTGCGACCAGAATAGTAATTCCCTCTCAGGCTGGCGTATTTACTGCTTGATTGAGGATTCAGGACTCAAGCACTGCTGAGACAGCAACTGCCCCTGATGAGGGAAGTTTCAGTTCAACTACTAAAAACAAGACCACAGCAGCACTAAGCTCACTTACAAACACACACGTGCTGGTGAATGCAAGCAAACAAACACACACACACGCAGACACACTCACACACTTGCGCACACACACACACACACACACACACTCGCACACACACACTCGCACACACACACACACACATACACATACACACACACACGCGCGCGCACACACAGACACGCACACACACACAAACACACACTCGCACACACACAGACACGCACACACACAGACACACACACACACAGACATGCACACACAATGCACACATGCACACACACACAGACACACATGCACACACACGCACACATATGCACACACGCACACCCTTACACACACACACACACACACACACATGTATGGCTGTTTTCAAAAGCACAGGTCTACAAAAAAGAGGCATCAACTACAGAAAGCTGATTTTAGGGTTTTAGGAGAAAGAGGAATTTTCCACCACCTCCTCCTCCTCTTCCTCGTCTGTACTCTTCCCTGACGGAGTGTTGGACCTGTTCTTGCCCTCCTCGCCAGAGGGGGCGCTGTCACTTCCCTGGGATCTCGTCCCCTGCTCCGCCTCCCACTCCTGGAGCACCTCGTCCAAGTTAAAGCGACGGCGGTAGTTCACAAAGAAGTTTTTTACCTGCCCCACGGTCTTATTACCGATAACGTCGGCAATAGCTTGGAAGTCTCGGCCGTACTTCCGAACCCCTGGAGGAGGCAAAACAAGACAAGGAAAATAACACTGGAATTTATTTTGCGTTCATCCTCAAGTTTTGACTAGCAAATAAATAAAGGTATTTTGCTGGTGCAAGTTGAACTCTGATGTTAAAAAACTGACTTGGTCAGCCAAACATGAGGTCAAGTGGCGATATTATTCTAGAGGGCTCATCAACAAAACATTCTTGGAGAAGAACATTGTGCATATGCTTCATATATAATATAAATCAAATAACTAAGACTGTAAAAGAAGTGCCGAGGCTGGTTTAATGTGTCATGTTTGCATCTTACACACCTGTGATGCAGTACACTGCATTTTACAGGGGCGCGATTATTCACCTTGAACTGCCAGTAGTTGTTCGTCTGTAGTCCAGCGGGAATTAATCTTCTGGTTGCACTACATGATGTAAAGAAAAAAACTTTATGTCCGCATCAGAAACAGGCAAACTTTACAATTCTAAGATTTTAGGGGTGTTAAACACTAACGTTAGTCCCAGAGGCCCAGCGTTGGCAGACTTCTGTGGTCTCCATTTAATCAGCAGCTAATGAACGGCGAGAACCAGGTGTGTAAACTCTAACCCAACAGTGGCTTAAGTTAATCGCTTGTACGTAAACACACCCAGAGCCAGCCAAAGCTGCGCAGCTCCAGGACCAACATTTGACAAACCTGCTCTCCCTGCAGTTTGGTTTTATATCGGTTTCCACAGAAATTTAGTCCACAAAGTAATTTCAGGAGCATAATACACAACATAGCAAAAAAGACGCACCAAACACAGCACCCCTGTTCTAATTAACTTTTGACCAAAAAGGCATACGGGGTCCCATATTACATGTCTACATAAACCAGAGATGATAAATGCGTTCTATTTTCGTAACAATCGATACCTGCATCCTCGCAAAATTAAATGTCATTTCCATCAATTTTCCAGCTTGAGTTTGGCATCAATTTCATGCACATTTAATTTGTTTTCTCTCCCCTTCTCCAGAGCCTCACCTAATGCTTTTCCAGCCACAACAATTTGAAAACCCCATTATAACTTTGACAAAACAGACAGGTATAAAATAAGATTAGAGGACGAGACATTGGTCAGTACACATATCAAATCTGCAAACTACAAATTTACCTCTGAAAGCCTCAAGTCGTCTATGCCGTCTTCCATCTTCTGCTTTAGACCACTGTTCACCTGTTTGGCATTCTGAACCTGGGTGAAGGAGGCACGTAAGCCACCGTTGTACTTCCACATCCATCGTTATGCACTTCCTGCGATACCTTTATTTACCTTTGTCTTTGTGGACTGTAAAGCTAGATTCTACAGCCCTCTGAAAACACACTGCGCAGGCAGGCCTTACCTGTCGCTTGAGGGAGACCAGCTCCATGTCCAGGTGCTTGAGGACGGTGTTCGGAGCTCCAGCGTTACAGGAAACGGCCAGCACATCCTCCTGGCTCAGGTACATGCCCTTCGGCGGCCGGCACTTTGACCGCTGGGGGTGGTGACGGTGGGGCAGGGTCTGGTATTCCCGCCGCCCCAAACCGATTTTGGCGGCCTGAGCAGGGGGGTCGACCCGAGCCTGGGCAAGGATTCGAAAAAGAAGAGCAGTTAAGATGGGTCTCAATCAGAGCTCTCGCTCGTTACCACTGTGGTGAACCTCATAACAATATCATTGTAATTTTTTTTACATGTTTTTAAAATTCCAACTGTTCTTGATTGTGTCAATGTTTTCATGATGAAGGTTTCATAAAGATTGTCAAAAATTACTTTCAATAAAATCTAACTGCATTGCCACTGACTATGAAACCTGTCGGTCAAGCCTATCCTCATCTTGTGATGTTAAAGGGCAGATCCTGGCTGATTTAAAAAGCAAAATGCACCCAATTTTGAGATACAATAGAGGATTTTTAGTCACTTTATGCATTTCAACCCATACAACACATCGGTCAGAGTCCGACATACCTGGTTTAATATCAATATTTTGGGCAGAATTCATCTGGTGGAAAAAAGCTTGTGATTTGAATCTCCCGGGGAAAACGAACTTCTCTGACGTCACGTGCGGTTCCCGCAGCCCATAGGCGGCGCTGGTCATTTTGATTGTGGAGGCTAAACCTAATGATTAAAGCCACAGAGGTTGCTGCCCGGGTGGACCTAATTGACACGCTTGGTTTTGCGTTTGTAAATGAAGTAGAGTCCGACAAAGACTGCTGTACGGACACTCGGCCCATTTATTTTCCTGATGTTCATTAAGGTTTACTCAAACAGACTGTGCTCCAATAAACAAACGAACAAACTGACTGCAGCACACACGCTGCCTCACTTACCAGTGTAGAAAAGTGGTAAAAACCGTTTGCCTTCCGGGCAACAACACCTACCCAACAACAGATGGGTTCCTACCAAAAAACAGTTGGTTCCCATTGAAAAGGGAGGAGTACCAGCTAAACCCAAATTAACCACAAATTGGCTCCTACACCGTTGATAGTGGATACACTCAGAGGTTTCGTTATTGTTTATGGTGTTGATTTTTGCAATTTTGGGCGTTATTTAAAGTATTTGAAGTATCCCGAGACAATATCATGGTCAGACGGCGATTCCATATCAGATACACTGTTGTTTAGCTGCAATCGGTAAATATTGGTGACAGCGCACTGATCTATGCAGGCACTGGGCCTCTCAGCGCCCTGGATATGGGGGAAGCGAAGGTGACGTCACGAATCTGGATCAATATGGTTAAGAATTTCCTGGGGATTTTTCCAGATGCTTCTGGTCATTTTTAAAAATTGTTCTATACACAGACCACCCTTGGCAAAATAACCCTTAGGATTTGGTGTATAAAGGCACAATCTTTTAGACAAAAAAAGACTAATTTGGTCCAGGGAATGCACTTTAAAGACATACATTTTTCTTACGACAGAGCAGTGTAATTCTAGATGAAGAATTCACCAGGATCATCAATTAAACTCCAGCCTGGAGTAAATTTTTCCCTGGAGAAACTGACTGAGCCACTGATTGGCCAGAGTGCCTCAACACATCGGATTCCCAGCTAATCATGAGGTGAGAAAGTCAGCTGTTCTTAGTGCGCGTGGAAAGCACTTTGATGATTCAGGGAATATACCCTTAAACCAGATGTACTAAAAAGCAGCAGATGGCAGTCCAGCTTAGTCGACAAAAATTAAACTTCGATCCGGATTTACCCGTTTTGTCCAAAGAATCTTTGCACGATAAATATAGTGAAGGACCAGGCTCAAGCCTTGTCAGTGAAATGGCCCATCATATTTTTTAACTGACTAAATCCAGTTGAGGACATTTTGTGCTCTGGTCAAAGAGACTGTGGTAAGGTCTCCCTTGGCAACAGAAATCATGTATTGGCCGCAAAAAAATCAAAACTTTGACAGAAAATCAGTGAAAAGCAACACAAAAGTAGTAGTAAAAAAGAAAAACTCAGATATTTTAAAAAGACATTTTTGGACAGTGCATTACACAACAAATAATAAAAAGCCCTGGCAGTGGGAAGCCTGACAGTAAGTTGAGCCGACTTCAGAAAAAAATGTGTAATAATGTTAATAAAAGACATGCAGTGTCACCTCTTTTTTGTTCTCCTTAGTTGGATCATAATCGCTGTCATTCGGCTCAAGAGGAATGGCCTCATCCATGTCTTCATCACTGACAAATAAAAACCATTTAATGTAATCAGAACAGCACAACCACTTTTATGCAGAGCAGCTTGAGAATGACAGTGTTAACGCTCGCCTTTCGTCCGGACTGTTCCTGCTCGCCAGTTTTCGAGCCTGACGATCCATCAGGCTCGTTCTGGACCGTGTCTTTTTCCAAGAGTAGTAATATTTCACCAGGCTGGATATCGGCTTGTCGGGCAGCTCCGGTCAAAACAAAAACATATTTTCAGCAGCAGGTCAACCACTTGTACATTCACAGTCATGAATAAATGTCCTGGGACAATATCAAACAATTTGTATATGTGGCCTTATTACAAGTTGATTAAATAATGTGACATTTTCTTGTTCCTTAATTGTGTTCCCCATAATGACTACATATGACACCTATATGCGGGGGAGGTCTATGGAAAGAAGATTTAAAGCATTTTTAGAATCCTTTAGAATCTTTGCAAGTACCTGGTTTGATTACATTGTTTTCCCCAAACTGTTGGGTCACATATGGAGACGTGTTACTCAGGAATCTGATTGCAATACAACTTCAGGAACAGAGCAAGTTGATTTTGACCAAGTATTTCAGTTTTCTCAATTCTACACATCCTTAAAGTGGACACATTCTTATCCACCGTGATGTGAGGGCTGGACCCTGGGTTTCTAATGCTTAACAGGATATTGCAGTGTGTTCAGAGTTTGCCTGCATATACAAACAGATACACAGTCAAAACGCAAATGTTCATTGCACAAGTACACAGCATCATCCAATGGAAAATAGCCATTTTGTAAGAAAAGCAGATAAGGGGAGTGAATCAATTTGAATTACAAAAGATCACATGGGGGAAAACCTAACACAGAGAAATATTTTCCTTAAATCCCCACTCTCCCTCACACATAACAGTCAGGAGGGAGCCGAGACCCATGGGATAGTTACCATCTGCTGGATCCTGTGAAAGCTCTTCCCATGGAAACTGAAGGCCTGCTCAAACAGCACCTTGTCCTCCATGGTCCAGTCATCAGGGAACGGGGTGAAGTTGGGCAGGTCTGCCAGGGACTTCTCAATGTTGTGCTTGTGCCAGAAGAGCATGCCCAGGGCCTGCACTCAGCACACACACACGCACGCACGCACGCACGCACGCACGCACACACACACACACAGGCACGCACGCACGCACACACACACACACACGCGCACACATACGCACACACACACACACAGGCATAGAAGCACACAGTCATTCTCCATCGGCTTTTATAATACTTTGAAGCCACGTGGACATCATATAACATAAACTACTGGTCAAAAACATTTAAACTCTATACTCAAGTGTTTCTGCAAGTGTCAGCATAATATAAGCAATTTGAAGTCATGTTAATGATGCAAATGGCACAATGCGATTATTGAAAGGTCAAAAATATAATCTGTGGATGGTTAATGTGAAAAAAATTAACCGTTATCAGAATAAGGCAGTTTTTAATAAAATATAAAGTGTTTGAATTTCTCTTTTCAATTTCTGACAGCTTGAAAATTGTTGGGGTACAATTACTAGGACACTGAGATGCATCACGTACGACCCAATGTGACTGTTAAAATAGTCACCAACAGGAAAACAGGAAAGAAAATATGAGACGCAAAAAGGCGAGTCTCAGTCAGGTTTCGGCCAACATAAACTGTTCTCACGTTCGCCAGCTGGTTTTTTCAACGTCACAACATCGCCAGATCACAGCAACTAACTATCAGGAGTATTTTGTGTTCGCCGATACAGCCCGTCAAATACTTCATAGTCAAGAGGCTGAAGCAGCCTCACAGCTTACAAACTTTAGCAACATTCATAGAATGTTTCACTGATATTAAAAACCTGACCCTACATCACAGTAACATTGCGAGAACGTCTCGAAGTAGCTGACGAAGCTGTAGCATCTTTAATTGAATAACTATTGGATTACTCTGACAAAACATAAAAACAAGCAGCTACAAACCTGCTCAACATTGTATCCATGTTTTTCTTTGGCAATAGCAATGTATTCATCCACTGCAAAAACAAATAATAAAAAACGTCAGATATTTGGTGCCTGCAAATGAGACATTCGCAAATGTTAAATATCAGGAGCCCTTACATTTTGTGTCACCGATAGTATGGACGGGGGACCAGACAAGCATGCCCCCGCTGTCTTTGTCAGTGTACTTCGTAGCACCTGCAACCAAATAAGCGATACCATGTGAAATAGACTCACTGCATTTTCACCTATTTAAACTTCAAAGACTGTTCTCTTACCGTCATTGTTCCGTTGTGAAAGTTATCCTGGTCACTATCATCGCAGAAAATGTGAAATCGTTTAAATCTACTGATTAAAAAAGGGGAAAAATCCCCAAACTTTTTATCTACTAACGGCACCCACGACTTTTCTGAATTTACCATCAAGCCTGTTAAATGCCAATTTCGCCTATATTTTATAATACATTGCAAAGAAACAGCCTGTCCCATTTTCAGTTGGACACATGGTATATTTTCGAATTACAAGGGACGTGCGTTTTGTGGACGTAATGGGGCATGATGGGATGGATAATCATTAACTATATTGAAGGTTAATTTGTACACGCATAGATAGCAATGCGATTTCACGCCTTACATTTATCAATCTGCAGCCCAGAGACTGCTCTACCAGGGAGGAGGCATAAAACCGCATAAAAAAATTGATAAAAACTACGTTCTCATTTCTGTTTTAAACAATATAAACAAAATTGCAGGATGTGACATTAATGTTTTCTTAAGGTTGCAATGGAACAGAACACGGTTCTGCAGAAAAAGGCTGAACGCTAACTGAAATGCCCCGCTGAGAAGCAAGCTACCGAGGCTACCAACTCCAGGAGTCAGGTACACAGGACAAGTGTAATACCCAAATACCGCGGTCGTACCGATCTCGTATTCAGGAATACTCGCTTGATACTCAGACCCCACTCGCATTCCGACATCTGCAAAACAGAGAGGGGACCGTTAATTCAGCGATTTTCCCGAACCAGAGAATACATCTGCGGCCTTCTGATATCGTGCTAAGCTATCGTAGAGAGTAACGTTCGAGGCTACCATGCTCGTCGTCGCTGCCACTCTCATCAGAAAAATGTCCATTAGAGGGGCTCTTCGTGCCGTTCGAACGTCCTTTGCCCAGGTATTCAGAGCCTTTCCCCATCATCCCAGGCATTGTCAGTTATGTAGTTGTCCTTGCTTTATTTTTAAATGGGTAATTTCCGTATAGTTTTGCGGTAAGCCTTATTTTCACCCTTTTCTTTTATCTCCCCTTGACAGCCCCTCTCTCGATTAAGCAGTGTCACCGTGCAAGTGACCAGTATTCATGCACCATGGTTTTCGCGTCTCCTCTGTTTTACCAGCTAATTTCAAAACATAATATAAATGTGAGCATTATGTAGATTTTTATTTATTAGAGATGCCATTTATGAAGGACAAAACAATAAAAATGATACAACAATAAAAGCGCGCGCGGATCTATTTTATCTTGCGGATTGAACTGTGAATTGTCTGCCCCCCATACAGTTGAACAGGGATATGGAAGTACGCTGGCCTGTACAGTGTATGTTCTGCGCTAAATAAATGAATGAAATCATGTAATTTTAGTCATACATCTTAATATTAATGTACTTTCTTCTTCTTTTACTATTTTTACGTGCCATCCAAGCAGCTAGTGTACAGCAGATGTTTCTTCCGTTATAAAATGACTATTCCCCCAACCGCTGGTGGTGCAGGAAGGGAAAGTTGCTTTTATTCCACCGGCCTTTGGTGAAACGGGGGAATGTTGCTCTCAGTGGCGGCTCGTGAATTGGCCACAGCGGCAGCCCAAACAATCCTTAAAAGTTAATGATTCCTCGTGACCTGTTTTCAATCATTCATTTAAATGACAACAGAAACTCCGAAAACTTAATATTATCTGATGCGGCCAGTTTTCATTAATAACGCATACCTGTCAACTCTCACGCATTCGGCATGAGTTTAACTGGCATTTTGACGTTCCTCTGCTGTAGACAGCAATTATTCTATCAACGCGTATGAAAGAGATTTACTTGTGCATGGAAGAGTTTGAAGCAATGGAATTGCACAAAGACGTTTCACATTATCTCATTTCATTTAAACAATCATGAAACAAATGCATTGCTTCCAACCCCAACCACTGAGTAAATAAAAGTGTGAGAAGTCAGGAGTCGTGATCAGTATGCGTTATAGGCTAAATGAAAACTTGCCACATCTGATAATGTAGAGAGTTTTCAGAGTATCTGTTATGGTAATTTAAATGAATGATTGAAAACAGGTCATGAACAATCATTAACTTTAAGGGATTGTTTGGGCTTCCCCTGTTGCCAATTCACGAGCCGCCACTGGTGGCTCTTAATACCCCGGTAAATCTTAGACACCATTCAAATGGCGTCAAGAACTTTCACCGACAGATGTCACTCAACGGTTGGGGGAATAGCTTCTGCCATGTTAAGCACACCGTACATACACGATTATATACTAGTAGACAGCTACAGTGTTTCTATGTGCCACTTATCTTATTTCATGTAAAGGTGACGTGTTGGTCGTAGATCACTTAGCAAATTGGAGGAAAATACAGAACTTCCCGCGGTTTATGGGGCTTTCTCGCTTACCCTTTCTTCACAGTAATTTTGAGCCCTTTTTTCAATTTTAAACAATACATTAGGAGTCAGTCGGGCTCATCATCATCATGATCGGCGGTCACTCGAAGCGAGTATGACAGTCTTCCTCATGGGGGCGTCTACTTGTGGGTCTTCAGGTGGGTGTAGAGGCCAATCCGTGACCCGCATATTTTGGTGCAATGTTGGCATGGGAAAGTGGTGGTGAGTTGTGGTCGTGCTGAAGCCTTTTTCTGTCTTTCCTTGCAGAGCTGTCGTTTCGTTTCTGCGACACGGCGGATTTCCTCTTCATAATGTGCAGCACCTTCTTGCACCGCTTCCTTCCATCGGTGCCTGTTTAGAGCCATGTGATCCCAGTCAGGGGATAAGATATTGAGTTTAAGGTCTGTTTTAATATTGTCTTTGAAGCATTTCTTTTGCCCTCCTGGAGCCCGTGGACCTCTCTCCAGTTCAGAATAAAGAATTTGTTTTGGGAGACGGATCTCAGGCATGCGAATGAGATGGCCAGTCCATTGCAGTTGGTGTTTTATTATTGTGGTGGTGATACTAGGCATTTTGGCCTCTTCCAGGACGCTGATGTTTTTGTGTCGGTCCTCCCATTTAGTCCTCAGGATCTTTCTCAAAGTTCTTTGGTGGTGCTGCTCCAGAGCTCTCAGGTGCCTGCTGTAGGTGGTCCATGATTCTGCCCCATATAGCAAGGTACAGCCTTGTAGACCAGGAGCTTGGTATCAGTCCTGAGATCTCGGTCTTCAAAGACCCTCATCCTGAGTCTGGCATATGCTCCACTGGCACAGCTCAGACGATGGTTGATCTCATAGACAATGTCAACTTTGGAGGAGAGAAGACTGCCGAGGTAGGAGAAGTGGTCAACATTTTCAAGAGGGGTGTTGTCCACTTTTATGATGGGTGGAATAAATGGCTGATTAGGTGGAGGCTGATGTAGCACCTGGGTCTTTTTAATGTTTAAGGTTAGACCCAGGGCTCTGTATGCCTAGGTAAAAGCATTCAGAATACCCTGTAGGTCTTCCGCGGAGTGTGCTGCTATGGCGTGGTCATCTGCATACTGGAGCTCCATAATGGTGGTGTTTCTAAGCTTGCTTTTGGCTTTGAACCTGGCAAGGTTAAAGAGCCTACCGTCGGTTCTGTACCGGATTGGAATTCCCTGTGGTAGGTCTTTGCCAATGAGGTGGAGTATGGCAGCAATAAAGACAGAAAACAGGCTGGGTGCAATGATGCATCCCTGTTTGACCCCTGTCTCCACGGTGAAAGGCTCAGACATGGAGCACCGTGGCTGTCATTCCATCATGAAGTAGCCTCAGAATCCTGATGTATTTCTCAGGGCAGCCATACCTCAGCAGTATGCTCCATAGAGCCTGGCGATCTACTGAGTCGAAGGCCTTTGTCAGGTCTATAAAAGCCATGTACACTGGCAGCTTGTGCTCACGGCATTTCTCCTGAAGTTGGCGGGCAGTGAAGATCATATCTGCTGTGCCTCTAGATGGGCGAAAACCGCACTGTGATTCTGGGAGTATTTCCTCAGAAAGTGGCAGTAGATGATTAGCGAGAACACGAGCAAGTACCTTGCCAGTTGTTGACAGGAGTGAGATGCCTCTGTAGTTTCCACAATCAGCTTTGTCCCCCTTCTTAAATATGGTCAGGATCAGAGCATCCCTGAGCTCTGAGGGGAGTTCTTCCTTTTCCCAGACCTTCAGAAGGAGGGCATGGAGATAGCACAGGAGTTCTGGACCACCTTCCTTTAGGACCTCAGCTGGAATCCCATCTGGACCGGTGGCCTTGTTGTTCTTCAGGCTCCTGATGGCATCTTGGACCTCGGATAAGATGGGAGGTGCCCCCATGTCTTCCCTGATGGGACGCTGAGGGATGTAACAGATGAGTCTTGACTGGGCTGCAGTGTCACGGTTGAGGAGTTCCTGAAAGTGCTCTTTCCATCGCTTGTTAATGGACTCATTGTCCTTCAGCAGCTGCTGTCCATCCTTTGAGCGCAATGGGTTCAAGCTATGATGGCTTGGACCGTAGACAGCCTTAGCGGCACTGAATAAACCTCTGGTGTCTCCAGAGTCTGCCAGACGCTGGATTTCCATTGCCATTTCTGTCCACCAGGAGTTCTTAATGTCTCACCCGGCTCTGGACGTCGGCCTTGGCCCTAGAGTGAGCCAGTCTCTTGGCCTTGCAGGCAATGTCGCTTTGCCAGGCATGAAAGGCTTCCCTTTTTTTGGAGATGAGCAGTTCTCTCTCTGCGTCATTTTTATCAAACCAGTCCTGATGTTTTCTGGACTTGTACCCCACGGTGGTTTGGCAGGTGTTGAGGATAGCGGACTTAAGCAGGTTCCAGTGCTCTTTAATGTTCTCTGGGTATTCCTGTTTGAGACTTTCTCCAAGAGAAGCCTGAAGCTGCTGCTGGGTGGCAGTTTCTTTAAGGCTTGCAAGGTTCAGTCTCTGCCGGTCGTGGCTAACGCAGTAGTCGCTGTGACTGCACATGCCTGGTGATTTAAACACAAGTTGCGGGGTGTAAGTTTAGTTTGCTGAATTGAGCATGCTCATTTACACTGCCAGGTTAAAGAAAGTGGCACACTAATATTTAGTTGAACCGCTTTTGGCTTTGTTCTGGGCGTGCATTCCTCGTGGCGTTGTTTCGAAACTTAGGCCTATGTGCCAAGTTACAACTTTTATTTCCGACCACAGTTAAACTATTGGTCCAGATCATTTATTGATGACGGGAGAGTCCAACCTCTCTCTAAAATCTTCTCCATCATGTCCCAAAGCCTTTCAAAAGGTTAAGGTCAGGACTCTGTGGTGGCCAATTCAAGTGTGAAAACAAGTGTCTGCCACTAACATGGCAATATCCCCCGCCGCCTCAATTTTATGTATCCGGACGGACGTACGTACGGACGGAGCCCAATACTATATCCCCCGCTGATTCATCATGCTCGCTCAACCATTCTTTCACAATTTGAGCATGATGAATCTGCAATGTCGTCCCGTGCCATCAGGGATTGAAAAGTCCAGTGATTGGTTATTGATCATTCAGTATAGGTAGTCTGCTGAATTAATTGTATAGCTGCAGAATAGTGCTGAGCCTGGACCTGGCCAAATGAAGCAGCCCCAGATCATAACACTGCCTGCAGAGATGCATGATGGGTACATTGGTTCATGGGCTTCCTGTCTTACCCTGATGTTTCAATCCTTCTCTCTGGAATGGGGTAAGTCCGAATTCATAAGACCAGTTGAACTTTTTCCATGGCTCCTCAGTCTAATCTTCATGCTCCCTTGCAAATTGAAGTCATTTTCCCCCAATAAACCGCACTAATAAATGGCTTCATAAACTCAATCATAAACTCTCGAGTATTTGTTTATTTAAATCCAAAAGGCAACTTTTTTTGGACGGGCCGTGTATATTGAATGTAAAATAGCATAGCCTTGCCATAGTTCGCATTCAAGAGGTTTGCCTATGTTGTTCTTCATCAAATTTTTATAAAATACTCTCAATTAACAAAGTTCAGTAGCACTTTGAAAAAGCAAAGAGTAAGCAATGACCTCATTTAATTCAATTATTCCTGAGTGAAAATGAATGAAAACTGGGTTTTGTTCAAATTTTCATTTTTAATTCAACATGATTAAACAATGTGGACATCTCAGTATACCAGAATGGGTGCTTAAACCTTTACCACTAAAAGCATTCAGGCCTCCTATGCTAAAATGCAGTAATTCCTTCAGAATGGATCCTTTGGCCTACACACACAAACCCTTTATTTGGCCACAAAAACATTTTATGTGGATTTTTCCTGCAAAAATTCATATTTTGGAATCATACAGGACACTTTTTTATTCTATCCTCCAGTAGATGAAGACAAACTCAACTAATGGCAGGACATTCCGTTGAGACGTTCCCGACAATGAGAAACTAATTCATCTGTCAATCCATCCATTATTCAACTATTTTTAGAACATGCATTCTGGATGCAAGAGGTCCCCCGGCCAAATGCAAACCCACATTCTTATTTTTTGAGGTGAGAATGCTACCCCAACAACACTAATGCACTTTGACTAATTCAGTTGTTATTGTTTTTGATGCCAAATATAAAACTCTGGAACCAATGACACGAGTTGTAGTGACGCGAGGCTGTCAGAGACTGGGTCTATTGTAAGTATGATAAGTGCACAGCAGAACTTTGGTACAGAGCTTCAAACTGAAATGGAGTGCCTGTGGTCCCAATCTGATGCCAAAAAACCCTTTACAGAACTGAGTCTAAAAATCTGCTGGGTAGGCTATTAATATTTTCTGTCGCTGTGCCAAAAGTTGGCTCATTTCAGTTTTCATCCTTAAACCATTTCAGACCCAACGAGTGTGATTAGCAGAGGTGAGTTCATTGTGTAGTTACACACCCTGTACAACAGGGGGTGGAGAACCCTGCTCCCGGAGTGCTGTATCCCTGCTTGTTTAAGACAGCATCTCCCAGCTGAAACACGGATAATTTCCAGGACTGCAGCTTCTCAATGGCTTTATTGCAGGGCAATGGAAAGGACCAGGCAGGGAAGAGAGACACCTGAAACATGCAGGGCTGTGAGCTCTCCAGGAACAGGGTGCCCCAATCCTAGTGTAGTGTAGTTCAAAGGCGAGGCTTCACTGGTCTCAGAAAAAGTACTCAGTGGGCTCAGTCCGGCTGCACTGAGGGGTGTGCGCAATTAAAATTAGCAGCGCTGAACATTGCCCAAATGAGCTCTGAGCACTAATTTATGGACAGGGATGGCACCGTAGACCGGGAACGACACATGAAAAGGCGATTCTCTGCCGTCCAGTGGGTACTGAAGGAAATAAACGGTGAGTCTAAGAGGGCGTGAGATCGCTTTTTGTAGACAGTTTTGCATAAGCAATTCAAATGTACTCGCTCACGCACATTCGCACGCACGCTCGGCAATATCAGTAGCCTAGTTATATAACAAGCGCGCACCTGACTGTAGGTTCCAAGCTTGGAACCCGGGTAGGGTTGGCGGGGGCTTCAAAATGCAGCCACAATAAATAAATAAATAAATAAATAATGTCTTACAGTTAAAAAGAAAGGTTAAAAAAGTGTTCAGAAAGCCACAGTCAATATTAATGAGGTAGAAGGCTATGGGTAGGCTACATATGCTATTCATCGGTTTACCCCTTGTAAAACCAACTTTAAAACATTATTGTACCAATGCCTGGAACATTGAGGTTGTCTGTTCCTTAAAGTACTTAAATATGTTTCCATTGTACCTTTATTTCTGAGGCACGATGGGGAGGAGGATGGGGTGAAACTAGGTTGGGAGTAAAATTAAAGCATGGAAGAGCTGCCAGCACTATTTCCATAAGCAGATTACTCATTCAGATAAATATTTGATAATTCATCTGGTCATTTTTCAACAAACGTCTGTGTATGTGTGTCATTGTGCCACCGCAATTCGTCAGCATTAACCGTTCAGACGGTTCACATGCATGCAGAACGAGCTCCGCGGTTCTGATGTTTGTTATTGGAGTTCAGGAGCGGTTTTATCTCTCCTGATAATAAGAGCTTTTACCTAAAGAAACGGTAACCACTAAGCGCACGCCTTTTCAGAACAGACAGGTAAAATGCACTGTGGCTAATAAGTGTTAGCACTGCCTCCCCGGTATCGTTGAAATGTTTTTTTCCACGTCAAGTCTCATCACAACACAGTGTCTATTCTGATGAGTTCTGGCTCATTGTTACTGTTATAAATGTTAACAAAGACAGCTGCTGCCAGTCTTCAATTTAAGAGACATAACGTCGCCAAATTGCTAAACTTCACTGGTAATACACTGGGCTTTAGAAACAATTTTCCTCGATGAATGTAGGCTACATAAATCACACAGTCATACTGGGGTGCATGAGTTGAAGGAGATGATATGCATTCCGTATAGACTTGCACAATTGGGCAAGAGAATTGGCGACAAAAATAGCTTTACCAGCATTGTTGGCTAAAAAAAATCCATGGTCGTTCTTCTCATATACCATTTGAATATGGTTTAAACGTTACAATCACGTCAAGTCAAGAAAATCACTTGAATTTGTGTGGCCCGCAGCAACTCGTGTGAGAAATGGCCAACAGAAGCAAGCGCATTGTTTTTGAACATTTATCGTTTGGTATAGTTCTGAAAAATACACTGTCCAGTAATGCAGTTCAACAAAAAACCGTATGGATAAAAATGCATCCTTTCCTCACTCGCCAGTAGGTTAAGTAAGCCAAGCCACGCGCGTCGTACAGTATAGAGACGTGCTGAATTTAGCCGCAAAATTCCACTTATAGCCACTAGGGGGAAATCATACTTTACGGAGGAGAGCACAGGTTGGTGTGGGTACCACTGAGCGCCAAGCAGAGATGAGGCTGCGCGCTCTTTTGCTTCGATCCCGTCTCACCAGGGGGAGCGAGCGCCGTCTGAGACTGAGCGAAGCATCGTTTGGAGAAGTCCGGCACCTTCTTCTCATTAGAAACGGGTAACATGAAGACAACAGATCAGAGATATCGCGCTGCGGATAGTTTCAGCATCCCAGTACGTTGAGACGGCCAACACCCACGGGGGACTGAATGACGAGTCGGCATGGCAGGTGGACGGAGAGGACTTGTGGCCCCTCAAAATACTTTTCTGGAGAACATTGTCAGACGGTCTAACGGTAAGTCGCGTCTTACGTATTATTGTTTATACTAATTGGAGCATATCAGGCGCAGCACGAAGGGTTATGTGGATGAATTACTCGTCAATCATCCGTTATTTGCGGTCACTGGTAATGGAATTATGATGTTTTTTTTCTCCCTTTTTAATGGGCTTGGAGCCCAAATGATCAGATGTATTGGGTGGTAAAACGCAGTCATTCTTTACTGAGTGAAGCAACTGAAAACAAAATAGGCAAGAGAAATAATTTAACACGGACATTTCTATATGCAAAATGATCACCGAGCACAGAAAATGATGTAACAATGCTGATTTCCCCCCGTGGACTCGTTCCGGGCTCATATTACAATCGACGACATTTATAAAGTTCTGCAAATCACAAGCAATCGTGTCGCGCTGATGCAGCATGGGCTTGGCGCAGCATTGCCGACTATTTTCTCCATCTGTCTCGAAGTAGCCCATTTATTGAAATGTTATTGCATTCAGTTTATAACGAAATCATGCAGTACGGATGCACTGAGACACTTCTTGCAGCCTACGCTAATGGCCATTCAAGTTTATAGGGCTGTTCTAATTATCGGAAAAGCCAATTTAATTGATGGAAAATCTAATTGAAACAGACATTTCCACGTGAGGGGGAAAATGAAAACAACTTTCTAGCTAAAAATTTTTTCAGAATCAGTAACATAGGCTAATTTTCAACTTGCAAGTAGGCTGACCCAACTTTAAGTCTGCATAATTAATGTTGACTTGGTTTATATCTGTAAGAATAAAGGAGACATAGGCCTATCTTTGTAACATAGAGCAAATTATATGAACCGTGGACGGAATTACATGTTCTGTCGCCTATAATAATGATAGCCCATTAAGTTCCATGGCTCTACAATGTAGACATATAAGGCAAAATCACGAACTGTTCTCCGCATCCGTCGGTGATCTCAGGGCTACGGTTAGAGCACAGCTGCCGTTATCCAATTCCCAGCTTTGCACCCGCGGAGAGCTGGAGCAGCAGTTTCAGCGCGCGCTGTCGCGGGGGGACAGCAGTCTGTTAGGTGGATAATTATGGCAAAAATAGAAATAGGAAGCAAAGCAGTAAAATGCAGAACACAGTGTCCTTCGATGAATCGCCACGCTTTTCGCATCAACAAGAGATGTTATGCTTTAATGAATTGTCATACTTTGATTAATTGTACATTAGGCCCGTGCATTATGGTTGGCGGACTCGTGGCAAGGAGTCGATGCGTTATGGCACGTTGGCGACTGCGCAGATCTTAATAAATACGGGTGCGTAAATAGACCTTTCGTCAACACAATATCGCAGAGGAAATTGACGGAGGAGAAAATAAAAGTAAGTCCTGTTCATCGAGGCAATTTGTTCGTTTTATGGATGTCCTTAATGCCTCCACAAACAATTTTAAACGCAAAAGCTCATTGGAAAATCACAGATCTAATGTTTGTTTTGTTTTCATTTCCATGCTATTCTTTGGACTGACCGAGTCCAAATAATAATAATAATAATAATAGTAATAATAATATTATAATATTATTATTATTGGCATGAAACCCAGTCAGGGTTTCATGCCAATAATAATAATAATAATAATAATAATAAACAGGGCATCATGGGAGTTGTAATTTAACTCCTTGAGGCTTAGCCCCCGTATGTCCATGCAACCCCACAATGAAGAGCCAGTCGTGTTTTGAGACCCTCCACTGGCCTTGCTGTATGAGAAACTTAAGGAATAGTTCATCCATTCATTTTTGCACTCAGATATTCTTCAGGTCTTTCCCATCATTCAGTGGGTGAGAGGTAGGAATACAGCATTAACAGTTCATCCATCCATCACAGGACACACACCTCTTATTGCCATACTCATGCCTATGAGCAATTTAGTCTCCACTTAGCTGAACGTTCATGACTTTGGACTGTGGGAGGGAATCCATGCAATCATGGAGAGAATGTGCAAACCCCACTTACAAAGGCCCCAGGCCAGATTCAAATCCTTTTTTGTTGTCTGGTGACAGTGATACCCACTGCACCACCATTCAAGAAATCCTGACCGCAAGGGGGGAATAAACACAAACATATCTCATGACAAATTTCTCAGCCTTCTACTGCTGTTGAGCAGCGGCCACTGACCCTGCTCCTGGAGATCTGGTGTCCAGTGAGTTTGCATCGCAGCCTTAATCTGGCACATCTGACTCCGCTAATTAGCAACTAAGCTGCAGCTCTGGTTTTAGCGTGAAGTGTGGGTTTGCTAGGCTTGGGGCGAACATTTACGTAGGGGTCCCCAAAGCAGGGCCCTTGAGGGCCAAGAAGCTCTGGCTTTCCATCCTCCATTTATGTGAGAGGCGGGTGAGATAACAGTTTGACCAATCAGGGGCAGTAATTGTTCACTGAACTGCGTGGAAGCAGAACAAACCTGGGCTGGATCTGGATTTGAGAATCAGATTTGGGCAGCTTTGATCTACAGGGCGTTAGATCTCCAGGAACAGGGCTGCAGCCCAGCGCTGTAGAGTGGAGAGTGAGCTGCCTTTTCTATCCTCAGAAAAGCTCCGGTGTTAAAATGCATTTCACGTCTCAGAAAATGACGTTTGTGGGATTGGCTAGTGTCCCTGACTCAGTATTTCCAGTGATCCGTTTATCTTACTAGAGCAGAGAACGGCTGCACCAGTGTGAGAGCTTGCTTACAGTACGCATCAAAAACTCAGTGCACGTTCAACTCTAAGAGACTACACGAGCCCACTCCTTAACCATATGTGCTCTGTGAGAGTTTATTCAATGATGACAACTTTGCTGAATGTATATATTCTGTTATTAGTAATGATTGCAACTTTTTAAAGAGAAAAATATACATTTTACTTACAGCCATTGTTGAACCACATTGCCAATACTCCAGGTTTTGTCTAGAGCAACTGAATTTCATGTCATTTCCTCCAAATTAATTGCATATTGTTTGCTAAGGCACTGCTCTAATGCATGTATAGGCCTGACAATCAAACAATGAATCAAGACCATCCCAGTTTGCATACTGTGTGATATACAATTGGCTATAGCACCACCTAGGGATGGGTGGGTGTGAGTTAGCAAATACTACAGGGCTTTATAACGCATGAAGTCATATTTATTTGTGTGGAAACTTTTGTAGAAGATTGTCACATCGATACTTCTGAAGGTAACCAAAGGATAAACTGCCTCACCAGAGACCATGGACGCGTTCGAGACCAAAGTCTCACGCTAGATCTCATGAGGGAATGATGGCCAAGTTTGGATTGACTCAAGTTCTTGCATGTCTTCCAAAATGGCTACTTACGAGGTTTATATCAAATTCGACTGAACAAACTAAACTGAGGATGCCAATGCTAAGAATGCTGGACGCCATCCAGAAAATTAAGGCGAAACCGCTCGCGGGTGTTCTTGCTCGTCAACGCTAAACCAGATGTACTTTAATCGTGCAAGAGGCAAGAACTTGGGGGCTCTTGCTAGACCTTGCAATTCTTGAACGTGCCCCACGTGCTTGTAATGACGACAAGAGCACCGAGCGACGCCTCTTTCCTGGGTATCCCTTTGGGAATAGGGTACAGGTGGACAACGCACTTGTACTCCATGACAAATGTGCTGCCCTGACATATTCCCTACAGAAAATATGCCAAAGATGTGGTGATTGTTATTCCACTGGAGACAAAGATCTAAATTCATAAAGAAGTTTTCCGCTCCTTCTGTTGATTGCTGATAAGTATTGGATATATTAAAGGGAAGCACCCAGGTTAACAATTACACATTTAAACAGGCTCATAATGCATTCTCGCTCAGACAGATGGACCGCTCATTACTTCTGTCGTAAAATAAGGCTTGTATCCTGCCACACTTAATTTGATGAGGCACCGCACTGCCGCCCAAGTTCTCTCCCCTGAGCTCCTCGTAATGTCGAAATGAGCGCTGAAGAGACCGTGTTTGTTTCGGCTCACTGGATCGAGCTTCAAATTAATCCTCAATTCAGTCTAAAGTCTCAGAGCTGAAATCCATCTCCCATCTCACCTTGAGAGAAGCACAGCGAAGTAAATCGCTGACAGTTCTGAGAAAACTCACTTTATGACATGAAGTGTGAAAAAATTATTTTTGTCTGAGTTTTTTTTGTCAATTAAAAAAAAAAAAAAATTGAACGTGATCCCCAGTTTGGATGGCGTCGGTCAACCACCTTCCTGACTAATAGATTCTGCTGTTCAACACCAATGGCTGTCTGTTACATGTGCAATCTTTGCGATCCTTACTCCAATCAGCTACTGGGAAAAATTGAGTGTGAAAGTTATCTTTGAGTTTAAAGGTTTTTTTTTTCACCCTTAGAGTGCTGAATACTTTCATGGAATTAAAAATGTGATTATCCTGAGCTGTTGAAAATCTGTCATGTGGCAACTTCTTTAAAAGAGCTCCCCTGCGGGAGGTCTTTTAAACCAGTTGCCACATGATAGGTTTTCATCAGCATCTGATTTTGATATATTACATCATTGGGAAACTATAGTTGCCTATAGTGCTCTAAGGGTTAATACAGCCTTATATGTAATAAGTGAAACATCATTTGTTTTGAACAGAAATGTCTTTGGCTTTAACCATTTTTCTTTTCAACTTTTCAGTTTGGACATTATCTCATAGGCAGACAGGTAGATGCCACATCTTACAGTGACTCCTTTCTTTCTCCTGTTCTATCCTTTCTCTGACTATCCGTTACTGTGGCTGTGTTCTATACCAATCTCTGTTAATTTACATAGTGTTTTCCCGAATTACGAGGAAATTCTATGATGGAGAGACAATTTCACCCCATTCCATAACCCCAGCACCTTTTGTCACATTTGTGCATTTTATATATATAAAAAAACACTTAAAAAGTAAATTTAAAGGGCTCCAATTGCATTGTGGTGGAACTATCATAACTTTTTTGAAAGCTGTTAAAAAAGCACTGTAAAATAACAAATGTTGGCATGGAACTCTCAACTTCCATAGTGTTTTGTGTCCATCTCAGTAGTTTTAGCGCTTGTCTGCTGTGCGTTCAGAAGAAAGCCCTGCTGTTTTTTTTTGTAGTTTGCTCGTTAGACAATGTGTCCCCCCCCCCCCCCCCCATACCTCTACTATTCCTGTTTTCTATGAAACGTTGGTCCTGCAAAGTCCATTTTTATTGATGTGTCTCAAGTTTCAGCCAATTACTACAATGATGCTGAGCGTAATAGTTTTTGCATTAGCAAAAACTGTGTCAATAGTTTGCCCTCCTAAGTCTAATATTTGCATGGCATTTTTTACTTGATGTCCAATTACATTTACATGTTGCGCCACTTGATTGAATAGGATCAGTTGGGTGACTTAATAGTATGTTTTGGCGCCTATGAAATGTTTATACAGTTAGTGATTGAAAGAGGATGCTTTTACACCTAGGGAATTGACTGGCAGGTATGTGGAGATGGTGACAAATTCACAGAAATGAATATATTTTCCCTGCACTGATTTACATCCATGCTGAAGTGGGAAGGTTTTTGCTTGGCTGGCTAATATCAGAGCTTGTGTGTGACATGATAGACTTGGAGGAGAGTATGTATGGATGTGTGATGTATGTAGTATGTATGCGTGTATGAAAGTATGCTGATTTTTTTTTTTTGAGTGTTTTCATATCTGGAGCTGATATGATAGGAATTCAGATGAATGGCAACAATTGTTTGAACAATTAAAATACCATCACGTCCCTACCCTATACCACCTTATTCCTCTCAGGTGAGATGTGCACAGTTTTACTATATTTTTCAACTCTTTGAATACAGATATGAATACCACACATCTCGTGAAGTGTAGTATCTAAGGATTTCAGAAAAGTCCATTCAAGGAAAATCAGAAAAGCATCAATGTGCTTTTATATTCACAATTTTTATAAGATCTTGTGCAACACATACATGTACTGTATTATAGTTAATAAGCACGGTAGTAAAACGGTACAGAGCAGTAATGGGTAAATAGGCATTCGGGCGGATGTCATGAGCAATCACTGACATGGTCATACTCTTTAGGCAGCACAATGTGCTGTGTTTAGTCTGAAAATCCACTGAGTCTGCAAACAGCTGAGGATCATAAGCTATATTTTTGATGCTTGTTGTTACTCCAAATGAAGCTTCTAAATGTGCGTGTTTCCGGAATTCCCTACCCCCACACCCATTGTGCATAACAAGCCCCTTCATCCATTAAAATGTTGGCAGTACATGATGATCTCTCACGCCTCGTTGTGATATACTGCTTATAGTTTGACGTGATTCACTTTCATGGGATACGAGGGAATGCAACAATTTATGTGAAATAGTTACGAAAGCCCATTTACAGAGGGTGCTGCCAAATTGAATTTAGCTTGATTCTCATCGGTATGCAGGTCATCCTTTGTGTAATGTTGCTTTCGAAGATGGATTCTGCCTTGAAAAAAATTACTATTAATAAAAGGTAGACTAAGTTGGATTTGGCCGTTGCTGTTTGTAAACACAACATTTCAAGTTTGCCCCTCCTTCCTGGCTCAAGCACACCAGAAGCACATGCCCCCTGACCGTAATTTGAGCTGCGCTCCAAGCTAGATGCACACTCACATATAGTAAAAACATTAGCAAGCTAGCACTAACGTAATTTTGGCTTGTTAGCTCAACATTACTCTGTATTGTTGTTCTGGACCAAAGCTGTGTAAGACAACATTTCAATTCCTGTTCTTCAGTGTTATAAACGCAAGCTGCCAGCAGTAATGTTAGCCCTCATCAGCTATCCGCTACACAGTCTATATAGGCTCTATATTGCAGACATAAAACCTGAGCTTCTGGTGAACAACTTACTAATTAGTTAAGATGGTTTGGCAGTACTGTGACCATCGCAGCTTGTGTGCGTAACCGGATATGTTTTGAAGATCTGACTCAGCACTAACAAGCTCAAGGGTTGTTTCCTTATAACGTAGAGTTGTTTATACTGGTTGATATTCGGACTTTGTGCGTATGTACCCTGCCTGTTCATAAAGTTACACTGACTGCTAGCTACTGTTTTTGGAATATAACATTTAAGAGCAGATACAAACGTATGTTCTTAAGCGAGCTAACTATGCTAACCACTGGCACTAGCCTCACCGTCAGAGAGCAGGTTAACTAGATGTTGCTCTTCATTCTGATCCTCTCCTTTAAGACTTGTCAGCAGGTAAAAGCCAACCCCAGATTTACTGTCCCTTTGGAATAATCGTTTGCTTCTCCTGCCTAAATTTCTGTTTACCTTTGCTGTGTCTGCCATTTTTGTAGCATCCTATTAGGCAGTGGTTGCCAAGCTCATAGAGAGTCCCACCCTCATACATTATACGCCATTATTGGCTGGGGGCTACATGCCCACTACCCAGAAACTGGTAGACACCCAGAAACCTCCTGCACAAAGAGAAATTATAAATACATGCAGAGGGCAGGGTCACTAGAGATACAGACACCGCCACAAAATTCTATTTGGTCATGAGTGATGATTGACAGGGATTACTTTTATAGGAGTCTATACGTTTTCTTTGGAAAATCCACCTTTAACTGCAAAGACCTTAAAATATTATACTTTGGAGTTCTATACGTCACACTAGCAATTCACCAGCAACCACCAGGGAGGTATACTGTCGGGGGATAGTACACTGTATGCAGGAGCTGTACCGAAGAAGGCAGAGCTGTTGGTTAAAAGTCGTTCTGAATCAAAGCATGGCTGTAGAGTCCTGATCCCTCTCAATCACATTTCTATGTTTGTTAACCTGTGTTCCCTGGAAGGTACTTCCTAAGGTACAGTATGAGGGGTGTGGCTGCTTCGACTTCTCTTGATGCTTTATACGTTGTGTCTGTGGTCATGTGGTAACTGTGCTCCAGTGGCGTAAACTCCGGGTTCAGAATGCAGAATTTCCCTGCCGGGATTTTGCTCCAGCCGCTCAGATTCTTCACCCAGGCTGCAGATCTAACGCTGTTGCTCTCAACGTCCTTCCCGGGGGCCCACAGTGGACTCTGGTTTATGTTTAACAAGCTATTCATTTTTATAAAGCGGTGCATTTCTGGTTAATTGCAGGTATTTACTTTTATAAACCACAATTTGACAGAAATATCCATGAGTGCTTTGACTCTTGAAAGTATTACAGTGCTCTCGTAGATTGCAACTCCACGTTTAAACAGATCAGTATAAGCGCTGATAAAATATGTAAAATCCAAATTAGGTTTCCAGACACAAGTGTTTTAAGTTCTTTCAAAATACATCGCCAAAACTTAATTACATAAACATGACACAAAGCAGGCTTAACAATCATTTCCTTGCCTAATAAATAGTTCTCACAACCACGTGTCAGTTATTTTTCATCAGTTAGGAGCCTAAAATTTTTCAAATTTGATTGGTCACATTTATTTCCTTTTTTCATGCAGATGTTTCCGATTTACCACAATGTGGATGTGGAATTTTTACGCCTCTTGGCACGCATACCTGTCAACATGTTGCTACAGTGGGCAGATAGCATGAAATGCACCTAATTAAAGCAAATTAACAGCTTGTTAAAATCGTTCAGTTGCAACTGTGGTTGGAATAAAAACCAGCGAACACAGCTGAGCACTTGGGACGAACGTTGAGAACCTCTGATCTAATGAGGTGGCGGAGTCTATGGGTGGAACGACAAACCTGGCATGTCTTCTTGATTTCTGATCCCTGGACTTACGTCGCTGCCTCCCTCTAACGCCCCCGACCTGATCCAGGACAGGAGTTACATGTGCAGCTCCCCTGTGCCTTGTGTTCTCTCTCCACTGACAGACACCAATTTTGTGCTGGGAAATGCTCAGATCGTGGACTGGCCCATCGTGTACAGCAATGACGGATTCTGTAAGCTGTCGGGGTACCACAGGGCAGAGGTCATGCAGAAGAGCAGCACCTGCAGGTACCCCCGTTTTCTCTGGGTACATTCTTCCCGACCGCAGCTCGTGTTCTGAGAAACATCCCCTTTAACAGGAGTCACGAATAAAGTGTTGTGTTTTTTCGTTCATGTACTTATAGAAAATTAAATTCTTAATTTAAAATTAGTGAAAGTTTCTCAATAAAATATTTTCCTTCCCCCTTGGTACACGCTTATATGAGTCGCTCAGATGAGTTCATATCTCGCCTTACTGAAATTGCCTTTTTAGCATATTGAAGTTGCATAAAACTTTTCAGGGCGATCCCTGTATTAATAGTTTACCTTAAAGAGCTTGGTACTCATGTCGTTTAGTGGAGTCCCCACTTAAATACCCACTTTTGACATGTGAAGTGTGTGTGGAATCAATCACAAAGTAATCAGTCATTCTGAGTCCAGAGGAGATATTGCTTGATTGCTCCTCCAAGTCCGATCAATCAACAATAGAAGCAAGAATTTAAATTCCTTTGCCTATGACCACGATTGAGTCCTTCCATTCTGGAGGCAGCCCTGAGAACTCTCTGCTCCAATCCGAACAAACAAAAATTTCATTTTTCTCCAGCTGAAAAAATGTGCTTGGGCTCAGTAGTCTATCATTTTTCATTTGCAAACATTTTCCAGCTGAGATACGAGACATCTAAAAAAACAGGTAACTAGATGCTAACTTGAAAACGATGCAACAACACCAAAGTGTTGGCCATCCTCATCTCTCGCCAGTAACTCCACCTGCCTTCCGCCACTGGATGCAGTGATGTAGGAAGGCCGAACACAGCTCAGGGGGTGAGTGAGGGGTAAAATTTACCTCACTGATGCAAAACATCCTGATAAAGCCGCTTCCACACCAGACGCAAGAGGAATTTTTCGCACAACAGAATTCATTCAAAGTCAACGCAAAGACGCAGAACGTGTGTTTTTTTCTTTATGTGGCGATGGGTTCTTCAGTTTTGCGTTCCTGGCTCGGATGCCTGCCGCAGCGGTTAAACTCTAAGGGTTATACTCTACTTCCTGGCTGAGTGACTGTGATGATTATGGAATCCAGGTGACCGGAGCAAAATAACAGGGAGCACTTTTACTTTCTGTGCCTGGATTTTAAACCTCAGTCAGTAGAGCATGCAGTGTGAAGTGGAGTTTTAAAAAACTGCACACTCACTGCAGAAGTCACCGCTCTGTGATTAACAGTGTGTGTCGGGCTCTGCCGTCCTGCAGGTGCGATCCTGCTGATCTGCGGACAGAGCTGACCCAAAATTTAATGCCCTGGATGGCCTGAGAGAACAGTCTCCCGGTGTAAGCATTTCAGTGAAAGGAAATTCTAACATTTTAGTACAGCATTTATCTCCCGGTGCAGCAAATCCATGACTCATTCTGAGATAAGTGCAATGCAGCAGGGAGTCCAGTCCCCAGTTTGCACAGAAAATGCACTAAACTTCGAGTCTGTAGCTGGGATGTCAGCACTATTTTAATAAAGACTGTGGTCAATACACCTCACCGCTGTTCATCCTTTTCACCTCAGCCCAGGACGCGCCCCATGCAGTTTCTTGCTCTTTCAGTGCGGAACAGTGGGACAAAATTTCCATTCATGTGATCTGAGTGGCATTCAACAGGGTCGAGGTAGTGTAGTTTTTCAGTTTAGGCAATACTGCAAACAGATGGAAATTCAGAACATCGTTAAGAATTAATGAAACTATTTAGGATTTTTCTATCAATTCATTTCATTCATAGAATCTTTAATGGAATAGACCTGTCTACTGAAATAAAATAAAAGCTTTAAAAAAAATTAATGGAAACAAGATGTGTTTGTGAAACACTGATGCCCCTGTACATAACATGCACATGCTAACCATTAAAGGCCTATCATGAGTCAATCAAAGGTTAAAGGTCAAGGTCACAAGGTCAATATTCATTACCTCATCAGAAAGGCCTTATTCTAAGGAATACATATGCCAGGTATTAAATGCCTATTACGAGGTAATGAAAAGTTATGGCCCATGTTAAAGTTTTTGTCACCAAACGTGATGCACCAAGGTGAAGGTCAGAAGGTCAAAAGTTATGACCCCATCTGAAATGCCTTCTCACAAGCAATGCATAAGCCAAGTATCAAAGTCCTATCATGAGCCGATCAAAAGTTATAGCCATTGCAAAGTGCGGACAGACGGACAGGTGAAAAACTATATGCCCTCGAAACTTAGTTTACGGGGGCATAAAAATTTTAAACTAGCACTCACAAATGCATGCCATGTCATATTGGTGACATACAGGGCAATTATTTCATAAGCTGCTAATATAATCAAGAGCATATTTGTCAGTGCCACCTTTTTATTTTCAGTTGATGTTTTTTTGGTTGAATGCAGCCGAGCTGTTGTATCCACCACAGTGAATTACCCCAATCAACTTATACGCAAGATGCCATGGCATGTGATTCCATGGCATGTGATGCAATGAGCCCTCGCATCTTTTATACTATGCTGTCACACCTCCAATCACACACTGCCTACACCTGCAGAGGATAACAGTCCGTGTATAATCCGCTCGCACAGTGACATGTGCCTGACCCACCAGGAGTGGGCGGTAGAGAGGGACGAACTAACAAATATTCACCAGCTTAACTCTTACAATCCCCGGCGAGGCTGAGCCAGTTGTTGCCACACCAATGTTGACCTCTGGCCATTGCTGGTAATGACACGGCTGGGATTCGCTCACCCAATCACAGGGCTCCCAGACAAATGTCTTTGCTGAGGTCCACAATGGACATATTTCTGAACCAGCCACTATATATTCCTATCGAGTTGTGATTTGAGATCATTTTATTTAGATTAGCTCTTATTTTTAAGCGCATTTAATCATTTAAATTTGAATCAAACAACGAGTTATGACAAACCAGGCACATCCTCCTTAAGGGCATAGTTTGACGCCGTGCTTACCACCTCTGTGCACTTCAAACAAAAAAAGAAACAGCAGGATGAATCTAGACGCTGCCTGTACTTTCAAAAGAAGTGTCGTACGTTGGAGACACACTTGAGCAAGCAGAGTTGTTGTTTTTGAAGCACGGTCGAAATCCCCACAGCTCCCCTGAGGGATAACTCCGGAATGTTCTGCCAGACCTGTCACATGATGCGTCAGTCCACCAAACAAGAAGCAGCGCGGTGAGGCTGCAGCAGGTAGTCACCAGTGACAAAGCAGCTTTGAGGCGAACAGCATTATGGGTCGGCGGGGAGAATAATTTATCAACGCCTTTAAAAAAAAAAAAAAAACACGCCGTACTGCCTGGCAGGATTTCCGTTCGTGTTTATTCCCCTCCTGCTTTGTCACCATCCCCTCTTCATCTGCGATTTACATTTAAACAGCCTCAGTTTCATGCGTTTAAAACCGATACAGCTGGGTCTTTACCCAAGCAATACAAGTCAATGCCAGCACCCAAGGGTGCGACAGCAGTACTGCTCCACGCCACCGCGTCTAACTCACGACATTTCAGTCGAAAACGCTGCGCTCAAACCGTTACTCTGCACTGCTGTGCCCACTGCGGTGGGCCGACAGATGGTGGCGAACTATAAACCACAGCCGAATCTGGAAATTAATGGTGCCAAGAAAAACTATGAGGAGCTGCACCACAACATGTGCATGCAGCTCTGGGGCGCACTGGATACACTCCTGCCGGAGACGGCTTCCCCAGTTATAACGATTAGTTTCACCCTTGTTATTGTTATGTAATTATTGCCTTCCCCTAGTGCATGAAATTAGCACAACTCCATCCCCTGGTATATTAAATTAGCACCAATTCTTCCCCTGGTATATAAAATTGCCACCACTGCTCTCCCTGTTTCATAGAATCAGCACAGCTTCTTTCCCTCATATATAAACATTTTCACCACTCCTCCCCGTCATGCAAAATAAGCGCCCCAAATTCAAAGAAGAAGACTTGCGTGGATGTGCACAATCCCACATTAATGGCCTATAGGAAGGAGGGATGGGCGGCCCTTGGTAGTACTTCCATGCAATCAGCCAAAGAAGAGGTGCGCTTTACATTAGCGGCCTTTGCTTTGGCAGTGAGATTAGCTGTGGGAAAGATAACTGATCAGACCCCGAGGCAGGAGTCCACTCAGAAATCCGCCAACGCAGCTGCTCAATCACGCCCATGACCCCAAAGGCTGCGTCAGATCCTTGAGACGTTCTGTGGGAGCCGAAAGCCTGATGTTTGATTGCTGGGTCTGCTAATACAAAAGCCTATTATTCCAGTCATTTAATTTACTCCCAGTAAATAGGCGCTCGCCAGAACAGTGATTATGACCAGGAAATTAGATGTTAGGCAGCCCCTGAGCGTGTCGCGTGTTTACCTGGCAGTGTGTCTGCCGTAATGGCAGCAAAATACTGTGTGTTAAACCGACAGCACATCCACTGTAACGCCAGCAAAAGATGGAGAAAAATCACTGGAAAATTGCTTGCAATTCAGAGCCCAAAACAGACACACACCACAGTTTTGGCAAGGGTCTCGTCCGTTTTTCAGTGACCATGCCAGTCAGTGTGCGCATCATTACTCCAATCTTATTCATAAAACACAGACATGTGGGTTAAGATTCTGCCTGTGCAAGCACCTCATCATGAACATGAAGACCATATTCAGCCCTGATTCTGAATATGTGAAATACAGTATGAATACAGTAGAGGTTGCATTGTAAGTGCCTCTAATGGAGAAACTTAGATACTTGCAAACATCTTATCCCATTTCTAATTCTGAATCCCAGCCTGTTCAGACCTGCATGTGGTCTTCGGTGTGTTGAAGTTAGACCGTTCTCCATGAACATGTACTTCTGTCCGAAAGAGAGAAAACATATTAAGCATAAATTATTTTTGGCAGTAATAAATCAATAGGTGTGACTAATTAAAAGATCTGGAGAGCCCCAGAATTAATTGGACGCAGGTGGTGGACTCCCCACCCCGCAAAAAATATGTATTAACATGCATGATGACACAAGACAATGAAATTAAGATTAATTGCTTTTTAAAGGTTTGACATGTTTGTTATTCATTTTAATCAAGAAAGCAGACAGCTCAAGTTTTAAGGCTTGGAATAAAAACTAAACAATAACAGCAACTCATCCCCAGCGAATTTTAAATTCTTCATGTACATGGATGAATTATTACAGTGACCTATTCTATGTCAAAAGGACATAGAATTAACCCTTAGAGTGCTCTAGGCAACTGTAGTTGCACAATAATGCAATATATCAAAATCAGATGCTGTTGAAAATCTATCATGTGGCAACTTGTTCAAAAGAGCTACCGCAAGGGAGCTCTTTTGAAAAGTTGCCACGATAGATTTTCAACAGCTCAGGATAATTACATTTTTAATTCCTTGAAAATTTATTCAGTGCTCCAAGGGTTAATATTCAGAAAAGCATTAAGCCAGAAATATGACTGGACACATATACATAAAAATGGCATAACTGGATGATGACGCAAACCTGATAAGGGTTCAGTATTTCTGAATATTTTGTGCATATGAATATGATCATTATATAGGTTACTGTGCTTTCATACGCTTACCAGAGGGCCCACATAAGTAATATCTTAAATACTTAAACACTTTAATCAATGGTAAAAAATATGTCAGAATCCAACAGGAATTTTATTTTGACCTTTTCTGAAAGGTCAAAGCTCAACTCACAATTGAGATTTTCCTGCGTGTTCATAAGTAAGGCCTGCTATCACACTCAAGTTTATTCACACTCGAATAAATCGTCCAGGATACCCATCGTCAGACTGCAGTCACATTATGCGGTTTTTGGGCATCGCAGTTCAGAAACCGGCTCATCATGTGTCCAGTGTTTTTTTTTTTTAAATTATTGATTTCTGCCCTTTCAACACCATGCCCCGATGCCCCCGCAATCCCCCACCATGCACACTCAGTCGGAGCGTTTGAACTCGCTTTGAGTCACAGAGCGGACGTCAATACAACTAAAAGGTTATTTCCACAACTGTGCAGCGGTGCGGTCAATCTCAGGCCAAGCTGAAACTGAGAAAAACTGTACGGCCCCTTCGGTGATTGAAACACAGAGATGATTCACTCGCAATGTCTGGCGTCTGTGTTTAAGAGAAGTGTTTCAAGGTTCATGCTGAGGTTTTCAAAGTTTGTCTGGAAAGGGTTTCCTCTCGAGGTTCCCTTTCGCCACAGCAGCTGCTGAGCAGAATCACGGCATTTTTCTCCGGTAGAACACTAATAACAAACACTTCTCTGGAACTTCCCCAGGGTTACACTGCACTCGCGGTTTGCGTCTTCTTGAGTTTTCCAATCCAATTTTCACTCGACTATGTTGATGTGACATCCTTTATTGGACAACGGAAATAATTAGTTAACCAGTTAATTTGCCCAAATGCAAATTTTTTTTATTAACTTCAAAATTTAGGTCACAATGCTAAATTTACAGAATCATTTTTTATTTTCACTGTTCACATCTTGCATAACACAATTTATTGTTATTTACTGGAATTAAAACTGCTTGTATTTCACTAAAAGATGAAACAAAGAAAACAGAAAAATGTTCAGATATTTTTGAGTTTGTGGAGTAAAAACCTCTTGAAAACCTTTGTTAAAATTGCCAGTGGTATTTCAGTGAGTCATCCGTTATTATGGTTCATGTAATTTTTTTCTGAGAGTTGCTGAGTAAATTTGACTGTTCATGGCAGTGTTAATTAACGACACCATCGTTTCCTCTTTTTCAGTTTCATGTACGGAGAGCTCACTGACAAAGAAACGAGTGAGAAAGTACGGCTAACCTTCGAGAACTACGAGATGAACTCATTTGAGATCCTAATGTACAAGAAGAATAGTAAGTAATAGGCGACAATGTTTTTGAAAACTCTGACTTTCAAGTGGCCTTGAAGGGATTTTTAAAATCTAAGTTCATGCCGCAATCTTTATGTAAATGTTTATTATTTCATGAGGGATTTTTATGAATGTTGCAAATGTTTCTAGTGGCTTGCTAGGATAAAAGTGAATGGCTTAGAACCATCTGAGAGTTTTTTGTCTGAAGAAAGAAGGCGCACTTCATGCAGCTCTAAAGTATTCTACAGCGTGACACTGTGGTTTCAAATGCTGCAAATATGAACAGATCTAATCTGACATTTGTTCATGAATATAAACACAAATATCACTTTTAATATTTGTTTTACTTGCATACTGCTGTCTCCATAAGCACATACCACACTTAACGACAATAAAATATAAGCATTTTATGAAAGAAAATGTTGGTAATAAAATCGTTTACCGCCTCTGAACACTGCTGTACCAGCATATTTGGCAGTAATTGAAATTCATTTTCTTGTTTAGATCCCTGATGCAATTCCAAATTTGGCAGTTCATCAACATTTGCACTTAGATTTACAATTAGACATTTCACGAGAGCAAACGCCAGGAGTCAGAATCTAAAATCTCTCTCATTCCTCTCAACTTTACTGAGCCAAGCAACAAAACTTCTTAAAGCAGAAATGTCTTCTAAACCACTGGAAATTTATCTTTACTTCTTTGAAACGGTTTTGCACTTACATTTTGGGGAAAATAAGTTGAAAAAAGAATAAGAAGTATTATGACAGCGTGCAGTAAGGTAGCAGAGGGAGTTTTTTGACCCCTGTTCTTTGCTTTTGCGTGAGCACTGTAAGTCGCTTTAGATAAAAGCATCTCTCATTCTTAACCGCTTAAGCTTTTCACATAAGCTTTCCCTGTCTGTTCAGAGTGAGAAAAAGATTTTTTTTTCCCAAATTGTAGGACAATGTCATGTACATATTCTGTATCTGGTGCTAGCAGCGCTCCACTGAAGCTACGTCACACTTATATTGAGGGAAGTATTCAAACCCAGAACGCCATGTTTTTATGGACACAGCATTACATCAACTGGAAAATATCTACATCTTGTTCATCATTTCAAACACATTTCCCTGTAATTCAACAGGACATATTTTGGGATCTTTTGAAACCTTTGGATCTCCACTAGAAATTAAAATAGGCCTGAGGTTCCACAAGTTTGAATACAGCAGCTGCATTTGTCCGGCTCACATATGTCATTTGGCTTTGTGCAGTTAAATTTGGTACCTTAAATTAGGAATGTACACACGAAAGATTACCTTCCTTGAACTAGTCTCACCCTTACTTTTTCTGGTTTTCATTTTTCAGGAACGCCAGTATGGTTCTTTGTCAAAATCGCTCCTATTCGAAATGAGCAGGACAAAGTGGTGTTATTCCTCTGCACCTTCAGTGACATCACAGCCTTTAAACAGCCAATCGAAGATGATTCATCGAAAGGTCAGCGCCATCATTGAGGGTCCAGCCAGGTCACAGGAGAATGAGGAGTCAGAATCCAAAAATAGGCTGAGCCACTTCACGCTGCGTTTGTGATGCACTGATTCATTAACTGACCGTCACTTCTCCGTGGCAGGCACATATCTTCTGACTACTTCAGGCACATAAATTTTTGTGTTTCCACACATTATAAGGCAGTCTGCGAAGCCCTTTTCTCAAAGTGTGTGTGTCCTCAGTTTCATTGGCCTCAGAACTGAGGTGGACGTGTGTGCGTGTTGTGTGTATGGTGTGTTGTGCGTGTGTGTGTGTTTCGGTCTGCTCTCTCCAGGGTGGGGAAAGTTTGCTCGTTTGACCAGGGCTCTAACCAGCAGCCGAGGAGTCCTGCAACAGCTGCAGCCGACTGTGCACAAGGGCGAGAATGTCCACAAGCACTCCCGCCTGGCTGAGGTAAGGCTGTAGTGTACTCCACCCTCACCAACTACATTACCCAGATCCCAACACTGGACATAACCAAATACATTACCCAGACCCCAGCAGTGGACCCACCCAACTACATTACCCAGACCCCATTAGTGGACCTACCCAACTACATTACTCAGGCCCCAGCAGTGGACCTAACCAACTACATTACCCAGACCCCAACAATGGACCCAATGAACTAGATTACATTAACCCTAGCAACAAACCTCACCTACCACAAACTCTTATCTTACACTTATCCAAACTCTTCCCATTCATCTAACCGACAGCAATACCCAGACCCCATCTGTAAACCAAACTACATTACAAAGTTTAGATTAATGAAACTAGTTACTAAATCAGGATACCATCCTTAAACCTAGCCAAGATTACTCAGACTCCTTTCGTAAACCCAACAAACTACCTTACCTCTACTCCAACCAGAAAAGACGCTACCCAGAACTCAACAGGGAATCTCACCAACAACATTACTAAGATCTCATCAATAAAGCTAATCAATGACTCACCAAATCACCCTAGGAGTAACAGAACCCAACAGTACACCTTACAAACTGCATTTCCAATAATGCATGTGAACACTATACCAACTTCATTATTCAGACCAGTGTCAAGCACCGTGATTAATTAGCTGTGCTCACAGATTTTTAGCTGCAGTTCCTTGGGGGTACTGCCAACAAACAAGGGATTACCGAAACAAACCTTCAGTTATTTATAGCACATCCCGTGATTAATGAATAAACTCGAAAATACTCCAGGGCTTCTTCTATCATTAGAGCGCTGCAATAAATTAAAATATGGATATAAATGTAATTGTGTTGTGCTGTTGAAAACCTATCATGATTTGATATCTTACATCAATGAACAACAACAATAGTTGAATTTAGCGCTCAAAGGGCTAAGTATCCATGTAATCACAGCATCATACATAACAGTACAGAATTTCGGTCCGATTGCTTATTTCGCACTTGATTTATGGGCCCCGTTCAGCCGAATGCACTAAAATAAGCTTTATTAATAGTCTCTTTACAACACTTTTAACGACACTGCAGTAGCTGAATGTTGGCAGTTAAAGATGGAGGGGCAGCAGAAATCTGAGGGTGACTGTTGACATTAATCTAAAGGGCCTTCACTTTGACCCCACCCGTCTTCCCCCGTCACCTGCACTGGAATCTTCAACTTTACGCTACAACGTTATCTTAGCTCTCGTCTCGCAATTTACCCAAAGATCTTCAACGATTGTTCTTCTATTGGTGACCAGTCGTACACATATTTACTGCCTAGTCGACACTTTGGACTTTCATTTAACCAGTGTTGCGTAGATGTGCGAGTGACCTGCTACAGGAACCTACAGTACCTCACCTATGATAAAAACCTCAGAAACAAACACGTAATATAACACACTACCATGGAGCAGCAATACTGTAGTACGATGGTTCAAAAACTGGGTGCCAAACTTCATAGCGGCAGGTGAGCAAAGGTCAACATGAGTCAGTAAGAGCAGGCAGTTTAGTCTTATATTTACTGATAGAATATTTCTCACTAATCCTGTGCTGAATAAGAGAAAAATAATTTTGAGGAGGTGACTCAAAGGGGAGAGAAAAAATTTTTCTGTATTTGGTGATAATGACTTTTTAAAAACTGCTGACAAAATATTTAATTCCTGGATATTTGGAGCCTTACAGCTCCTTTGGGCCCCGTGTGTACAGAACCCCTTTTTCTCCTGGTTCAACAACCCAGTGATGGTGCTGAAAATACGAAATAAGCCACTGGAAATTAAGCTGAATTTAAATAATTTGCCAAAAGCAGAGGCAGAATGCCAGAAAGCTTGTCTCACAAAGTGTTTTTCTCCAGTAATGAGATTTTTTTTTCTCTGAAGTCTAAAATTAGAACAGCTGCGGTACTCAGCAAACACCAAAAAAAATTGATATTTACAAGCATTTTACCCTTTTTTCAGTCATTTTTGGTAAAAAAAAAAAAAAAACATCGGTAAGGTGAGTAAGGTAATAAGTAAGGATTTATTTCAATATTTGGCAACAGGGCTTGAAAACATAACTTGCACACAGTAACTTCACTGAAGCTAATATTATCTACCATTATCTATTTGTGATTTGAAAATGAGAATTAAAGTCTTGCTTCAAGAGTAAGCGATTGCTTTTTTTTTTTTTGCACTGTGGTGTCCATTATGCCAACACTGACCCCTCACCCCTTAGGTTCTGCAACTGGGCTCAGACATCCTGCCCCAGTACAAGCAGGAGACACCAAAGACGCCCCCCCACATCATCCTACACTACTGCACCTTCAAGACCACCTGGGACTGGGTCATTCTCATCCTCACCTTCTACACGGCCATCATGGTGCCCTATAACGTGTCCTTCAAGACCAAGCAGAACAACGTCACCTGGCTGGTGGTGGACAGCATCGTGGACGTGATCTTCCTAGTGGACATCGTGCTCAATTTCCACACCACCTTCGTAGGTCCGGCAGGGGAGGTCATCTCCGACCCCAAGCTCATCCGCATGAACTACCTGAAGACCTGGTTCGTCATCGACCTGCTGTCCTGCCTGCCCTACGATGTCATCAACGCCTTTGAGAACGTGGATGAGGTCAGTGCCCTGGTGGATGAGGTCAGTGCCCTAGTGTCAGTGCCCTGGGGGCTAAAAGGTTTTTTGGGCGTTTGTGGTCTTTGCTTCAGTGTTTCTTTCACTCCTGTTAAAGAGAGGAATTATTTTTACTAAAAATGTCTATCATAAGCGATAAAAGAGTAAAAACTCCTGGATTGGACCATTTTGCTCCACAAAGAGCCCTTGAACTAAACTGAGGTCTTCAATGACACAGGAAACTGATGGAACCGATCATTATCATTCTGTAGAGCAGTGATTCCCAAACCTGGCACAGGAGCACCCCTTTGTAAGCGTGTTTTCATTTGAAACTGCAGAAGCAATCAAAAACATTTAACAAACTGTTAATTTTTCCTGAGTCGGCACATTTAATGTCTTGAGGGATTAATCATCCTCTAAATCAATATAATGGCAGAAATCCGATTGACACAAATATGCGCTCACTTTTTCTCAAGTTTGAAATGGCGCTTATTGCATTATGGCAAACAATGACCCAAGTTTAGACAAGACCAAAGGCTGAGGTTAACATGCTCTAAGTTGGTTGTGTAGAATAATTTTTGTTCCTTGAATATCAGCAAAATGCCGGTTTGCTCATTATCCTTTACTTAATCTTTGAATTAATTGCTCATTATCAACTCGTTAGTTAGGATTGGTGGCCAGGTGCCTGTACTTTTTCCAATTAGTACCGTATTGATCCAGCTCAGTCTATTTGAGGTAATTTGCCTCCTTTTAGGATTTCAATACGGCCCAATCAGCACATCATACCCACAGACTTCTTAATGTGACAAATGCTGCTATTTCTGACATAATGTCATTGTAAATCCCACATTAAAAGTGTTTAGTTAGAAAATGAACAGGTTTCTACAATAATTTGATGCCTGTTGTGGTAAGAACAAGGACCAGCATAAACAGGGCTCCAGTAGGACCAAGCTTGGGCACCAAAGCTGCACCACTAATTCCACCAATCAGGTTCTTGGTTGAAGACTGTGATAAGTTATTTTGCTGAACTAGTTTGAGCAGTGCTGGGCTGAAACAAAAATCTGGTGCCATGTTAGCCAATCTCTGATGAGACGAGATGCCCTTGGTCTAACTAGTGGCCAGAACAGACTCACTGTTTAAGACAAGATATCATCATGCTATCATGGCGAAAAGAAAGGGAAATGTACTCAAGTGGTTACTGGTGTTGGTGTGCTGTGGAAAATCGGAACTCTGAAGTGAAGTGAAAAGTTCTGAGTTTTACACTGCAGATACCCCAGAAGCGAATTCCTGCAATTATGAAGTAAAATGCTGTTTTAGGTTACCCCAGTTAACTGCTTTGCGGAGCACGTCCATGTCTACAAATGGACTGCATGTTGACAGCGAGAGCTGTAGAAGTTATTTTGGAGGAGAGCTGAACATCTGTTTGGTGCATAAATGTAAGGCTCACGACAAGCATCCTTATTTACCCTCCGCTGTGACAGTTCCCAAGCGCTGTAATATCCGGACGGCTAAGTTTGTGTCTTATTGTTCAAAAAGGCACAGAAACCCGTTCTTTTGCCTGATCTTTGATGAATGTTTAAATAGAGGAGAAGAAGTCTTTGCGATGCAAAAATATTTTGCAAACTGCGAATGTCCGCGGGGATTTTACGTTCTCAGAGAACACAAAGTTTTTGGCCAAGCTCGTCGAAGAGACAATAAGTCTTTAAAGAGGTCCTTTCCTGCAGTGTCTTAAGCATTCGTGGGGTTCACCCTCTCAAAACAATCTAAAGGCAAGAGTTTGACTGAGTGTAAGAAAGCTGTTTTGGCTGCCCATCTTCTGAAATGATTTAAAAATCATCTTACATATTTAGGCAAAGGGAGCAAATGATGGGAAAATTGAAAATTATTAACCGTAACAGCGCTGTAGACAAATATAGTTGCCCACAGATGTAAGGTCTCCAACAGCATCTGATTTTGACATCTATCATGTGGCCTTAAACAAGTTGCCACATGATAGGTTTTTAACAGCACAAGATCAATTTTTTAAAAATATAATTGTAATTATTTCAGCTCCCTAAGGGTTAAAAAGAATCTAAATCAGAGCCACAGTTTACGTTGATGCGTAAGGAAATGGCCACATGCCTTCAGTGAAGAAAAATATGAGTAAATTAGTAAATTTAATGAAGGGTAGAAGGTTGTGGGGGCTGTGGGTCGAGTAAATAAGGGTTCTGGGAGGAATGTGTAGGGAGGACATTGCTGAAGATGGTGAGATGGTGGCATTTTAAGAGTCCATGATGCACTGGTGGAGAACATAGTTTCAGCAGACAGTTTGTTAGACACTGCTGCCCTCGATAAAGCATTGTTATCAATTTAAGAACAGTATCAGTTATATTTCTATCACTTGGGAGCCTCTGCTGATATACTTGTTAGATTATGGGATGGATTTTAAAGGGATACATGGCTCCCTACGCGAGTTTCTCATTGGTGAATGTAGCAAAATTAGAGGCCGCCATGTTTTGCGATTGTTTTTCTGGCACTGGAGCATGAGTGTCTGGTCTCCTAAGTGTGAACCGGTGAATAATTACAGTCTGGCCCCTAAAGAGTAATTTTTTTAATGCACAAGTACTGACCTAAATTGCATAATCTATGGACGCGGTAATCTCCTTGTTTTGAGTGGAGTTAAAGGAACGTGTAATAATCTAGAACATTCTCCAATAAATTCAGATGTTTATGAGCTTCTGGGGGCCGATGTTAATCCCTGGGTCCCTGGGAGTCTGTAGAGCTGATCTCAGAACAGTGTCAGGCCTCTTCTGGTCTGGTCACTGACTCTGCTCCGCAGATTCTCTAAGGAGACGGTGAGATGCAGTCGGTGGCTCTACAGCTCATCTCTGTCCTTCTGACTCCTTCATTTTACCTCCTACCTCCTGTCTGCACTCATAGGCAGAAGCGGGGAAAGGGAGGAAGGACAGAGGAATTGAGGAAAAGGATGTTTGGCAAATGGAACCTCCTTCCCGCTCAGGGTGTGTTTTGCTGCCACATTAGTTAGACAGTTGAGAGGCGGATCCACAGCTCAACTGTTAATATCAAAAAATAATCCCTGTAAAAGATTTGCTCTCGTTTTCTTGCTCAAGCATCCTTAGGTAGTGTCCTGGCTCTTTGCTCCTAGCCTGTTTAAGGAGCTTTAGTCAGGGAGCACAGCCTGTAAAGATGGTGAGAACTCAATCAATTTCCTTTGGTCAGTCGAGGACCACAGCACCGAACACAGCGAGAATGAGTGAGTGGCACAGGATGCCCTGTTACCCCCGAGTCTGGGAACATAATTAATTTCAGCCTGAACTCAGGAGATGAATTTTCCTGTATTTTTCACTGAGTTTTTTTAAGCCACTGTTTGTCATTTACGAGATGTTTTTCTCTGTTCATTCTACACTTAATTTTAAACCCTGGGAGTCTCACGGAGACGCACTGAAGTGCACGCTTGTTGGTTTTACAGCGCATGGAGAGTGGGGGAGCGGGGAACGGAGAGAGAGACGAACACAAAAACATTATCTGATCTTTTCTTTCCCTCCACCAGACGAGATTGTGTGTGCGCAAACAGACATCTGCTCTAATTATGTACTCAGGGATTTACGCTCCTTTGCTGGTTAAATGAGCTCTCCGCGGAACCACCAATCCTGTTAACGGGGTACGAGGTTCAAAACGTGAATGTGCGGAGTGGTTTTTCGCTCTGTGTTAGATTCTGGCCCTGCGGATCGCTGACAGGCATTTTTCTCGTGGCGCGGCGTGGAGGGGTCGTCAGGGTTTAGCAGTAAGGAGAGCTACTGCAGGTGCGTCTCTAGGAACACAACAAGGACATTTACAAAACAATTAATGAGCGAACACCAGGGCGGGCCGGGAACTACAAGCGCTTTCGGCTGGATGCTATTACTGTCTTTTGATTTAAGTGCATTGATTCTGTGCCTATGGACCAATTCCCTGAGCCAGAAATATCTCCTGCATGACTCTAATAGTGCCTTAGAATATAATTAGGGAGGCCCTGGGGTAGTTTCCGTGTGTCTATGTGTGTGTGCATCTGTGTGCACTTGTGTGTGTGTGTGCGCGCGCGTGTTGCAAGCTCATTACAGAAACATTGGCACTTCTTTGCATCTTGAAAAACACATGCATACATACATACACACTGAAATATTCCAACATGACATTATCTGGACCAAGGCTGCAATAGTCTGCGGTACTGAGAGGATGTGTGCTTTTATTAATACCCACGATATAACATCTCATCTCAGACTGAAGGCTCAGTCAACTGAAAAGGCTCTTTATGAAACACCAGACTGCTGTTTTCCCTTAATTCAGTCTGAGCTCTCAGACTCAGGAGTATCGCTATGTTATTATAAAGTTGCCCATTCAGTCAATGCACTGTAATTTCCCTGAATAATACTAGATATGGCCTTGTACAGAGGTATTGGGTCCTATTCATTTTTAACTCCTTAAAAAGGCTAAAAGCCATGTCATTTTGAATTGAATATCAGGATGAATTAATTTAAAAAGATTCATAAAAAAGTAAAAACATTTATCTCAGAGGGATTAACTTAACTGTCTTGTGTTTTTCTGTCGTATATATTTTCATAGGCAGACCACTGAATCCAGTGCTTTGAAATGGTTCTTCATCGCTCTTTGCAGAAGGATCTGTTCCTCACTGAAGAGCTTCACGTCGTTTCTCAGTTCTGTCCTGAGATTTAATGAGGGAGATGAACTGGTGAAGTGATGAAATTAAATAACGAAGGGTTCCCACTGGGATTGTGTCTCCAAATATAGCAGATGAGCTCTCTGTGCTTATGAGGTTCAAAAAGCTCCAAAGAATATAAAATATTTGGGCAAAATTCTCCTGAAGTAAGATTCTGAAGGAGCCAGTTCTGCGTCAGAATCAGTCCTGCGCTCTTCAGCCGTAAAGCCAGCTGGATAAGAGAAGGCTTCTATTTAACTGTAGCTCGCTTTACTGGGGTAGCAATGAACAAGGACTGCAAATTTACAGGCATTTTAGATTTTTATTGTTGGACTATTTTCCTAATTTTGACTGCCCTTTCAACAAAAGGCGACAAAGTAGACATGAAGTGTTGCACTGACAGACAACACAGAGCACTCAGGTATCGCTGAGGAGATTTTCAAACGGTGGTATAAAACAGCGGACAATTTATTATTTAATTCAGAGAGTAAAAAAAAAAAGAATTCTGAGAGTGATCGGTACACAATATGAGTCATGTACCCCTGGGTAATGTACTCACACAATTATGACTGGAACGAAAAACCTGAAACCGAATCCAAGTTCCAATTAGACACACATGGTGAGTGATTCAAAAGGAATTACTCAGATATCGTACCGCCAACAACTCATGCAGACTGTTTTCAGTGGAAGAAGCGAGCTCTGTAAATCACTGCTGCAGCCAGTCCGTCTTTCACCCGCGTGAAACAAATTACAGTCCTGCGGGCCGATGTTGGAAGATTATTTAGGAGAAAAAACACAGAATCTGCTTTTGAAGAAAAAGGGACAAAAATTATATTATATGAGCTGATGCGCAGCTGACTGTTGAGTTGATGCCAGGGTCTGAATGCCTGTTTATACAAGTTTGTTTAGAGCAGAAAATTGGGGCACATTTCAGTTCGTTAGTTTATCCGTCCACATCTTCCTGTTCATCACTTGACCGGAAAATCAATGCAGTTCTGCCATCTTTAAGGAAGCTCAAATCCATTAAATGTTCCTTTGAGAAGTGAAGGCGTTTCCCCAAGCATATCTCGAGCTTGGGAACGTGAGCACATCTGTCCGTGAGTGTGACGCATGAACGAGTGAGCAGGTGACATCTCTCTTCCCTGTGCCGCACCTGACTGGCACAAGCTCACGCTGAGGGCTGAGCGCACGAGGGCCGGCAGTTTACCTGCTCAGCGCTGCCTTCTCCATCCCCTCCTGTTCCCCGTCCGTCCCCCGCTCTAACATCACGGAAGAGACGAGAGTAGAAAACTGAGGTGTTAAATAAAATGACAGAAAAAAGCCCTCAGTCCTAAGATTGCTGAGCTTTGAGGTCAGCGCTCCCCAAATCTCATCTCTCTTTCAAGTCACTGTGGGGGGTGGAATAAGCGAGCAAAAAAAGTGAAAGCATCCACGCACGCTTGCGCATCCAACAAGCGCACACACGCTCACACCAAAGGCGGGAAAATCCAAGATTGAAAAGTACAGGTCGCAGCCATCCAGATTTTATCAGTCTTTAGTGGGGCGGTAGAGCTGATTTGGGGTCGGGGCTCAGCTCACTGACTGCAGGCCTGGCACAGCAGCACAAGTCAGGACTTTCACTTTCGGACTCAAGATTTCGCTCCTCTAAAGGTGAACTAGAGGCGTGTGCCAGATCAGCCATAACCTGCCTCCACTTTAACAACCGTCGCCTCAAATTCTGTTTATCTTTAAGAGGATTTTTAAAGATTGGGCACTGGGTGGTATTTCCACATAAACTTTTGATGAAAATCAAAATCAATCAGTCAGTCAATCAGACAATCAAGTATAGTTCACTGCTGAAAAAAGCCTTTCTCCGCTGGTTTATAGTATAAGGCAGCTACACTCCATTAGGGTATGGGTAATGGATTCATCAGCAGTCATGTTTATCTCAGCTAAAGAGGGACCGTGAGAGCAGGCAGTGTTTGATCGCAGACACGCCCTCAGCACTGAAGTTCAGAAACCCCAGTCTGTATCAGTGCCGCAGCGTGACGGGAGGCGTGTGCTGTTTACATCGCAGAATCTGTGGCTTAAGTCCAATTCCAATATCAACTGAGTGAAGATTGCAAACAGAGGATTGAGTTCGTAATCCTGGATCAGATACACACTAGCAGCGCTACCAGGCTAAATCTGTCTCAAGTCTCAAACCACACAGGAGAAGATGCGATTATCTCACGGCAGTAAAGACCTCCACCACCAGCTGACAGACCAACTCAAGCTCTTATTGGACTTACTGCAGATATTATCAACCAATCAGGAGGCTAGATTTGTACTATCAGCATCACACATTCTCTCTACTGGCAAAACTCTTACTCACCTGACATGTGCGATTGCAAAATTATTAGAACCTTCTCCAAGTTTGTTAAATAACCTTTACTGCTCTTAAAATCAAAGTTCCCTGAACACTCATGAAAGCCAAATTAGTCTGTAGAAAAAAAAACCCAAAAAAGGAGGCTATTCTTTGAAGGAAGACTTGAAAACACAAACTCCATTTGATTATCGCCTTCAAACTCTGATCTCTCAGCTCCAGAACCCGCAGGTCCTCTGGTTTCATTTGAGCCTGGGAGCTGAAATCCTTCATTATTTACATCCAGGATCAGCAGCAGAATCCACACGCCCTGTTTCTAAGGCCTGACCTGACTGCTGACTGCAAAAGAAAAAAAAATTTCACACAAATGAACAAGTTTCTGCACAAAACTCACACCTGACATGTGCCTCCCCCATCAAGAAAAAATGCCACAAGTTTTGAGCAAAAGGATTATTCTCTCAACCTCCTTTTCAGTGGAATCAGAGGTGAGGATTACAGTTCCCCAAGTTTAAAGGAGCAGATCTCTAAAATCCTGGTATTGAAAATAAAAGCCCTGCCCAGTGGTTTGTTCTCGTCACTTGGATTTGTTAATGAGCGGAAGAGAACTAATTGGTGACATCAGCTGACTGAGTGTCAGTAATACACCCCTGGACTTCACATGTTGTGAAAAGCAGTAATTCACTTCCCAAAGAAACACGAAGGCGTTTCCTCACCGAATGCGCCATGGATCAAATAAAGTCATTCTCTGAATCACCTGATGAGCTTAAACACTCACATTCTCCCCACTGCGTCCTCTGCAGGGTATGTTCGCGTTGGCAGTGCGTAGCTACTGTCGGTGTGTTTTCTATCTCGTTTTTTCTGTTCTTATTTTGGCCCGTCGCTCTCTCCATTCCTCTGTATGAGGTCAGTTTGTCCATCTGTTTGTTCTCACTGAATGAGTGGGTGAAAGTCAGAGGGGCCAGGTCACACGGTAACGGAGTTACAAATTTCTAACTCTGTTACCGACCAGATTTTTGCTGTTTTCACCCAAAATAAATCATATGAACAAAATTGGCTATTTTATTTTGTGAAGTACTACAGAAGACCTACACATAGCCATTTAGATTGTAACTCTTAGTTCTGTAGCTATGATACAAAATACACCAATTTTGTAACTCTGTTACCGCGTGACCTGGCCCAGAGGCTACTATTTAGCATCTGGTGAAAAATTAGTAAAGTGCATCTAGTGCGCTCTGACTTTGCTTAAATTGTGAATATTTATGATCAGTTACAAGTTCTTTTAACCAGAAATATCAACAATCTGACAAACATCTGCATTTACAGAAAGCAGTAACTTTGAACCTGTTTTTTTTCCCCAGAACTGAGAGTTTGTCAGTTAGCAGACTCTGGTTCCCACCCACTCATTTGTGGTGGGTCATACCAATAAACTGCCGCTTAAAAATGAGTTTTCCTCGGCTGTAAGCCGTGGGCACAATGTTATTCTGTCCTTTTATTCAGTTACTGCTCAGCAAGCAGCATGTGATGCGTTTAATGATGGTTTTGAGGAGCTCGGGAGAGCAGACGTGATGTGGCCGCTTCTTCCCCTAACTGTGCTGTTAGTGGTGTAACGTAAGGGCTTAACGCCGGCATTTCACTTCATGTCACATCTAACTAACGCCTTCACATTCCATGCACTAATTGCTGATTCCTCTGGTCGTGTCGATTGTTTCACTGGTTCAGCCTCAAAGCTGCTTCCCAATTATGGAGAGAGTTGGTTAAAAACCGTGTGTGAACAATCAATGATAAGTACGCGGGTGGAGGACTAGTGCGCAGATATTTCATCCACATTTTGTTTTTGCAGAGTCAAAAACTGTAGTTTTACAGCTTTACATTTGAAAGAGGGCAGGATGCAGTCCATCCCACGATTCCACAAGGCAGATTTCCACTCCATACTTTAGAAATTTACTTTCACTGATGAAAAATGCCAATCGCCTCCAAAAATTTCCGGTTCACAAGTGACATTTTCTCATGAGTGAATATTAAAATGACAGATGTAAAGAAAATACCAGTTTTGTGAAAATGTCCGGTTCACATGTGCTTTCATGTGTGAATATTCTAATTCACGTGAGAATGTTAAATTACATGTGATTCCTTTCACCATAAGGGATGGTTTTAGGAGAGCAGAGTGTATATTTTCTGCTTGGCTTAGCCGTAGCTTTGGGCCGATAGCATGACTCGGTCAGAGGTGACGAGATATTAACCGTAGCCTGCCTGAAGCACAGCAGAACACCCACTCAAATAGCAAAAATAGCCACGTTTGGGTTTGATATTGAAATGTTGGTGGACTCTCTATGCAGCTTCAAATCAACAGCGATGACCCCTCCTCAACAAAAGCATTTATTAGGTGACATCCTGACGCCCGTTTTAGCCAGACTCCCACAAGCAGGATTGATATATATATTTTTTTTTTTTGCAAATTATTTTAATGGATGCTTAGTGCTGGCTCCACCACAAGGTGGATGGATTCCTTTTTAATTTTGTATGCGCAAAACCGCAACCTCAGATCCATTAATTTTAGTTTGTATCCCTGAGCAAGGGTAGTCAACACCATTTCCTTTGGAAAGTATTAAATTGATAACGGGCAAACTGCGTGCTATAAAAAGCTCCATGGTGCGACGGGTAAGCTACTGTGAGCAGACTGTTTACACGACTAAATCCTGTTTTTTTCACCTGCGGAATATAAGCAAGCTGATGTATGTGGTGTCTCAGGCAGAGTTAGAAATGCTCATTCGTGCCTTCATTTCATCCCGTACTGATAACTGTAACGCACTGTTCTCTTCACTCAACAAATCTGTTCTCCACCGTTTACAATCCATTCAAAATACCGCTGCCAGGCTTCTGACTGGGTCAAGCAGACACACCCATGTCACCCCTCTCCTCTATTCCCTACACTGGCTTCCTGTGATCTACAGGATTCAAAATACCCACTATAACATACAAAGCCCTACATGGTCAGTCACCTGCGTATCTTTCTGAACTCATTCACTTCCACTCTGTTCCACGCTCTCTTAGATCCAACAATCAAAACTTGTTAGCAGTTCCCCGTACCCGCCTAAAGACTTGTGGTGATAGAGCTTTGGAATGCTCTCCCCACTGAAATCAGATTTGCAGACAGTATAGAAAGTCTCAAAGGGAGATTGAAGACTTATCTTTTTAGAATTGCCTTTTGAGTAGCTTGTGGGTTTTTTTTTTAAGCTTTTATATCTTTCTATTTATTTATTTTTATTCTCATTGAATTTTGATGCTACTTTTTTGTGTCTGTTGATCTGCTTTTGCTATTATTCCTGGTTTGCACTGTAAAGCACTTTGTGATTTTATCTGTCAAAAGTGCTATATAAATAAATTACTTACTTACTGTGTTTGCTGTAAAACAAGCTTTTTTTCTGTTTCTTAAAATATGATTTACTTCCATTGATTTGAGTCTTTCGTAAAACTGAATGTTTTCTCAGCTCATTTTTCATGGTTTTGTTTTTTTTGTTTTGTTTTTTGAACCCTTATCTGTTTGCATGCTTCGTGCTCCATCTGTTTGTGTCTGGGACATGAAGAACTGGAACCGGAGAGCTGTCACTCAAGTACGCCCCGCAGCTTTCCTCCTTCAGCGCATCGCTTTGCAGAACGCCCTCAAACTGAAACCGCATCTCAGTGCACACATCACACATTATTACTGCCATATGAGAAAAACATATGTTTACAGAAAGAGACTGCGCTAAGGAGCTGTTAATGATGTTTACGGTCATGTACGCAGATATATTCGTGCTCGCACTCAGACGAGTTTACACAGCTACACACACATTCATGTGTACAGTGCAGAAATGCACAAACTCAGAAACAAATTCTTAGCCAAGTTGTACATAGTCTTTAATCATAATACGCGTTCATCTATGAATGTTCATATATGTATGTGTCCTGTGCATACAGTATGTTTGTGTAATGTTGTTTATGTGTTTGTGTGTATAATAGATGATGACTCTAAGTGAAATGAATCATTTAGAGCACTTTAGGGATTTTGCCTGGCATTTTACAGGCTGCAGTGCAACGGAATCTTTCTCCTGGACCACAGTGCACGTTAGTAGCCATGAAGTGACTGTGGCATTAAATCACACTGCTGCCTAACAGACATGTTAACTGCACCGTTTCTGCACGTGTCATATATTTGCATCTCTTCAGTCAGGTGTGCATAATGCTAGTTAATCTCCAAGACCAGCACATGAACTTCAGTTGTGCCTGTCTTCATGCAAACTCAGCAGCTGTTTACACAATATTCAACATTTTTTATAAAGTGTTTCTGCAAAAACCTTTCATTAACAAGATGTACTGTACCTCCTTCATTAGAATATCGTATGTTGCCTCGTACCAGCTGGCAGTGGTTGGCAGCTTTTTCAGAGTAGCGTACAATTGGCTATTGCGCTAGAGGGATGGACATTGGGAAGCGTCAGCCGAGAAGGGTAATATAACATGGTTCCGTTGTTCATTGCTCGAACGCCTCCTGTTGGCCAGACAGGCGCTCGTCAGGAAGATTCTAAGCCTGTTCATGTCCAGGTATCCTCCGGCCTCATTCTGAACTTGTGAAGATTCAACCAATGAGTGTAAAGAACCGGTGGCTGACAGGCTCGTGCTTTGGAGGAGAGACGTGAATTGTCTTCACTCTCCTGAATTGACAGCAAGGCACTGCATACGAGCAAGGTTTGTGCCTTATAGATAGTTCACCAATTGGCCATTCCAGATTCGGGTGGGATTGAAGATGCCAAATTCTTTCAAAAAAAAAAAAAAAAAGGAAAAAAAGAATTTCGTATGAATACACAAATATTTGGATCAACAACCAAAAATTGGAATTTGGAATATCAGTACATTATTATGGGTTCTTGAGAGACCTGGCTTACAAACCTAATGACAGTTACCTTTTCTGTTGTTTGCAGTCCTGTAAGTGACCTCCCTGACCCTGTGCTAAAAGATTTAACATTCAGCAGGTCTTCACGTCAAACCTAATCAGACAGATGTGATTCTTCCTATTAGCAGCTTAGCGAGATCTCTGGTTGTTGAATGAGGTGAGCTCGGGATCGGGCAGCACTGTTCTAAAACGTGGCCAAGCCTTGTTTGGGTAATCTATCCTCAGGCCTGTGAGAGCTGGAGTGGAGGAGGCTGGTCGATTTCTCACATTACAGTCGATTTCTCAAAAACATTCCTGCTCGCACAGTTTTAATAGTAGGGCTCATTGCGTCCACACAGTGGTCTTGACGCCACACCAAACCCGTTTCCCAGAGTTAGCATTTAGCCTCTCATACAGTGCGTCCCCACCAGAGTCGTTCACTTATGCTGATTCCAGGGCAGCAGCCTGCGTTCCACTCGAGGGCCTCAGTACAGATCATGTTCTGTTACCTTCAGGCAGGAGAGGAGAGAGAGGTGCATCTGGTTTCAATAAACAATCGTCGCTGAAGGAGCTGTCTCTGTTACCACAGCAACTCAGAACACAATAACTGGGGAAAGTAATTGTACATCCATCTCTCTCTCTCTCCCTCTCTCAGGGCATTAGCAGTCTCTTCAGTTCGCTGAAGGTGGTTCGGTTGTTGCGATTAGGCCGGGTCGCCCGTAAGTTGGATCACTACATCGAGTATGGAGCGGCGGTTCTGGTGCTGCTGGTGTGCGTGTTCGGGCTGGCAGCCCATTGGCTGGCCTGCATCTGGTACAGCATCGGCGAGTACGAGGTCATCGACGAGGACAGCAACTCGGTGCGCACGGACAGCTGGCTCTTCACGCTGGGCGAGACGGTGGGGTCGCCCTACCGCTTCAACGTCAGCGGCTCCGAGAAGTGGGAGGGCGGGCCCAGCAAGGACTCGGTGTACATCTCCTCGCTCTACTTCACCATGACCAGCCTAACCAGCATCGGCTTCGGCAACATCGCCCCCACCACTGACGGCGAGAAGATATTCGCCGTTGCCATGATGATGATCGGCTGTGAGTAGGACTCATCCTAGCATACTTTAAAAAACCAAAGAATAAGTCAATCATGTGAGTTGCCAAAGTCTTTAGGGGTCTGTTTCAGGCAAAAATTACAACGAGACGAAATTCAATGTTGATTGTTGACTCCCCGTGGAAAAGTAATCTCAGTCCAGGCCTTAGTGAGTTGTCAAAGAATCCAGCCTGAAGTCTTATTTGATGTTATATCTTTATATATTTTAATCAACCAGTGACACAATTTCACCCACTTCAAGATGTGCTGACAGGTTACGAAAATTTCAGTGGTTAAACACTCAGTGGAGACCGGCTCGCACGCCAATGGTTTTTTGAAATCTTAACCATTGTTTGGATGTGAGAGACGCCACATATAACGAAATAAATTAATACGTTTCATGGTCTCTTGGTCCTCTGGTGCGCAGAGAGCGCACCCACCAAACGATTTGGATTTCAGACCGCCCAATGTCCCATGTAAATATCACTTGTTCAATGTTTCTGACTTGAAGTCGATGCAGCCCCTACTGGGTTCTGAGCGGCTCTATTGAGGTCAATTACATGCTTATGATCGTCAGACGATGGGAATCAGGCCCAAAATAGTCTTTGAAGCGAGCCCCGCTAAACTTGAGTAAATCTCATATTTTCAGTTTTGAACAAAAAAAAAATAGGACTAAAACAAGTTGCTGAAAGAGACTTCAGAGGCTGTTGGCCCAACTGAATTCTCAACTTTTTAATTTGCAGAACTTTAAACTGGGAAAATGACAGCTTCAGTCACAGTACACCGAACTTTTGGGGGTGAGAATAATGAGGTTGAGAATGCAGTTAGTCTGCGGAATCTGTGGGCATTCACTTGAATCTTGAACATCATTTCCCTGTCATTAAAGCGATCTCAACTTCCCCCTCACAGAGCGACGGGGCTCCCAGATTTTCGCCGCTGCTGAGCACTTAATTGATTGGATTAATGCAGTTGTTTACTCAGTCGGAAGCGGAAGCTGGTTTTGAACAGAAAGCAGCGCAGTGTGCGGCTCTCAGTGACAATTCCAGCGCGTTATTGCACAATGGAGGAGGCACGCTGACTCTCTAAAACACGACTCTGAAATTAGCACTCTTCGGAGGATAGAGGATATTAAAGAATGCGGTGATGCTGAATATGATTTGGTTAGCTTTAATGTCCTATCAGTGCATCACATATACAGACAGAAGAATCATCCCAGTCAGGTCATAAAGCATCCTCCGTTCAGTGTTTTGTTTTTTTTTTGTAGGTACCTTAGGTGGGCTTGATGTTATGAAATTTGTAAGTGCTGTCGTACAGGGATTTTATTCTTGAGTGCCAGTCTTTCATAATGCACACTTGCACAGTTAATGTAATGTAATGCATTATGTTTCATGCAGAGTTCACTTTTGAGTCAACTGTCAAAGAGAACATAATGTACAGTCTCTGTTGGACTTATTTCTATTGTATTAACCCTTAGAGCGCTAATTGCAGCTATCATTGCTCAGTGATGTAAGATATCAAAATCAAAGCACAAGAGCATTTATTTGTATTTTTTTGAAAATGTATTTCAGCGCTCTAAAGGGTTAACCCAGGACATTTCGTTGTGTGGTTAAGGTACTGTAGTTGCAAAAAAAAAAAAAAAGGTGAAGAAATTTTGAGGAAGCCGTATCACAGACATGGTGTCTTTCCTCTGCGATGAGCAGATGTGAAGGACACTTTCTTCCCTCGAACACAATTAACACGGCCGATGCAGAGCGGCGACTGTGCGTTTCACACAAGGGGCTTTTCGCCGGAATATCCCCACCCCCACCGTAAATCCATAACGCCGCACGCTGAATGCCTGTCCTCGGATAACCTTCTCCCATTAGCACCCGCGGCTACCTATATGCTGGGGGCACCTGTGCAAAATACAAGAGCTGACATTTCACGGGCCCAATGCTGTCCACGGAGCGCAGAACAGCCGAGGCGAGGAACGCCCGCACCGCAAATCATTAGAGTTTATTTCTGCTCATGCCTCTCACAGGCTGCAACACCGTTTTCTCATGGTCCGCTGGGCTCTACTCAGCCGAGAAAAACTCATTCGACTCGGGTAAAATGGGGATTTGTGGAAGGTCTAGAGTTTAAAAATCAAAAGACTTGGCGCAATATTATTTCGTTGTTATTCAACAACATGCCATCATCTACCTGCTTCCTTGACAGGCTAATCGAATCGACACCATGAAATTCTGGTGATAAGCATCACCGTTTATGACCCGTTTTATTTCTAAGTTATGACATATTGCTAAGGTATCTGGCGAGCCTTGAATACCCCCTAGATTCAATATTTTACAGAGAGTGGGCAGTGATCTGATCCATCAGCTTGAGTCAGTAGATTTTACAAATGAAGGCTTTTAAATGACAGGTGTCACTGCTTTTAATTACCAAATTAATTGCCCTGATTAAATGAGGATTTTAATCTCGATCTGCCCACTGACTGGCCTCATAAAACACAAATAAGTGGTTTCAGAGAAAGCTAATGGCAGTTTTAATGCAGTGTTTAACACACTGCAGGATGTTTAGTACACCTCAGTGTTATGCTGTGGTTTAAATGGTACAGTAGTAGGGTGTGAGATATTGGCTTAATATACCAAAGGTAGCCAACTGCAGTCAATCAATTCAACCTTCACCTCACCTGTACATTCCTGTGACCATTCCCCAGAACTAGACTAAGTCAAAACCTTGTATATGGCTGGACCATATATGGTCTATTTGCGAAATTGTGGGCACGTTGTTACGGGGGAGTCAGTGGTGTGGGTCCAGGATTTTCATTCCCGATTTGCAAACGTTTATTGAATTTTCGGCATCGGTCTTAAGCAATAAACGCAGCAGAACTGTAAAATGTGTGTGTGTGGATCTGCCGTCAATGCCCCCTGATGCCATAATAGAAACAATTAGCGTTAAATCAGTTTGAAAGTGTAAAGGCCAATGGGGAAAGTGCACTTCGCTTGTTGACCAATGGTGTAACGTCAACACTCACGCTCAGGGAACATCCGCAGATGTGGGGCTGAACTGCTTTGGTCCAGCCAAATATGTACAAAAACACATACATACGCTGTGTTTTTCGTTGGATTCTGTCGGGTGCTGAAGAACTTCTGCACTTACATGCTGCGGCTCAACACTCATTAAATTAGAAAAGACTAACTAGACATGTGTCCCTCTGCCTTCTCCGTTTATGTAGAATACGGTTTGCGTGCCCCAGTTAACAGTTCCGCCCAAAGCTCCTTTAAAGCTGTAACTTCAGACCGCAGCTTACCTGCGTCTCCACAGAGCCCCCCCCCTCCCGCTGCACAATCCTCAGCTTTTTCACCTCCATTTACACTCAGACCAAATGTGTGGGAGGACAAACACAAAGCCTCACATTTAAGGAGCAAAAACTGTTTCTGCCAGATTAAAAACGGGGTTCCGGTCCAGTTCAGGGGAGCCCCTCCCGTTCTGGCGCAGAGACTGTGGTCCACGGCAGCTGCGCCAGGACAAATCAGCCAAACCCATGGCAGGAGCTGCGGTTTGGCCAGAAAACGCCACTCACAGGGTGAATTTACATAATTAATTTACACTTTAAAGTGCATCAACAGAAGAATGAACAGAAGGGACAGGGTTGCGGATAAATGAAATTAAACAATGACGGGCGCTTTGGGGTCTCAGGCGACTGTGTCGAGCCAGGACTGTCAGCCCCCCCCCCACCAAACAGAGGTGAAGTACACTGAAACAGCCTGAAATAACAAAATCAGGAGAATAAGGATGGCTGCCTGCATTCTAAAACCAACAAAATATAAAATAATAAAAAAAATAAAGTTACATAAGTTACATCAAAGCTTACATCCATTATCTTGGCCAGTTATTCCTGGTCAGGGTTACAGGTGTGACTGTCCTAGAGCCCATCTCAGTAGCCAACGAATACATCCTGCAGCCAGAGAAGCAAGACTATATTCCGCAGCCAATGGAACAGAAGCAGGAACATGTCCTGCAGCCATTGGGAGAGAAGCAGGAATACAGCTGGCAGCCAATGGGAGAGAAGCAGGACTGTATCCTGGGGATTGTTGGGGACACACATTTGAACAAGATTCACTTACGCACATATCTATGGACAATCAGGAGTTTAAATCGCCAAACTTGAATGTCTTTGGACTGCGGGAAGAAACAGGGACACCTAACGGAAACTCGGGTGAACACTAAGAGAACTTACAAACCCTGCACGCAACACACTGACGTCCAGGCTGCGAGACGGCAAGTTACAGGCATAAAAAACAAAACCTGGAGGTTCACAAAAATCATAATGATGCCTGAAGTACCATCAGCTCGATTATTCTTTTTCTAAGCGTCACACTGTAATCTGCCATCATTCATTAATCAGGGAAGAGTGTGAGATTCAGTAATTTCACCCAGCTGCCATATTCACGAAATCTCAGCAGTAACGCTGCACTGACAACCCGAGAATCGCTTTGTTATTCAACCCTTCGGAGATTGGGGTTGTTTTTTTTTTGGAATGTCAATATTCTACATCTGTGCTACTTTCAATGATGAGCTGTGATTGGTAGATCAGATGACTGTTGCATAAGCCTACTCCATTGTGATCTTACCATTAACAACATCTTTTTTGGCCTCTGGGGAACTGTGTGTTTCTAAAATGTTCGATTCCATATTTCCTTATTCCTCCTCAGCACTGTATCTGGTTGTGCGCATTAGTGTGCGAAAAGTTTGCCTTGTTTTCTCATGCTGGCTGGTGCGTTTCACAATTTATGGGTTTTTTTTTTTAAATAGCATTGATTGCCATAACGATCTCGTTCTTGAAAATAATTTAGAAACCATGACAACGGACACTAAATTTTGGGGGAAAAATGTTTTTACTTTTCCATTCTGTTTTGTCTAGCAAAGGCATTCGTCAGAAGGATTGAAATCAGTCCTTTTCTTATTGTTGTGTGTTGGAAAATTTTGCCTTCAAATGTTTTGTTCTGTGGCGTTCACACATTTTCACAATATTGCAATTATGCCACAGAAAAAAGAAATCACAGCCCAGTTCTCTAGGCAATACAAGTGTTCCAATGGGAGAGACGAGAGCTAAATATAATTTTTGGGATTGTTCCGCATCGCTGTTGGGGACCGTGACAGTTCTAACTGGCTGATGTACGATGTAAGATCAGGCTGTTTTTCGGAAATCATTATGCACTGGTTATTAGCCTCTTGCTCATTAGCAACAAGAAAATCACGGAATATATTTTGTGAAAAAGCAATTCTCAGTGTTTAGCGCCATTATCATTATGATTATTATCATAATTGCGATTTGCAGGGACTGATGGAATCATTATGTTGGTCATATTGATTTGCATTTTTTCCCGTTTCGCTTCAGACATTCTTGTAGACATTAATATTGATGAAGTTTGTGCAGTTCTCTCCTCCATGCAAAATAATAATGAGAAATTCTGCATCTTTCCAATCGTCTAATGAAGTCCTTCGCAATACCTGCAGGTGCACAGCTCTGTTCTTCAGAAGTAAGTCAAAAACAGCGCACACCCGTGACTGTGCAGCAGGCCCGCTCTTAACGTGTGTGCAGGTCTCATAAGGCCATTGAGTATACTACGGAATATATTACCCATACCTACGCTTTATATAAAAATACTCTCCCTACATGGCTGCACATTCGAGGATAAGTCGCCCATTTCATTGCTTTTTTTGTTTTTTTACCTTATAATAGATGATGTCACAGCATACAGATACAGAACTCCGTGTACCTTGTCCACCCACTCTCTCACATGCAGAACGCTGCGATGTGTAATTAGGTGCTTTTTTCTTTTCTTTTATATACAAGCCATGCCAACAAAACTCTCCAGTCGCTGTCGCTTGGTGCCGATGTTTCGAAACTTATCAGAAGAGAAGGCAGCTCTCGCCCCTGCCGTGAAAAGTCAGTCTGGAGTGTCAGGTCCCCCCCCCAGAGTCTGGATTCTTCACTTTGATAGACAACGCTTGTCGACCTGTATCATCCTGAGTGTGACTCTGAGGTTAGCAACTGCTAGCCCCCAGTCTCTCCAGGGTATGCTGGACATCTTGTGTACTGGGAGACCAATCGAGTCATGTTAGCGTGAGGGCAAAATTGCCATGGGGCATGACATTGAAAGTCATCTCAGAGACTAGTGGCGTGACGAGGAGCGCTAACGTGCTAACATGCTCACTCACTAACGCACAGGCTCATTCCATCGTGTTCGCTGCCATCCTTACAATCCTTACAGGAGCACAGATAGTTAACTCTCGTATGGCTGGCACTTTCCTGTACCCACGGTGCACCTGCTTGCTGACAGGGACACGCTGACTCATCGGTGCAAAATGTTGTAAATTCACTGCTTTACTGTTGTGCCTGCCTGGCAGAGCCAAGCAGGATCACATGATCACTGAAAACTGAACAGGAAGTGCCATAATCTTTCAAAGGTGTCTGCCTGTAGACTTCAGCAAAGCCGACGTTGCCTTATTAAAGAAAAACAAGCCGAAATCATGCTGAGATTAAATATATCAAATGTATATGAAATACACAGTATACATCACATACTTCTAGAAATGTTGCATTGGCTTGCAGTACAAATTAGACACACTCAATTACTCACGGCACTGTTTGATATTGGGCTGCATTTATAAATATATTCAGCTGAGAAGCAGATCATAATTATTCCTGCAGTATGCTGTTTTGTTGCCAGAGACCGTATCTTACGCTGTGAGAGAGTTTGGTCCTGTATCACCGGGAGCAGTCAGGATTTCACATCTCATACGTGGAGCCTGTGATCCCCACACACTGTCCTGTGATTTATACACCCTATGCTCCTCATGCTCACACTTATGGGCACAGTGTTGCACAGCATTATAATCACAGGGGCCCCGAGTTCCCAGGGGCCTGCTGAGACCTTTGGGGCCCTTCTGACTCTCTCTGGGGGAGGCACATATGTTGGGGTCACCTCTACTTATGATGGCAGGTTCTGCGGTCAGATAAGAGGACATGGATTGGGGGCAAAAACAACGTGGGTCGCCCTCGGCGATGTACCTGCCCAGGGCTGAAGGAAGTGTCTACAGAGGCGTCAGCATGTCAGCCTAGTGCCCCCGCGATGATCTACAGTCTTAATGGAACGCACCACCCGCGCAGCATCACCACACGGTACCGCTTTTAACCCTTTTAGGCCGGGGTATTTACTCATATTCTGAAAAGGCCGGTGTAGGTGCTGGTTTCACACCTGATTCTACTAATCTACCCCTAGAGTCTCTGCTAAAGACCGTGATTAGTAGAATCAGGAGTGGAACTAATTGGTTGGAACGTAAGCAACACCCACACCGGCCCTTTCTGGATAAGGGTAAATACCTCTGGTATAGGGAGGGGGAGATCTAACTTACACGCTTATTACATTCATAACTGAACATTCAAATACTCTCACTACGGCTCCAGGCATCTGAGGCGATTCTAACAGACTGAGGAAGAAGGAACACGTTCCTGAGAAAACAGTCCCCGACCTGCTTTACAAAGCCTGTGCAGGCAGATTACTGTGGGATTGGGCAACTTGGGCCACCAAACTCTGATCCTGGAAATAAAATATCCTAAACATTAGCAGTCTAAAGCATTTGGATGCTTTACTCATGATTTTGTTTAATGTTTTAGTGAAATATTAGCAGTAATAAGTCATTTAAATAACCACAGTTGGCGCACACTAACGCGGTAAGAATGAAGAGTCAAAAAGGGGTTGTAAATTTTGGAAAGTGACCGAAATTTGGGAGTTAATAAAAATAATTATCTTGCAAAATAAAGAGGAGATCTATCATGCTGTAGGTTTTCACTCTAACCCAAACAAAGCACACCTCACTCAACAGCTAGATCAGGACTGCCCAGCCCTGTTCCTGGAGATCTACCGTCCTATAGGTTTTCACTTCATCCCAAGCAGACCTCTTTCAGCAGCGGGAAATCTGAGGATGGCAGATGTCCAGGGACAGAGTTGAGCGGCCCCGCTGTGTACAGACCCATATTTCACCTGTACTGTATTTGAGTGGGTTTTCTCTGACTGTAATTGCAATTATGGCAGGTTCTTGTTGCATTAGATACACAGCCAGGGATCGAGAATCTATAGTTGGCATGGGAACAGCCGGCCTTTGCTTCCCGTCTGTGAGACACTGAGCTGCAATATGTACTTAACTCCTAAGGACCTTCAGTCAAAACAGAACAAGCTTGTCCAGATGCTGTGTGTACCGGTGAGACACCTCAATTTGATCTCACAACTTTTTTTCTGATTCAGCCATTTTCCAATTACAGGTGGCCATGGATGAAAATAGAATTCCATTATTATTATTTGTTGGTTTGCTCTGGCTTCTGTTGTGCACAGAGTCATATTGAATAAACTGCTGCAGTTTTGTTGGTTTTAGAGATTTTGAATAATCACTTGATATTGCTGGTCCTCCATCATGTCACCAGGTTCACAGCTGCACCTGGTGTGTCCACTGAACTCAATACCTCGCTTTGGCAGTGAAATTGATTGCGTGTGACGTTCCAGGTGTCTTTGAGTCTAGTCATTGAATTTTGCTCCTCAGTTGACCAGAGTTATGACTTGGAAAGTCAGAAAGGGTTTAAAACCTGCAGAAACCCAGAAAGACTCAGAAAGACTTTTTAATACCTTCTGATGGCAATCAAAGATGCAGCTTCGAACAACCTCTCACCTTGACGACATGTGAATCATTTTTAAATTCAAAATGGAATATTTGCCCATTACTGTTGAACAGTATCACCACAATGTTCAACAGAATTTTCCTTTCTTCATGTTAATTTAAAAAAAAAAAAAGAATAAGTGAATTATTCCGTATTCCCCCACACTGCTAGAATTTGTACAACTGAATTGCAGCTCCGCCCATTATAAAGAGTTCCAACAATTAACAATTACTTACACCCTGAATAACAGCAATTATCTTGTGAAGCAGTATTATTAGCATTGTTCACGATAAACAAACTCAGCAAGGCTCTCGAATTGGGCTCCAAAAATAGCGATTATCACTGAAGCGCATAGAGTTGGAAAATAGTGGGCCTTTAATCACGTCTGTAGATTCGCTGGTGACTATTGTCTGTAATGTCCTCTTTCTTGCCCCGGTTTTTGACAATGCTTTTCCATTCTCTCTCACCATTAGTATTCAGCTGTCAGAATCAAAGCAAGGAAGTCATATTTCACTGACTCTCCAATGGACTCAATTTCTGTTATGATATAATGGCGGCTTTTTGCGTTCATTTTTTCAGTCAAAAGCCGCCTATAATTGGCTGGGGATTTTTCAAAACATTTCCTGATCCCAAGGCCTCAGCCTCATTATTGCCTGAAAGAGCCGGAATTGAGAGTGTAGTTCAGGCGGTTTTTTGCACGTCTGTACTAGTTTGAGTGACATTTCTCTTTATGGTCAGTTCACTTCCTCGTTAGTACTTCTAAACTTTGGAACACAAAGCAAATGAAGCTGAATAAACAGAGTAAAACTCAAAGCAAAGTGTTGACTGCTGTACCTCTGCTATACCACAATAGCTTCATACGCCTAAAACTCACTCTTCAGCCCCTAATGAAAACTGACCTCATGTGATCTTGGCCTTTGATCTGACTTCCTCCAAAACCTAATCAGTGAAAATCCATCCTCTCCTTCATTAGATGCACTCATGGACGGACGGGCAGTAAACTGTTAGCCTATCATCCACTGTATGTACCAGAGGCATAAAAAAAACAAGACTTTGGGAATGCGTGCAGCCAGCAAATCCACTGATCTACAGGCAGTTGCTGTGCTGCACATGCCCACCAGAGGGGGCGCCATTCAATAATGAAGCAAAGAAAAACAGCCAATCAAAATTCTTCAGCAATTTCGCCACGCCCCACGGACAATAACCAGTCAGGCTCTGGATTTTAGTTTTCATTCGCTAGGCAAGAGTGCAGATTCTGGATGCAGAAACTCTGTCGAACCAACTAAGTGTAACCTCTAAGGTCTCTCTCCGCTGCTGATAACCCCTTTCTACAGTCACACAGGAAGTTACAGAAGGGGTCTCATTTTCTCATTGTATGCAGTTAGTTTCCCCCAAAGTTTTGAGTGTTTTGTAGTCACTCACACAGCCAACATTGGATGTAACACTTTCTCTAAGGCATCTGCAATGTGGAAAACTGTAATAACCTTGGCACATCGTAATAACAGAGAGTAAAACTGCAACATAATAAAGAGCAATAAACTTTTTTATGTGCCATTTGACGATTATACGAATATTTTTAATTATTTTCTTATTACCAGCTTTAGGAAGTCTCTATAAACTGGCTCTCGCTTAAAAAAAATCCATAGCATAAAGTGAATGTCTGTATAAACTTGTGGAGCATTAAACTAATAAATACGCAAAATTTTCAAGAATTATCTCTTAAAATTTTGTTTACTTTTTTGGCCATGTGCTCATAAATATTGGACTTACAGACCACGATCCACAGTAGATCCAAGAGCCCATAGCACATAGTTTTCGCATCTTTGATGTTCAAAAATGTTAATCAGTGGTGAGATTTCATGTTGGGAAACACCATGAGAATTTGAACCCTGTTTCTTTTGGGGGGTTTTTAAAAATCAATAATTCTGTGCTCTAGAATTCCATTAGTGATCATTACATGATCATTTTTTTTTTTGCATTGCACATTTTTTAAATGAAACCACATTCATTTTCAACAAAACTTGGTACAGGGTCAAATGTATGGTGGCCATTTTTCTGGTGATAATGTGTTGTATCGTCCATGGCCCGGTTGTTCAAAGTTTCTGTCATATTTCATCAGGCCAGGTCTCTTAATTGGCAAATTTTGAACCTGAGGATAAAAGAGATGAACCAAACACTAAAAAGCTAAAAGTTTATTTGAATCGCTCAGGTCAGTCTCAGATATGCTTGATCTCAGTTTGTTTTTCGGCGCTTACTGTGGCAGAACAAACCTTCTGCTAAAGCCTTTTCGTCCTTCAGAATAGCCCTTTGTCTCAGAATAATCACCATGAGTTTGCGCAACGCGAGACATACAACTCTCACTCAGAAGAAGCTGGGACGGTATGGAAAATACACATACAAACAGAAAGGAGTGATTTCTACATTTATTTTGACTTATTTGATGGCAGACAGTATGAAGAAAGATATTTATTTTGAGAAAGACCATTGAAAGGTTTAAAAACAACCTTCCGTAATGAAAGATAGGAAGGTATTTCAATATTTTACCTTCCATGGTGCAGAATATAAGGAAAAGATTGAAGGACTGAAAGATTGAAGGAATTTCTGCATGTAAAGGGTAAGGCCGTACGCCTGAGCTGAATATCCCTGATCTCCTGTCTTTCAGACGGCACTGCATCAGTAACCATCCTTTATCTATAAATCATACCCAATGCCACATAGGCTCAGGATTGATACTGCCATAAATGCTATCTTAAACTTTACTGTAGAAAAAGAAGTCCTGTGTTAACTGTCCAAAAATGCCGTTGACATCTCTGGGCTTTGAGGCATCAGGGGCACCCAGTGGGATGGTGTACTGTGGTCCAATTAGTCAATATGCAGGTCTTTTTCGGTGTGCTCTCGACCAAAGAAGAAACTGTTGAGACTGTTACCAGCAACAAGTTCACAAGCCATGCTCGGTCACGGTATGGGATTGTGTCACTGCCCTTGGCAAGGGTAACTTGTGCTGATGTGAAAGCACCATTAATGCTGAAAAGTACATCAAGATTTTGGAGCAACACAGGCTGCCGTTAAGTTGACATCTTTTCCAGGGACGGACACACAAGCACATTTAAGCAAGATAATGCAAAACTGCACTCTGCGTGCGTTACAGAGGCATGGCTGTGTAAAGAGAGTGCGTGGGTGCTGGACTGGCCTGCCTGCAGTTCAAACTTGTCCCCAAATGTGTTGTGTGTTTTACAACAATGAAGACCCTGTACCGTGGCTCACTGTAAGAGGTGTTTGCAAGGAGAATCAGACACCTGAAGCACTTAATCCCTTAGCGTTTTCAGTCTCTAGATGATTAAGTGTTGTGAAACAGAATGGCAACATTGCAAGGAGGTAAATACCTTACAGTCCCAACCGTTTTAGAAGTATTTTGCTAGAATCCAAATTAAAATGTGTTTATTTTGATTAATCGACAAAATTCATGAGGTGAAACATCACATAATGAGCTGTTGTGCTGTTCTGAATGTAATACAGGTCAAAGATAATTTAAAAATCTGTTTTTGTTGAAGTTTAGATTCAGTTTTCCACACTGTCCCAACTTTTTCCTGATTTGGGTTGTAGATTTTGCCACAGCTCTCGAGCTCAGCCGTCAGGTTTAATTGGGCCCCCCGATGCCAGCGGAATATAAAACGCCTGGAATTCAAAGGCTGTTTGTACCATGGCTGACTGCAGGTGACTGACTGGGCTGGTTTGTGTTTCTTGTATCTGCGTAGCTCTGCTCAGTGTTCACAGTACCGGGGGAGGCTGCGGTGGCATGTTATTGGTTGTTTTGCGCTGATGTCACGCCACCCTGCCAGTCTTGGTAATGGCAAGCGGGAGGGAGCCGAGGCTAATTATGCGCATAACAGGACAGGCGGGGAGAAAACCGCAGCACATCGCTGTTAGGGAGGCAGGGAACATGTGCAGGAGGTTTGCCTGGAGCGAGGGAGGGGGGAGAGAGGGAGGGAGAGAGGGAGGGAGAAAAAGGACTGGGATGGAAGGAGGGGAAAAGAAAGAGAGAAAGAGAGAGAGAGGGGTATAGAGGGGAGGAGAGAGAGAAGGAGTGGGAGAGAGAAGGATGGCAAGAGGGAGTGGTGGAGAGAGAGGGAGAAAGTGATAGAGAAGAGGAAATGGGGAGTGAAAGAGGAATTTAGAGAGATACCGGGAGAAAGAGTGGGAGAGAATGACAGATGAAAAGAGAAAGAGTGAGAGATTGACTGATAAGCAGCCAAACGGACTTACGAGAGAGAGAGAGAGAGAGAGAGAGAGAGAAGAAGAAATTCAGAGCTGGTGAGCCTCACTGGGAGAAACAGGCCCTCCCAGGGGAGTGTAAATCAGGTGAAACGTCCTCCTGCCTGTCTCGGGGGGGGGGGGTGTAAGAGCGACAGGCAACTCTGGCTTCACACCCGCCAGACCGCGCACTGATTAGGCCCCACCCCACCCCCCGCGGTCAGCAGCAGGACTCGCTGCGGATCAGAGCTGATTCTCTCTGGAATAATCACCAGCGCAGGAGAAGCCGGCTCTATAGCAGCAGAGATGAGACGGTTAAAAGAAGCCGCTCAGGGGAAAAAAAACATGGAAAAATCGATAATGAAACAAAAAAATAAAAAAATCAACTTCCGAAAAAAGAACACAGCCGAAATAAAGAACTGCGTGAAGTGAGATTCCTGCAGTCGGGATGCTTTGATGTACTGGTTCAAATGACACCAGATCAGAGCGAAGGCTGTGATCAAATATTCTATCTCATGCCTGAAAAGCCAGGCTTCACATGCGAGACCAGGTGCAGCGGATATCAGCCATTCCACTGACAGAGCATTCAGGCTTTTGTGTACAGTTATGCGACACTAAAGCTATGCAGAAATTACACTTCCTGATTTAACTAGTGTACCACCAACTGCGTGTGATGTAAACATCATTAAAAGAACTAAAATTATCGGGTAGCACTTTACAAATAAGGGTACATTCATTAACATTAGCTAATGCAATAAGAAGCATTAACTATCAGTTAATTAACAGTAAACTAATGAGTCTACTAATCATTCACTAATGGTGTTCATGTTAACAAAGGCATTAATTAATACTTTATTGAATAGTTTGAGGTGTTACTTCAGGGATACTTCAGGAATGTTTTCATCTTCATAATAAGGATGTCAAAGAGAATTAATGCATAGTAAGTTAAAGTTATCTAATGCTTATTTTGCTCTCTAATGCATTAACTATTAATTAATTGACAGTTGTAATGCCACGCCCTGGGCGCCCTTAATGAGCAGCCTTTTAAGACTTGGACCGCATTGCTCACGCCACTGCATTACTTGCAGCTGTTGTTAATTCTCACTGTGTGGTAGCAGTGCTGATTTAAGGCTGGGCTTAACCCCAGCCTCTCTGTGAAGTCTGTGTGCCCTCCTGCCTGTTTGAAGTAGTAGTCTTGTATAGGTTCTCTCTCCGAATTTGCGAAACTCACTAAAACGTAGAGACCAAGCTGCCTATTGTTTTTTAGCACGTTTGATTGCAAAGAACCATGTTTCCTAAGTTCTTTCCCATTTGTAAAACTGTGTTGCTGTAGTGTGGCCCAACCTCTGTATCACACACAGTGTGTGTTTTGGGGGAACTTCTGTTCCATTTCGCTTTGCCTTAAACGTTTGTGCCCTTGGCAGTGCAGAGGATGATTAAACAGAACCATGTGTACTCCAGTCCTCAGTGCCTCAGCACGCTGCACCCGGACAAACGGGACAGAAGTCAATGCTTATTACGGCATTAACTAATATAATGTGACTATAATAATGTAATATAATGTATAATAATATAATAATGTATAAGGGCAAAAGTGAAAAAAAGTAAAAAAAAAAAAAAACTGAAAGTACCGTATCCAGAACCCAGCCGGAACTCCGAACCACTTCAGCTTCTACTTTATGGTCTATAGCTGCGTTTAACTGGGGTTTTTCACCCTTGAGCCAGTAAGATCACACCTGTTTCTCTAGATTGTTCTTAAATGAACAATCTAATGCTGACATAACGATGGAAAATGTTATGAGACCGGTAATTGACTACTGCTGATGTGTAGAATCCTGACCTCTGAATTCTGAAAAACAAGACTAGGTCAAAACCTAGTGAAAGACTGGACCGTTTTACAGTCTTTTTGCAAAATTGGGTCAATTCTATTTACAGCGATAGTCAGTATGGCATAGTGTATAATGTTCATTCCTTGATTTTAAAGGTTCTTGAATCTCCTGTATTGGCGTATCCACTATAAACGCCCACTGATGATGTGATAGAAACTGTTCGTGCAAAATCAGTTTGAAAGAGCAGCAGCAAATAGGAAAGGTACACTGGACTGGCCGACCAATAGAGTTACTTCATCACTTGCTCAGTCACTTGCTCACTGACTCAGTCAGACAGTCATTCACTCAGTCAGTCCCAGACATCCACAGATGTCGGGCTGGACCATGCCTGCTCAAAGAAACATGAACTACTCGCCAAAGGGTTAACCTAAGCAGGACTGATTTTGGTGAGGTTTGCCTCCACTTCTACTTGTTGTTCTGAGAAGGAGCCCCTGCCAAGCTGTTGTAATGGAACAAGATGCATTATAAAGATCTCGCTGCTTTAGAGTCCATTTTGGCAGAATGCACATCTCAGCTAATGTAATTCCTCGCAATGAATTCTACGGAATTGGTGCCCAACTGCAGTTGATTCTGGGAAGTCCTCTGCACATATACAGAGCATTGATCCCCTCACAGCCTTTGGTGTCTGTGCTCACCACAGAGTGCTTACAAATAAACACACAGCTGTAATCGCCCTTTTTTCAGTCATTGATTTTTTTTATAACCTATTTGAGACGGGATTTGCTTGCCTCCAGTCATTTTTAGTAACCTTTTGGGAAAAAGCCAACCCTACAGGTATGTTTGTCTGCAAACAGTATGTAGGCAGCAGAGGTCACGTTAACCGAATATTTTCTGTCATTGACGGATTTTTTTTGAACAATGACGGAAAATTTTGAAAGCTGTCCGTCATTTTGACAGAATGTAATTCAATTGGTGGTGGCAATTATTCAATGAACAATTGTTAATGAGGTTCTCACGCGCAATTAAAATCCTTGTGCATTGAAGTTTCAGTTCCACTATGAAGGTGCACCTCACCATGGAAACAGATGACGACTCCGGACTTCTCGTGCTTCTCATTATTCTGGGATTGGAAACAATGCAGGTGTTTCATGATCATTTAAATTGTTAAAATGAAATAAGACCATTTGAAACGTCTTTATGCAATTCCATTGCTTTCAACCCTCAGTAAAGACAAGCGTGAGAATTCCTGAGTCATAATCGATTTCCGTGTCATTAGTGGGGAAATCCACCGTAATGCACGTGAAACTGATTAACTTGATGCACAATGACTTGAATTCCGTGAGTGAATTTCTTCAGTTCGCATTGATTGAATAATTGCTGACTATGGCACAGGAACGTGACGCCACTAAAAGGCGAGAGACTAACGCCGAATGCGTGAGACTTGGCATGTCTGGTATGATCCTGTACTCCTCATATTTTTGTAATATGATCATTTGCTCTTCATTTGTAAAATATGCGGCTCTGCTGCCTGTCGACTATTGGTCATATGCTACAAATGCCGTCTCTGTTATGTGAACACGCAGATATCTAGGTGGGGAAAGCCCTGGTTGACATAACGAGTTGATAAGCAGCTTTGTAGGACCGTTTAGCGAGACTGAGGTTGTTAGGCTTAGTGAAGCCCAGCAATAACTGAAAGCATCGTTTATTTGCACACTGTTACTGTGTGGGGGGAGAAATCATTTAGGATGTTTTATAAAGTTAACCAGAGGAAAATACGAAAATCTACGCAGTGCTGCATTTAACACATTGCGCAATGTGTGATACATGAATTACTGTCGGCATCAGCTAATGCGTAATCTATAAATTATTCTGTTTATTTTATGTAAAAAAGAAATGATTATCATTTAAAAAAATAAGATTACAATTACTGATAATAATTGATTATGAGAGAATTTTTATGCCCCTGTCCGTCACAATGACAGACAATCAGAAAGCGTAGCGGGAACTCTGATAGACAGTTTGCTGAATATATTGACATTCAGCAGTATGAGTGATGAACATAACTGGCGAATAACCACACACTTGTATTGTTATTGTATTGGGTGCCGTTACGCATAGCTTACAAAGCTATCTGGAAGTTTAGCATTTGGTGGTAATCAAAATGTTGCACAAATAACCAGACAGCTGATTTTTTTCCCCCATTTGCCGAGGTTAAAGCCCCTTTGAGGAAACAATTTTCAGGCTGAAATCTCACATGACCACATCAGGAATAATGAATCAGTTGTTTGTGTGCACTTTTCCAAGCAGTAATTTCTCGCTTCTCAAATATTGCCCCCTGAGGCTTTCAGGCAATCAGCTCCGGTCCTGATTTTAGCACCAAAAACAAATAATAACAAATAATCTGACGGGAGGCACGAGGCCAAAATACGCACGACTGCTCGGCGATGTCTTCACAATGATGCGTGCATCCTAATCATGCAAACGGCTAAACAAGCTTCCGCAGATGAGATTATCATCTCCAAAAGCTGACAGAACTGCACTGATCAAGATTACGGGTCGACGCGTCACCGGCGTGGAATGCTGATTCGTTTGACAGGCACTGACTGTGCAGTCTGTCGGTATTTGGACAAACTTTTAACTTGTTCAAAATTCCGCAATCATCTGCTTTGGATTTGAAAACAGTGACTGAAAGGTTGAAGTAGACACTGTCAGCTTTAATTAGCAGCTGTGCACATCCTTTTTGTGTGAATTGCACTAGATTGCCAGCCCTTTTTATACGGTGTCACCCTTCTAATCTAAAATACAGATTCTCAGCAGTTGGTCGACCAACAGGTTTGAGAGACACGGGTGCCCGTGTTGATGAGGGGTTAGTTTGTGACTGCATCTAAAGAGAAGGTTGTCGAAGTGTTCTGACGAAGTGTAAATGTAGGCTCCCCCTCGCCCTTCCCACAGGCACTTCCTGATCCCTCTGTGATGTCCCATGATATTCACACGCCATCACACTCAACTGAGGCGCTTTGTTCCTGATTAGAAATGAAGACAGAAGCCTTAGATGCAGGAAATTTCCAACATGAATCCCGCCTTGTTTTCCACTTCTCGAAACGACATTTGGGTTTATTTTATCCTTCACAATATAACGCTCAACACAATTTCGCCCTGGCGTTCTGTCTCCCTCGTCGCTTCTAGCAATAGCCGTTTCCAAACCAGCCAATGGCTTTCAGCTCATTCTAAATTCATAGCCTTTACCTTAATTGCTGGCCAAAATCTGAAAATGCCTTCAAAATCACTGTGTGAACTGGATCAACAAAATTAATTCAGAAAATGACCTGAATATTGTTTATGCTTCTGTATTCTGAGGTTTTTTGCACTTTTGGCTCTTGAACTCTGAGGATGATGGAGTGAAGGTTATTCTGTTTTTATTTTGTAATATCGAAATGTGCAAACAAGAAAAATCTCAATTTTAGCTCTACTAAGAAACTGCCTGTTGTTCGAACATGAGGGAATCACATCAGGCATATGAGAGGATATTTGGTTGTCTGGCAGTCAAAGATGCTGGATTGACCTCTAGCCAACTGGGTCTGGCAAAGTGTCCTTTAGCAAGAGATCCAGTGAATAATTGGTCCTGATGAGTGGGCTGGCATTATGTGTGGCAGCCTGGCACCGTTGATGCTGTAGTGTTGCCTTGTTTGTGTGGGTGCGGGCGAGCGAGAAGAAATCAACAAAGACCTTTCTGTAATGCAAGTTATTCATCTCATTAATAACTAATACATGTATGAGATATAAATAGCAGCACAAATGCAGTTCATTTACCCTTTTTTTTAAACCGAACAGCAATGCTCTCTGCGGCTGTTAAAATTCCTTCAAAACGAAAGTCCATTTCATGTAACGACAAATCCCCAATGTGCTCGATGCGCCGAATGCAGTAAAACAAACAAATCTAAACACATTTAATTGCCGCTTTCTCTTTTTTTCATGCCCCGGAAGAAACATTGTGATAATGGCCCATGATTAAAGAGACAATTATGAAGACATTAATAATTCAGCATCGGCGCGCTCCAATTGGACACAAGGAGGCCAGGCCACAGGAACTGGAGAAGGAGGATAATTCAGTGTAAGAGCGCATCAGAAGCACTGATGCATGAGAGCGCTCCTCACACAGCAAGAGCCGCCATCCCTCCAGGAGAGGCGCATTTGTTTAGCGGACCACAGCTGTGCTCAGACTGCCTCTGCAGCGGACTCATCAAAAATCGTATCGATGAAACTACGCCTCATCAAAGATACATCTGGGCTCCAAAGGCCATCCTCATCTATGGGATCAGGGACTTCATAGGTTAATTTATAAGTCCTTTAAGTAAATGCAGGGAAATCAATATTTGGACACAGACTGTTTTGAAAACCCACAAAACACCCACAATTTAGACCAGATGGTCTCTGCTTGAAAAAACATTGTGTTCAAATCCATTCGACTGAACTACAAACCCAAGAAGCAAAAGTTCTGTCACTCTTCAAATCCTAATACATGCTTTTTTGCTTGGATACTTTCTCGTGTTTCTTCCTGTGGATGATTGACAGCAGCAAGCTGAGCCAAACGCAAAGTTCGCTGGCTGCGTTTTCGGGTCACATGATCATTGATTTGGTTGGATGTGTCTAGGGTTCGCAGAAGCTTGACCAGACTGAGGGGTCCCTGGGGCGAACCCACAATTTTACTTTAGGTCACAGCTCTCCGAACACGTTTTATTGTGTGTTTACCCTTTCCACAAGAGAGCCTGATGGACACAGATAAGCCCCAGGTAGAATCAAGCCAAATGGTGAAAGGTTACAATTAGTCCTGGGCGATTAACTGCCGCAGCGATAAAAGAGCTGATAATTAGGCCTGCTTCAGCAAGGCAACATTACCGTGATACTTTGAAGTCTGATCAAAGATGGCTGACTTTGTGTATGTTGTAGATTTATATATCTGATGGACTTCTTTTTACCGGAGTATGAATTTTTAATAATGAAATTTAATAAGTTTTTATTGCCGATTATTCTGTACATTATTTGATCTGTTTGACCTGACATGGAGGAAAATATTGGAGATGAGCATTTGGGAATGCTGAAATGTGCTGTACTCTGGGCAAAATTTGCATTCAGTGATGCATGTACAGTATTATTTTGCCAATCATGAATCAATCAATTTTTTTAAATAGAATTACAATCATGACTTTCATTCTGTTGCCCACCCTTGTGTTCTCTTCAGTGCCTCTTTATCTTATTGTCTGCAGACAGTTAAGGCCCAAAAACGCCTTTGTATAAAAGCTGTTACACGAGTGCTGTAGACAAGACCACTTACTCCTCTAAATAATCAGCAAAGGTTCTGATGTCCCTCATTTGCATAAAATGACTGTCCGATCATTATTAAGGTTAATTGGGGGTTGATTCTTGATGTGGAATTTGCATTTGGAGTCAGCACTGCTGTTCTTTCTCACAGTGGAGCGAAGGTTTCATGAGACTGAAAAAATCTGAAAACCCTCGACCTGAGACATCCTGAAACATTAATCATTTTGAAAAATAAATGAAATAAATATTCGGTTTTACTACTCATCCCCTACAAAAAGGTACAGTGCCTTGCAGTCTAATAGTTTTATAAGACGATTGGACTTTGGGTTGTCCCATACATATTGGAGAATTTGCCACAGTACTTCCGAAGAGAAACTGACTCACTTGCGTCAGTCTCTCCAGGTCATCACAGAAAGCGCTGATTCGGACCCGGGCTCTGCCAAGGCTATATCATGTGTATCAACTGTCTTTGATGAAGTTCAAACATTCATTTATAAAATTGGTCATTTAAATGAGCTTTTGGCTTTGAAAACATGACAATGACACAAGTGTTGAAAACTAAGGCCAGATTAAAAAAAGACTGTTGCTAAGTGCTGTACATGCACTGCAATGGAGGGCCTGACGTGAACGAACAGTCAATATTTGTCCAAGCTCCTCTTGCCTTTCTGTACAGCGTGCCTAGCTTACCGCTCCGTAATCGCATGCACCCCTCACCGATCTTGGTGCCCCGTGCTCGCATCTACCTCTAAGTGCTAAGATGGGTTCTGGTATTGCTTCCATTTAGAAGTGATGGTGTACCTCGCCATCTTACAGACAGGTTTGTCCGCGGCGGTTTGCTTATTGTAGTATCAACAGCAGGTCCAGTCGCTGCCAAACCTACAAATTGTAAACAGGTATTACTTCATTTTTAAATCAATACTTAAATTGCCCTGACTGTAATAACGAATATTGTTAGTACCAAATTATTAATAGTGCACGCTAACGCACCACGCAGTCTTACTGCATGAGCCTAATGTTTAGGGCTGGATAATGGAGGCTCTGGAACAGGTGATAAATCTGCACCACATTGGGGCGCTTGATCTCGTTTTGCGGTAAGGCGCCGGCGACCGTATGGCCGGCTTTGACAAATCTTTCCCATTGTGCTTGTGACAGGTCCTTTCTCACGGTGTCCCCTGTCCCTGCGGAAACCCTCTCAGTCCCACAGAGATCCATTAACCGCAGTACTGTACTGTATACAGGCCCACTCCTGCACTGCACCATTATTAATGGCTGCCTGCCGTGTGCTTGGAGATTGGCAGCCCAGGACGTGGTCAGATTCTGAATGGCATCTCATATTTTCTTGTCTTGTTTCGAAAGGGTTTTACATGTAAGGTAATACATTTTTAAACATAAAGGCACATGGGCGCTCAGCAGTAATCGAAAACGCCGGTCGTTTCTCTTCAGCGCTTGTGTGGTTTGGCTGATCCTTCCCCCCCATTTTCCCATTCTGTTGTTCAAAAAGACGACCTCTTTGTAGTTTATTACGAGCCAAGTTCTGTGACCGGCCAAAATGGAACAAGATGAATGACTTTTTCGGGCTGATGAGAAATCGATATTTGCCCTGCACTACTCTGCTCCAACGGCGTCTATTGAGTTTAAAACAAAATCCTCTCCAGTTTCATTTCTGGAGTTTGGCTGTCCAAAGAGTGTGAGATATCGCTTCTGAGACACCATTTGACCTCAGGCGAGGAATTTAAAGCGCCTTAGGCATCGATGTAAAAGGGATTACGATGGGTTGTTAGATCGCCTTACCTCAACTTCCTGTATTTTTGGATGCATCTCCGGTTCTCAAATTCAGGAGTGCCTTTCTTCAACTGCAGAGACTGTGACTGGACACTGTGCCTCAGGCTTAGGGATCCAGCTTCGGAGGACCTGAAGAAAGAACAAGGAAGATTAGCTGAAGTACCGTCCTCAGGCTGAACCCACCTCCATGTTGTTCAGTGTTTCTAAACTCTAGAAAGTGTGAGAAGTCACAAAACAGCACATCCTACTTGTACATAAATCCTGTGTGGAACTTTTTACAGTGAGCAGTGATAGACACTTTGGAGAAATGAGCAGATTACAAGCAAAAACACTTCCTAAAAACCAGATGGCAAGCATGAGGTAGAGCAGATCTCCCCATGGTGCGAAAAAGCATCAAACAGAGTACAGAAAACTGATGGAAAGGAATCTCAGGAGGAACCTAGTTACAGAGACAGCCCTTCCTTCCGTGGTGAAAAAACAGCATTTGCTCTAATTTCTTGCATAAACTAGTAGATGCATCCTTCATGAGAGCAGCAGAGTAAGAGTCTCTGTTAAACAGTAGAGTGTAAATTGTGTTTTTTGTGCATCACCATGTGCAAGAGGCCAGGTCCCATCTCTGCGCTTAAGACGGCAGGTGCATGCGTTACAGCCCCATGTCACTGCTGCCTCCGTGTGATAAGAGTGAAGCAGAGGACGGGCATTTTAAAACACCCGAGACCCAAGATGGAGGGCCCTTCTGAACAGGCAGATAAGCAGCTGCTTGTTTGCCCAGATCGCCCTTATCTGGGAAGCAGCGGCTCGTGTATCTTTGCCCATAGAGGTGTATGAATCTCAGGAGGGGAGCCAATCCATTGCTGTTAACAAGCATAATGCCATAGCAGATAACCTGTGGATATGGGGGTACACATGGGGCTCATTCCTGCCAGGGCAGACACAGCTGAGTCTATCATCCCCGGCTGGGCTTTCATTCTGGAACTGATGACTCTGTAAATCTCTGTGAAGTCCATAAATTCATATGCACAGGGCAACTGTCTTAATCATACAGAATGTGAACCTTCTTCCCTACTGCCAATAGACAACAAAATTATGCAGTCACTGCACCCAGCATTTCAAGTATATCGGTCTGATTAGGTGCTTAGTCTCGTATAACACTTGCGCCTGAAGATGCACAGACAGAATTCAATCATTTTTTTAGTGTCAGTGTTTTAATAAAACACAGCCTCTGTGTTTATAGAGTTTGAATACCAATCAATATTTTTGTTCTCCTGTGCAATGATTTCATGAGGGCTAATAATTTACTTGGCACAAAAAAGTTGCGTCAAGAGTCCATGCAATGGTTTGTCAGTTCTGTTATGTCTTCATATAAGTATACATTTTACCTTTCATTGGAATTCAGCTTCCTTCATGTGTCGTGCAGTAATTTTTTACGGTTTTTCATTATATTTCTGCCATAATGCTCATTCCCCTTAGCCGTCAATCCTCTAACAAAACTCAGTTTATTCTGCTTCCAGCCAGTTGCATTTTTATAAAGAAAATAAATCCTCTCCAGCCAATACAGAAGCCAGTACCGCAGTTCGCCCATCAAAACGATCCATTACGTCTTTTTTCTGCTGACCTTCCACTGCATGGCTTTTAGCATATTTAGAGTCACTGCTTACAGAAGCGACTTTCTCCCCACATGGAAATAAAGTGACGTGTTAGCGGAGATCCTCTTTCACACTCAACGGCAATAAATGTCCTCCGTTATTCCCTTAGACAGCAGCTTGCTGTGAAGTTAACTGCCTCCTGAATGCGATGCTAAACAGTGCATTCATTTCATCGGAGGGCACAGAATGTGATGCTGATGTGTTGACTCGCTGGAAATCTCAATCATTCTTCCGAGTTTTGCTGGAGAGCGAGATCCCTCTTAATCAGGGGTCTCAAACAGGTCCGTCAAAGGACTAAGGGGCTGCAGGTTTTCATTTCAACCGAGCAGAAGTACACCTGAAACAACTAATTTAACCTGCTGATCTCAGCCCGCACAGTTCATTAGTCGCTTCCGCATGGTTGGAATGAAAACCTGCAGCCCCTTGTGGACCAGTTTGGCGCTACTGCTTTCTTCTATAATCCATCTGTCCATACTTTACATCATCTACATATTCCTGTCAGGTCTGGAGGGGCAGGCATTATAGCCAGTGCCAGAAAGCACTGGGTGGAAAGAGCCAGGGACAGTTTACCAATCCACATACCATTTAACTCAGGCGCTCACACCAGCTCTCTTACCAGTCGATCTTCATCCACCTATACAGTACTAACTGTATAGTTAGTTTTTTGCAAATTAAAAAAAAATTACAATAAGGTGAAAATAATTCTTCTTAAAATCAAATCAAATAACACACTTTTTTTTATTAACTGTTTTTTGTAACCACAGCTATGGTTAATGAAGACTTCAACAAGTGAATGAATAATGTCATTCCACTGGTAAACCAAGGGTGACAGAAATGTCTTTTGACTGGTAGAATGGTGACTTCATAAACCGTAACCGTAATTAGCTTAACCTGCATCTTTAGGCTATAGGAGGAAATTTGAGAGCCCAGAGGAAACCCTGCTGGATGTGGGGATAGAACATGCAAACTCCACACACAGAAATGCTCAGGCTGGGACTCAAACCTATGACCATCTCTCCCTGCGGCTTCCATTGTATCATTGCTTCGAACACAGTGCTCTGACATCATTCACAGTACCACATCATCATGCTTGCATTCTTTCTGGAATATTCTTGGGTAAATATGAGGTGTGACATCCCTGAGTGTGGTCACCGGTGAAGGTCCATGTTGCGAGCTCTGTTCAACTTTCTATACGAGGCTGAACTGAACCAATTTTCATTCTGGCGTTGTTTCCTCTTACATCTTGATACCCTTTAAAATCCCATCACGTGCTCTACCTCCATATTTCCAAAAAGTGATAGATATGAGATTGGTGTGTGATAAAGCTCTGCTATATTTTACACTGATGAACCAGGGTCTGGAAAATGAGATGGATCATTTATTTCGAACCTCAGGATCTCAAAGCAGTGACTCAGAGCCCCCCCACCACCACCTCCACCACCGATGACTAACGCCCACCTGCATGAATCACCGCGGCCATTTTACGCACTACAGCTCTTCATGAAAAAGAGTTCAACGTTTTTCCATCAGTCAGACGAAAGGGACTGACATGGCAGTTCGCTACATGTTCATTTTAGATGTGGCTCTAATCAACATCCCCTGACAGTACAGGAGCAGTGATTTTATTCACGTTTTAGAAAGAAGCATTGGCCCCCACTGACCACCTCAGACTATTCTTCATGAGCCACGATTGCCAACCCTTTGAAAAAGTATTTTTACCCCCTAAAATGCCGTAATATTTCCCTGATTTTCAACATTTAGTTTTTACACAAGACACAAATTGTAATGCAGACGTAACCACCGCTCACAACATTGGAAAGGGATTGAGATCTTGAACACTTAATATTGACCAAGATATGCACAATTTTAAATGAAAGAATGGTAGATTTGAGTGAAATTAACCATTTGAATCGCTCAGCTGTAATACACGATGCTAGCAAGCTAACCTGTGCTGTTTTTGGTGCGATATGCTGTGCCCTTTATATACACTCCGGTCCAGAGGTAGACGATCCAAGTTCAGAGAGGAAAATTCCTCCCCAGTACTTTGTTACAACATTCTGGAATAACCAATCAGAACAGCCCCTCAGCAAGGAGATTAAACTGATTGGTGGAATCAGCTGGAGGAGCTTATGGGTAGAAGTAAAACATGGAAGGACTTCTACTTTCTGACCCCTGGAATATCCTCTTCTACCCAGGGTTAGAGCCACCAATGAACCAGGCCTGGAGTGATTATTTTTTCCCACGTTTCGTTTTATGGTCGTGTTGAGTCATTAATTTCACCCGCATTGGCTCCTAGAGGGTCTCTGAATACATGACCATGAAGCTCTGAAGTGCGTTATCCTCGGTCCTCAGACACTTAGCAATCTGATGCCTCCGTCTCAAGCGCGCTCGTGGCATTAGAGGCCGTGCTTTCCATTGAAACTCTCGATTTTATTAAGACCCAATATGAACAGGCACCGCCCCCCCCCCCCCCCCTCCCAACATCCACGAACCAACACCCCCACCCCCCCTCCAGCACCTCCTCTAACCCTCATCTGTACCAGAGGGAAAGCGCAGGCGATGAGGCCGCGGTCGGAGTACTCGGGGATGCAGAGCGTTAAGCGGATATGGCCGCGGTGCAGTGCACTCTGGGACAGCGACGAAGCAGGAACCGGTGCGCAGTTTCCATTAAAGCGTAATTTAATACGGCGACTCCCCGAGTCTTTGACCTCTGTTCCCTCCGCCTCCGCTCGCCTTCCCATGTCCCCTCCATTACAAAAGCCACAGGCGAGATGCTGAGTAAAAATCCTGGCAGGTTCTCACCCCCCCAGCTCAGCTCTCCCAGCTGTGGGGACAGAGATAGCCAACGCGTCACCGATATCATGACTGACAGGCCGGGCTGACGGCAGTCGCATTGCGATGCTGGGCTGCTGGACTTCACAGCGAACGGCTGGCGTCACCGGCGCCCACATTCACGGGCACTGCTTTCAAAGGCTCTCTATTGTTTGCTTTGATTTTCCGGTGAGTGACGGAACAAGGCAGGAGAAAACAACCAGGCAGGGCCGTGCAAAATTTCGCCGATTTTGTTAGTGCGACAGCCTCTTTAGAAAATGATCTTATTGTCTGTGTTACTGATGCTGCCATCTCATCTCATCCGTCTAGAGTCGCACCGTCCACCACTGGGCCTGGAGATCTACCGTCCTGTTCATTTTAATTTCAGTCCAAGTTAAAAGAACATAATTCCATTGACAGCAGCCAAACCGGTCTCTACCGGTGGAAAGAGGTTCAGCTTAGGGTGAAAACTAACAAAAGAATTGGGCCGCCCGGCTCTGGAATGTTCAGAAGGGGAGGTTTCATTAGATTGGTTTGCAGAAATCCCATTAATTGGTCTCACTAGTTGTATTCTTTGTTATGTTATTAATCAGTTGTCATGTTGGCAAGGAAATTGGTACCTACCAAATGGATCGCCGCTCCCGCAAGATTTTAAGTCATCAACAGGAGCAACTGATAAATGGCTTATTTCTAGCATAGTTTGGAGCATCATTTGGGCAGATCAACCCTAGGTTTGAACAGTCAGGCTTATAGTGTCTTTAGGTGTCAGGCAATAAGCTCTTGGAGTTGTCACTGTTCCTTGAGAAACCACACATTAGGGTTAGTACTTCTTTTCTGGTTTAAGGACGTTTTGCACGCAATGATATTGATATGTATATGAAACATTATCATAAGTTATGATAATAATTCAAGTAGAGTATGCAGTAGAGTAAAATCTAAGGTCAAAAGTCTTAAGTGGAATTTAGTTGCGATCATCTGATTTCTTCAGTCGGGAGGCTGGACTGTGGACTGGATTCAGCTGGCTGTGTTCTTAGGTAGAAGAATCATTAGGCAGGATACGCTGACCCTTGGCCTCTCCTGCCATGATTTGTTCATTATTCCCTCTCCTCTCCCGCCATTAACGGTCTTCAAATTATGTCTTTCCAGCCCTCCTCTACGCTACCATCTTTGGTAACGTCACCACCATCTTCCAGCAGATGTACGCCAACACCAACAGATACCACGAGATGCTCAACAGCGTTCGTGACTTCCTCAAGCTCTACCAGGTGCCCAAAGGCCTGAGCGAGCGAGTCATGGACTACATCGCCTCTACATGGTCCATGTCCAGGGGCATCGATACAGAAAAGGTACCTCGCAGCATGACCTGAACATCCATTCCATTCCATACCCATTCTCCATTAATCCCTGGTGCCAAACATGCATCTGAAAATGAGGCCGGAGAACCTTTTCTTATCTGTCAAGGGGCTGGTGGGGGTTTTTAGCCCATTGCTAAGAAACCTAATTCTAATAATCTAGGTACTGATGGATAGCTAAAAATAATTAGTATTGGTTGTCCCGTTTCTCTGCTAGATTAAACCAGCACTCACACCAGATTGAGATATCAAAGAAAGTTTTAGATCTTAGCTGGAACTCTTGTTCCCTTATCTTTCCCTGATACCGTAAGACTGTAGCAAGTCTGGGCAGGGATGGTTAAGACCGACAGTGCAACCTGGGGCTAACAGAAGTAATGCCATCTATAAGTTCTTGTGACCTAGAAATTCACTTTTATCCCAGAAGGGATATGGGGACATCTCCATAAGTCTCTGGTCACAGCATACATTCTCAGATGGTGAAACCTACACTGTGAAGGACGTTCACCTAAAATACTCAAAAATATATTGACTGCACCATACTGTTTCCGTCTGAGACATTAGTATCATGTAAGAATAAAAATAAATAAAACAAAAAGCCAACTTTTTTCCTGACAGATCTCTGGACAATACACTCCCTGGAACATTTCTAAGTAAAGGCCTCTTCGAACATAATCTAAATCATTTAAAAGTTAAGATATACCACATTTGAAAGTGGGTCAACTGGAAATAAGGGATGTATATTTTAAATGGATTTCTCGGTCACTCCAAAGGGACCAAGAACCACTTTACTCTCTGAATTAGCTGGTTCCTGATGGCTTAACAGAAGAAAAAAAACTGCACACAGCATTATTTGAACAGACTTGCAAAGGCTACCATTTTAGCCAGCTTTCTCGCAGCACAATGGACCTGATTTGTAACGGCTTTTCGAATGCATAAAAACTTTGGAGTATGTGCAAAACTATTAATAGAACCAATGACTGGTCAAATCATGTCATAGCCCTATTGTTCATTTCAGAAAGCCAAAAAAGTTTCTACATATTTTACAGATTTCAATAAATGTCTTTGTCCGGCTTTTGCAGAGAAAAATATGTTTATGCAGAAAGACTGTTCTTAAATTCCTAATACAGCCCAAAGAATGATTTTGTTTCGCAATATGGTTCCAAAATCTATCTGCATACACATCTGCGGTGGGAATTTTGTGTGAAAAGAAACAGGCGTCCTACACTCATTCAGAACTGCGCCCTATTGGCCTGGATAGTAAGTCTCTCTTGGATACTTTTTGATTGCGAGATTTCCGCTTTCTGAAGACGACCTCAAGCTCCAGTCTTATTTTGCTTTTGTCCTGCACTGGAAATGTACGGATTAGGCTGGAACCCCGCCTTCATGATGTTATTTTTACAAATATGTAAACATGAGCACCGGCGGTGGTCTCCTACCGGTGATAGGCAACAGCAAACATCACCTTTTCGGTTTTAGAGTTATTGGCCAGCGCATGTTGGAGAGTGTTTTCTCCGTTCAGCTGCCTATACAACTGCTACTACCTGTCTCTCCGGGTGGAGTATCGGCCAATCATTTTTAACCAGGTCACTGAGCGCCAAACAAGACTCGGCCCCCTTTTAAGCTTATAGAAAGCAAGCAAAACCCTGATTCATCTTAGCAGAATGAGTTTGAACAAGTTCAACCACTACCACACTGCGAAAAGCATAACAACGGTAAAACATAAATCCAAGAACAGGCTGTTCAAATCCCAAAATTGTCCTCCGCTCTAAAAAAAAAAAAAGTGTCTGAAGTGCTCAGGGAGAATACTGCTATCAAGCATGAAAATCTTTATTTCGTCACGTACATCAAATTGCCTTATTGATATGAGAAGCAAAAATTCTAATTAGCAGGGATGGAGGTGATTTGCATAAATTTTGCAAATTAGGTGTCCAAGATGGCCGCCGCAAAGGGACATATCATGACCATTTCAAAACTCCAATGGTGATGGTATTTTTATAGCAGTAATCTACCTTAAAGTCTTTCACTGAAACTTCAATTCTTTATTTTCCCTCTCATGTAGAAAAGTACAGATTGCTGAAGCCAAGCGCTAATTCTGTCATCAAAATGGTCGTAATCACTTTCAGAGAGAGTAATAAAACTTCAATTTCTAGTTTAAGAATATGCTCTTAAAACCAAAATTTCACATTTATTTAAAATGTTATGGCAACTGTATTATTTGTGTACATACCCAATTCATTAGTTTAATCTCAAAGCACAGAATCAGAAGTTATGTAACACTTGAGTAGAAAGAGCTGACAGCATTATTGAAGTAAATTCAACATTCATTGTTATTTGATTGCGAGACTGAAGTACTCGTTGAGGTTGATTAGTTCTTTCATTTTCTTGGCGTCGTTCCAGAGACAATAGGGCAGGTTTTTCTGCACGGGGGCGGGGTCTAGGCTGTGTGACACATGTGGGGTGACGAGCGATAGAAAGCTTTTAGCAGCGCGGCACAGCAAGCGGTCCTGCTGCCAGCAGCCGAGCTCCCCCGGGCAGCGTATGAAATATGAAATATTGAAATGATGAGAGCAGCCCGAGGAAGCGAAGCGGGAGCTTTAAGAAGTTTACCGAAAATCCCGTCAGGAGTCGCCGTGGCTACAGCCACATCTGAGCCGTTGCTGCGCTCGTCTCCCGGGAGACCCTCTGGGGTGACCGTGGAAAAAGCCATGGCAACGGCAGGGGAGAGAGGCGGAGGGAGAGAGTGTGGGACATGGAGGGGCTGCCTGTACCCCCATGTTTGCATTTTCATATCTTCCCCTTTATAGGGGGGTTGAGGAGAGGTGGAACGAAGGAAACATGTTTTTAAATGGTGGGTCACATCGAGAGAGAGAGAGAGAGAGAAGGATCAGAGATCAGCAGAGTCATTTTTCATACAGTTGTTGTTTGTATGACTGTTGTTTAATGCAAACAATCACCCAGCTGTTCACCCTCCCTCCTCTATTGTGTTCCTCCAGCTGTTCACCCTTCCTCCTCTATCCTGTTCCTCCAGCTGTTCATCCTCCCTCCTCTATCCTGTTCCTCCGGCTGTTCACCCTTCATTCTCTATCCTGTTTACTCGGCCGTAGTCCCTCCCTTCTTTATCCTGTTCCTCAGGTCTCTCCTTCAGGCTGCTCTCCCTCCCCCTCTTGCTCCTGTTCCTCAGGCTGTTCCCTCAGGTCGTTCACCCTCCCTCCTCTATCCTGTTCCTCAGGCTGTTCCCTCAGGTCGTTCACCCTCCCTCCTCTTCCTCCGGTCGCTCAGGTCCTGCAGATCTGCCCTAAGGACATGCGAGCGGACATCTGTGTGCACCTGAACAGGAAGGTGTTTAAGGAGCACCCCGCGTTTCGATTGGCCAGCGACGGCTGTCTCCGGGCCTTGGCTATGGAGTTCCAGACCATCCACTGCGCTCCTGGGGATCTCATATATCACGCGGGAGAAAGTGTGGACAGTCTCTGCTTCGTGGTGTCTGGGTCCTTGGAAGTGATACAAGACGATGAGGTGGTGGCCATTTTGGGTAAGTCAGGATCGGAAAGTCTGATGCTTTTTTCACTATAGAGAGCAGAATAAATTATTGAACATATCCGATGACATCATCCATTCACTTTCAATGGGCCTGTGAAAGGCATTTTTCAGCAGCACAAGGGCAGCTTCCGGACTCCATCATGTCACACAGATTGGAGCTAGAAGCCATGCATTAGGGGAAATGGGCACTTTTACGGCTATTAAGTGTAATACGGATGGCCCACAAAGTGCTAGACTCTGTTATCCCTGAATTTAAGCACAATGTACAACAGAAGACCGTTACTCTGACATGACTGAATACAGTCATTTTATATGAGTTTCAGTGCTAATATCAGGAAAACTATGTTTTCAAATTATTCAGTAATTTACATAACATTTCCTGGCATGTGAAGGTTTAACCCTTGAAACGGCGTACAGGGGAGGCTGGTGATGTCAGGTTTGCAGAGGATGTAGATTTACGCTCAGAGGGGCTGAAGCGGCAAACGAGGGATTTTCCCACGCAGACCTGTCACCGCCCCTCACCTATCGAGGGGCAAACTCTTCCAACATTTTAAGTCAGAATCGCCTCTCATGAATGTTGCACCAGCAGTAGAATGTCATTTTGAGAACCTTCTAACTACATATTGTGATAACACAGTAAATGGCCTAAAATCCCCGCAATTTTATTATGTACAGTTGTGTATGAATGTAAACTGGCTTCATTTTTATTTGGAAGCTTCTTCAGTTAATCAGGAGGATTTACAAGCAAATTTACAAGAAAACAAAAGATAATCCCCTTGCAGTTAATGATGTGATCAGTTTCTGAGCTTTGATTAATTGTGCATTTTAAAAGCCATTCGTGTGATGCTGCTTGGTGCTCTCGCTCAGTAAAGGTGCCTTTTGCCGTGCAACAGTTACGAACACAGTCTTCCACTGAGCACAGCTGTGTCGGTGCGGACCGGGGCTCGTAACCGTAGGACAGCAGGGCGTAACCCAGGGGCACTGGGAGGGATGCACTCAGTTTTTCCAGCATTGTTTCGTTATCAAGCGCCTCCTACTGGTCATCCCCATGCCTTTGGGTCGCAGTGTGAACAAGAATAATATCTGGTTTTGTCTGCCATTACCCAGCCCGTGCTATCACTATGATCACGGTTGAAAACAAGCGGTGGCTGACAGGTGTGTGTTTCAGATGAGTCGGGAACTAGAGAGAGAGAGAGAGAGAGCGAGAGAGTGAGTGAGAGAGAGAGAGAGCGAGAGAGTGAGTGAGAGAGAGAGAGAGAGAGAGAGAGAAACGTAGCTCACTAATTGGGAATTTCAGATTTGGGTGGGACAGGAGATGTCACAAATAAAATGATTCCCTCGCTACTGACACAAATGTCAGCTGGTATCACAGAATATTAAGATTCAACTCTGTCTGTTAACCAGAGAAAATGTGATTTTTTCCCCTCTTGATATACTGCCCTTGATGTTTATGCAATTTACAATCATGAATGTGGAGTTTAGACCCTCTAATGTGACAGGATAAAAGTCATTAATGCATAAAGCCAAAAGTAATATGATTAAATTGCTCCCTCTTAAACTGCTTCAGTGTCAAAATTAAATAAAGTGAACTCAAAGGAAATTTACTATTGCATTAGGAATTGTTTTTTTTTTTTAAAGCAATTAGAATGAATCACGATAATGAGATGATTGAGAGCAGACGGGGTGGTGGGAGTTTGATGTTGATTCAGTTCAGTGGGACAAACATTAAACACTCAAACGTACCGAGTTTGCACACATTGGGCTGCTGTCCTGACGGACATTCTGAAGCACGGCTGACCAGCTCTGTCTCAGGAGATCTACAACCGACCAGGATTTCACTTCACCCCAAACTAGGCAAACAGCACTCAACCACTAGAGCACGTCTGCCCAACCCTGCTCCTTTAAGGGCTTAAATTTCAAAACAAAGATTCAACAAATCAGCTCTTGATCGAGATCTTTGGCTGTGGAATCAGATGTGCTTTCTAAAGGGCTGGAATAGTACAGTACAGGACCAGCGTTGGTTCCCTCTGCTTTGAGGTACAACATTACATTTACAGCATGGAAATACAAGTAAACCAAATAGGTTTTCCAGCCATTTGTAAGCAGACAATTATTCACAATGAATCCACTTTTGCTGCATTATATCACATTTATTTATCCTTTGCTTTTTATCCAAACAACTTAAGCTACTCGCATATATGTGCGAAACATCCTGAATATTGTGTGCGAATGCAAAAATCATGAGAATGTGTGCGATTTTATACGAATGTTATGATTGCCTACGAATAAGTTAGGAATAACCGTCCCAACTTATTCCTGTCTTCGCCCAAACATTGTCGTAATATTCGCTTGTCCTGCAGTTTCATGCATTTTTTCAAGATGCGATTGTGTTATGACATCTATGAAATTGCTTATGATGTCTGCAAATTAAGTTATGAACATATACGACCGCTGAAAATTTTCAACATGTTCAAAAAGTTTACGACATCCTATAAAAGCTTGTGAAAAGTGCTGCACCTTACGATTGCCTATGACTACTCGTTACAAACATTACGAATTAATAAGAATTGTACATCTCATACAATCATATCCCTTAAGGATATATGAGATATCCATATATCGCAGATATATGCGAAGTACTTTATTCAGTTAGTCTAAGCAGGGGCCAATTTTACTTGAAGTAACAAGGGGCCTTGCATTAGGGCCCAACTGTTGTAGTGATCTTATCACAGCCGCAGTGGGTTTTGAACCAACAACTACCTTAATCGCAAGGCTACAGACATCAGCAGCGGTACAGGTTATAATGAGGTTTAAAGTGTTGAGACAGTTTTATGTGATTATTCTGTGAGAGCATCATTAGACCAACCCCCTCAGTAATTTTCCATCTGAAATCTGCACCTTTGTTATGATAGAGCTAAGAAAATATGAGAAATTGAGTCAAGTTATGCTTGTCTCAGCATGAATCAAAGCTTAAAAAAGAACCACACAGGGACCACGGTCTCACACACAGAATTTCATTCCTCTTATTTGCAGTCATGATCATTATTAGCTTTTTTCCCCCAACACACAGTGTCTGTACCACTACACACAAATACCTGTCATGTGGGCATTGTTTGAGAACGTGCGGCTGTTTTAATGAGTTAAAAAATGCTTATTTGTTGTTTATTTATGCAGATTCAAAGACTGCTGGTCTGGTGCCTTCTGTTTTTATGTGTTTTGTCATTGAGGAAGCGAATCAGAACACGTTATGTGTTTTGTCATTGAGCGAATCAGAACACGTTATGTGTTTTGTCATTGAGGAAGCGAATCAGAACACGTTATGTGTTTTGTCATTGAGCGAATCAGAACACGTTATGTGTTTTGTCATTGAGCGAATCAGAACACGTTATGTGTTTTGTCATTGAGCGAATCAGAACACGTTATGTGTTTTGTCATTGAGCGAATCAGAACACGTTAAAACTCAACACAAGGTGCTGATTGCTATGCCTCTGCCTGCCATAGCTTCATACACACAAAAGGTTTAATGTGGCTCTTGACTGACCTTGACCTTTAACCTGATGAACTCCAAAACCAAATCAGTCCAGCTACGCTCTGTGGGGAGAGACCATGTCTGATTTGGTGAAAATCCCTGCTCTCCTCAAGTAGATATAGTGTGGACAAAATATTTCTGAGGACAGTGTGATGGACGCACGGACAGATGGACAAACAGAAAACCGCATGCTTCCGTCCCACTGTGTGTGGCAAACGCATAAAAATAAGGGAAGCATTCAGGCGGAAAATCTAATCGTAAACTACATTAATTGCAGTCCATAAGTATTTGATTAGGACAAATAACTTTTGCTTTGTGGCTCGGTGCTCCTTGTGAGGTATTAAATCTTAGATCTACATAAAAACTAAGCTTTAATTTGAGGGTATTTACATTCATACTGTGAGAACAGTGGATTAATTAAAGCATTTTCAATATAGTGAGTCAATCCAAATACCTACGAACAAGACATTACCTCGCTCCAAGATGCGGATGCTCAAAACACACGCCCCTCTGATCTGTTTGGAAGTTCTGGAGCCAATCTCTGACACTGCTTTAGGACAAGAGAGTGATACTTTTGAGAAATTTATGACGCTGAAAACTTTAGCCGCTGCGTGACTTGAACCCGCTGGGTAACCATGGTGATGGCTACCGATTGCCCAGCGTCAGCAAGGAACTGAATGTGCTTGATGTTACTATGGTTACGCCCAGTAAAGTAGTTAACGAGTCGCAGTTGCAGGTACCAGTGCGGCTAAAGGTGATAAAAAAAAGCCACAAATATTCCCGCTGTAAAATAAAAATGTACAAGAGGGTGCAGGGAGGGCTGCGAATAGGTTAACAGCGTCTGAAATACGGCTTTTCAATTCAGCATGAGCCCCTCGGGAATCTTAAAGATACGGTCAGAATCCATGGTTTTGAAGGAAAAAGGCATTCCCCTGTGCTGTCCCTCTAAAGGATAAAGGGCGATCCGATCTTGGAGTAGGCGGCAGGGTTTGGCTTATCGCCATGGCGATTACACCCAGAAGGGGAGAATTCGTTCAGCAGACCATTTGGATCAAAGATGCTATTCTGTTCTCTCTCCTGACAGTGTGATTTTTGGAAGACCTCTCAGATGCCACGCATTTAACAGTCTGCCGTTTTACGACGTCTCGGTCCAGCCAAACCCCTTGACCACAACACACAGCCAAACACTCAAATTAAATTACAGCCACAAGGGGGAATTGGCCAGCAAGTTGCATGCAGAGAAAGGTCACAGGGCTGCTGAATCACCGCTCTCAGTTATTTGTTAAAACTGTTTTCAGCCGAATGGACTGATGCGTGGAGGCTATGGGCTCTCATTAGTAGTAAATCACCCTTGACTTTATTGACTAGCGCTGGGAATGCAAATGAACTTATGCTAAGGGATGGGTGAGGGAGGAGAAAAATATTCCGAAAAGGTTTCAAATCTGCATTCGCTTCCAAACTGAGGGCGAGAGAACAGAACCCTAATACGAGGTTGGGTTTTCGTGAAATGCCACCAGTCTCTGTGGAGCAGTTTTTTGTAATTGTTTTGCCGCAAGTAATTCTATAACTTTGCAACTTTTTTTGCCGTAGGGCAAGACCTCAGTGAATCGACCGTGGAAAAAACATTTGTCCACAAAAAGACTGCGATTCCAGTGGCCTAAGGTCACGCATTCAGAAGCAATCCAAGCAGCCTCTTACGTGCGTTATGAGAAACCGTATTAGACATAAAAGGTTAAGTGACATTCAAAGGTGACGCAGTTTATGAGCACGTTATTAGAAATCACCTTTGGCTGTTTGCTCGGTTGAGTAAAGTGCCGCTGGAATTGGAGGGATGACAGACAGTGGTCTGTTCGTATATTTACAATTCATTGGTATCTTATCATGTGCAATGGATTTAGATATCATACAAGTATAGAGATGGGGTTTCAGTCCAAACAATAACTACATCTGCCGATTTCACTAATTAACCAGAAGATTTACAAGCCAAAACATTTTCACAGGTGTTAACTAGACCTCTTATCAATTCCATTGATGTCAGCAACATCAGTCAGCATATGTTGGGCAAATATAAAAATTTTTTTTGTTTACAAAAGTGATTAAGTGGGCACCAAATATATTACAGATTTGAAAGCGGTTGTTTAATAAAGTATATTTACCGGGGCGCCCCGGCGGCTCATCGGTCAAGAAAAATAGTTTTTCAATTTAAAGGTCATTACTCCTATGCTGTGAGTCCAATTTACATGAAACTTAATATAGACATTCCTTGTTCCAAACCCTACAACTTTCCTATACAGACTCCTAAGGTCTGCCATACTGGATTTTCCGCCATTTTTTGAAAAACACATTTTTGACATCTCCTCCTAGGCCGTAGGTCCGATTCCTTCGAAATTCGCTGTGGATCATCTTTAGACCAAGCTTATCAAAATTTGCTTAAGGCTTGTTGAAATCTCATTTTGTTTTCAAGATATTGACCAATTAACTTCAGCAGGGGTGTGGCTTAGCACATAAATAGACAGAAGTCAACAACCATTGGGCCAATCATCAGGGAACTGACACAAGATATGTCCATATAAGTACCAGGAACAAACCTGGACAATATAATGCAAATGAGCCAATAGGGGGTGCTATAAATGCAAAAAATGGGCATGACATGACACAAATCAGACTATAAATTTGTTCTATAGCCATAAAACTCACATGATATATATATATACACATTCCTGAAACATAACCTGAAAATTTCATTTAAATTGACCAATAGGGGGTGCTATAAATGCAAAACAAAGCAGCGTGGTACAACACAATTCAGACTATAAATCATAAATAGTTTTCCCAATCATTACAAAACTCCCAGGATATGTCCACAAAAGAACCTGAAACATAGCCTGAAAGTTTCAATCAAATCGACCACTAGGGGGTGCCACAGATGCAAACAAGGGGCGTGGTATTACACAAATCAGATTATATATCAGAAATTGTTTGTCCTATAGCCGCAAAACTTGCAGGATATCTCCACAAAATACTTAAAGCAAACCTGAACAGTCTCATAGCAATCAACCGCAAGGGGGAGCTACAAATGCGCAAACTAGCCTAACATTACACAAATCACACTATACATCATAAGTTGTTGGTCCAATGATTACACTGGCAAAATAGGTCCACATAAATACCAGCAACATACTCTTAAAATGGTGTTTAATCAAGCTGTTAAAGCTTTCAACTACAAATGGTCTTTCTTGGCTTGGCTACATTTTACTTTTTTTTCCTCAAGTTACATGCGAATCCCGCAACGAGCCTAATTTGGATGAGATGTGCACGCAACTACTCCTCTGTTCAACCTTTGCTCTCTATAGTTATATTATCTGCTTCCCTCAGTCATATCTTGAACTGGCATTTCCATGTGCACCAGTGAAGAATGCAAGTGAATCCTGAATATCTTCCAGTGATCAATGGCATGAGTGGATCAGTATGGTTTATGGAGTTGTCACAAATCTGGAACTAATTGGTGACTGACTGGAACAAACACCAGCACATAGATCGGCCCTCTGGTCTGGAGAGGTGCACCTCTGGGATAGACTGAGCACATTCACCTGCCTTACTGGTACTTTAAGATTGGAGTGATTGTAGAAAACAAATGAGGGAGTACTTTGAACTTATAATCTTTGATGGAAGCACTATTCCAGCCAGGAACACTTGATCCCTCAGAACTGCTTTCAGAGGGACACTTCACACTACAAGCTAACTCTATGAGGACAATGAATGGAAGTCAACGGACTGAGGCTAAAAAAGCTAATTAGCGCCTTGTCAATTGACTTTAATTCATTGTCATCACAAGGCTAGCATGTAGCATGGTGTGTCCCTTTAAGGTTTCCAGGCTACACTAGAGTTCAGAAGTTCTCAGTTCAACTTGTCGGTTAAAAACAGCGCCCTACTGACACGCACAGAATGCCTCAGTAGAGACAGCCAGGTGTCTTTAAGGAAGAGGAGCCCGATCTTTTCAGAAAAGGGCTGAGTGAAAGCTTTATTTCAGTGCAGCACTATGGAGGCCAATTTAACTAATTAACTAATTACGGTCTTCAATCAAGATCTTGATTGTGGAATCAGTGATCCTCATGGCGGACTTTAAATAATTTCTGCACTAACACGGGTCGTTTCTGGACAAAATAGGCGACACCTCTTCTTTAAATAAAGATCTGCAGCAGATCAAACATTAGATCAGCCATTAGATAACCTTGAACATTTGCAGAGGGAGACTGTAAGAGATGCGCACAGCTGAGTTCTCAATAACAGAGTTTAAGTAAGAGCTCAGCCACTCAACTCGGGATTAGGGGTTCAAAATTTGTTGACAGTGGACTACTTTAAATATTAGGTCATTAGCATTCCAATGCTTTTGAGGTGAGCACTTAAGTGCAGAGGGCAATAGGACAAACAGCCCACACAGCGCTCCTTCAGGGCCACATGATAAGGTCCCTGCTGCAGGCAGCACCTGGGTCTGTGTGCGTGAGCAAATTGGAGGTGCGCTCGATAGGAGCCTCTTTCCAGCTCCGACTCTGACCTTCAGGTGACCTGGCACTTGACCGCAGCAGTTCAGTCAGCAGTAAACAGAGCGCTCCTAATCAGCGTCGGCGGACCTGGAGAGCCAGCGCAGGAGACAGGTTCAGCACCGCTTTAAATAGCACAGACAGGCAGACCGGTGCTGACAGGATCAAAACTAATTCTGCATCGGACGTCGTGTTTCTTTTCATGAACGCGCTCATTATACCGTTCGTGCCTCGTGACTCAAAAAGACGGCAGCCTCCCAATATGCTGCGTAAATTAGATTCATAGGAATCCTTTGTGTCGCTCTCGCATTTTCCCACAGTCGACTCGAGAACAGATTTAGCTGAATTAATGAGGCCGCAGTTTGCACCCAAGAATTTTCAATTTTCAAGTTTTTTTTTTTTTTTGTAACTGCTGAATACATTTATTATATGCAGATCTGGTTTGAAAAAAAAAGAGTGCATTTTCCGTGTCAAGTAGATGAAATACTGGACCTTACTCTACCCCCGTAAATCTGAGGTCCCACCCCAAGGTTGTCTCCCTCTGGCATTGCAAGATGCATCAAATTGCTGGATCCACCGACCGTTTGGGAATCCATCCCGCAAGATCTATCCACGGGTTTCATTGAATGCGGGTAGCATTGCCATTTTTGTACAGTCAAGTACTCTGACGCTCATTTTTTATAGATTATTTTTTGGGAATGTTTCCTTTATTTGACAGTTACTCAGTGTAGAGAGACAGGATGGTTGGGGAGAAGAATGGGGGAAGACATGCAGCAAATGACCAGAACTGGAATCGAACCCGGGTCGCTGCAGGAAGGACACAGCCTTTACGGTGCGCATGCTTAGACCGATGAGCCACCAGAGCGCCCCCTGACGCTCATTTTTATGGACGTTTGATGCCGATAGAGAACTGTAAATGTGTACAAGACCCGTCTCTGTGGTTGATAGACATCAGCAGCTGTTTGTTGCGAGCGGCGTAGGGCTGAATCGCCGCTGTCAGTGTCGTACAGCAGTACACGACGGATGCCATCTTGAGCCAAGGAGACTGACACCCACAGATCGCTCCTCCTTTGTGGCTCTCGCTCAGTCTATTTCTTTGATGTGAATTTCTTTGCCCAGATGTATCTGGAAAGATCTTCTGTCAGATCAGGGACAGTATCGCTGAACATTTCAGGGAGAGAACCAGAGGAACGGCGATTCGAATGATTGATGGCCACATTAGTTTTTCCCCCTTGCAGAAATGGTATGACCTTAATTACCAAAAAAAGCTCCACCCTTCTGTCAATTAACAAGATGACAAGCACACGCTTTTCATTAAGGCAATCCTTTCACTACCGAAGCTGGGTTGCTGCTTGAAAATTGCCATCATGGTAAAAAAGGAGAGAGCTGTGATCTTATTTAGCTCATTATCTCGGGTAGGAGGCAAGGCGGGGATGTTTTTGGTTGCTATCAAAAACACTGCCTTTGGGAGTCGTTGTTTTTAAGCGTCAGCAAAACATGTTTCCCGCTTCTCCAGAAGTGATGCCCCACGTCTCCAACAAGGAGAGGAGTGCAGTTGAAAGTGAACATTTCAGATCTGAATTTTTCGCCTCAGCGAGTATCCAAACTGGGAACGCAAAAATCTCCCTGGCGATCCAACTCTTTTTCCACACTCGGATTACAACATGCACATTTCCTCTTCTCTTCAGTAGAATTACAAATTCAATGAATAACTGTTGCCTGACTCCACATTGCAAGCATTTTATATCATCACACCCGGAGAAACTGACAAAAAGTTCCTCATCTGAAAGGAAAGTTTCAACATTCCTTCCCAGCGCTTTATCGCCTTCATTGTAGATCTACCGCAGCCCTGGGCCGTGTGTCACAAAGCGATTACTGAATCTGCCAGAATAATGGACTGTGAAAAAGCCCAGAATCTTACCAAATCTGGAACATGGACGGCAGAGGCAAAAACAGATTTGTTGTGCGTTATTTAGGCTTAAGGCTTATTTAGCCCCTTAGGATGCTATAATCTCGGCCAGTGTTTCTCCGACACTCAGCCAAAAATAACACAATGCCTAGCGGAGAAGTCTTGGCTAACCTTCGCTAGGATTCAAGCCATATTAAAGAACTCCTCTCAAGACAAGTCACTTTGCCATGACTGCATTATTATGGACCGATTTCAAAATTTAGTGCCCTTCAGTTCGATTTCTGGCAGGTTGTGGGCCTCGGATGTGTGTTTACAATACCTTCTCACAGTCATGCCTTCTCTAAACAAAAACGTTGGACATTCCTCAGCAAATATACATAAAAATCTGGTGAATAGGACAATGATTTTAAATTTACAATCCCAGTAACAATAAATTTGACTTACTTCTCGAGAAAGTGTTTCATTTGCCAAGCTACAATTGGCAATGAGGCAATTCTGCTTTAAAATTGCGCTAACATTTGGACGGAAAGCATGTGCACCAAATAGATAAAATATGATTACTTCTTTAAAGGGAAGAGTGATGAAGAGGGCAATCAAAGTAAAGCTAAAAAAAGTAGGCCACCTCAGCATATAACAGCATCAACTTAGTTCCACAAATAGCTGGACAAGAGCACTGATGTTTGCATAGCAGTCATGTTCCTGGGTCACTGTCGGAGTTTTGCCTTTCTTGCAGTGGGAAATATCAACAGCTTGGAAAGATCATGATAAAAACACTAGTACCAAGTACTGGAATATTCTGTCCTACTCTCTGCGAGTGTTCCTGTCAGCAGGTCCTTTGCGGTTTGAACGACCGTCCATTCCATTGATGCTGTCAGAACCCAGTGATCATTAAATTGGGTTACTGGCAATAATTTCTTTTATAGATATGCAGATAACAGCAGAATAATATATTCATAAAAAATATAATAATGAAAGCGAACAAAAAAAATGCCAAAGTTAACCTTAATGTGGCTGTTGCAGTAGCCTCAGCGAATCAGCACTCCTAGTTTGCACGTGAAGAGCTAACATGGCAGCCTGTGCGAATTTGAGCTCCAGTCTAAGTGTAGCTGCAATGCTAATTGGTTTCCTCACTGAAATCAATTACTCTGTCCATTTGATTTTACCTTTAATGATAACTGATGACTGTGTTTGTCTGGGTGCAGCCACTATGCTAACTGATAACCTGGTCTTGCGGAGTGTAACTGCCATACCAAATGTTGCTGCAATGCTAGCTGACACTTGTTGTCTGAATGTAGCTGCTGTGCTAATCGATACTCTAGCCAGTCTGAACATAGCTTCAAGGCTATGGTACCCAGCGACCCTGCCTGTCTAAGTGTAGATACTATGCTAACTCGCACATCTGTCGACCGGATTGTAACTGCTATGCTAACCACCCCGCCATCAGTCTTCAGCATAGCTTTTGCGCTGCTGCAGCAATCAGAGCCCGTTGTCGTGCTGATTCAGCCATTGGGAGACGGCAGATAACAGCAGGAGGCTGCTGCCAAGGCAATTATACCAGTAGCCAAACAAACATGGTGGTCAGGTCAGATAAGGAGACAGACTAGAGGGCATGAGTCCTGCTGTTGTTCACTGAGCAAATACAGCCTGACGTCAGCAATTTGCGGGCCCTGTATGCCTCAGATGCTTTTCCAGTCATGAAGACCTACAATAGCTCAGAAAATCATTATTTGAGACTATAGTAATCAGTTTGTAAAACCTATATGCACTTATCCTTACTTGCTTGGGTCAATCACTTCATGTTGCATCTTTCAGAGATTTTCGAAGCATTTAGTTTGTTTCTAAAGTGGGCTATATTAGCCAATTCAGTTCTGTACAGGAATCGAACAAAATATAAGATATAAATAAATACATCACTGTCAGTCAGTGATGTTTACCAACTACCATTTGTTTCTAGTCAAATTTTGTAAGTTCCAACTTATGTAAATAGCCTGAAATGGTACGACCTAAATGGAGCAGCTGTGGGCACAGGGGACACAAAAATACCCTGAAATTGCTCGGCAGCCACTTCAGCAAAAGGAGACTATTGTGATTAATATAAGAATTAGATGTTTACATGACAGGCATTGATATGTATTTTTTCCTCCTGACAGCTTGAAATCTGCAGGTGATCTAGAACTTTTGACTGGCAGAATATGTCACCTCTAATAAGCCGAAAGAGGTCCGACACTCTTCGAGACAGACAAGCAGATCAGGATACAAGTGCACGAGAGTCCAAGAAATTTGCAGTCTGAAATTGCATGTTTTGCGAGAGTTTTTAAACAAATTGGCCACAATAAAAGTTCGTTTTAGAGACACATTTCCACATCTCATTAAGATATGTTGCTCGCTAGCGCCTCCCTGGCTGGCTCTGGTATAGGTCCGTTCTCCATTCAAGTCACTGGTAACTTAAACATAAAAATACGAAGTCGATAATTTCATGCTGCGAGTCAATGTATGCTCAATAATCATTTTTCTTTATAAAATGTTATCGCAAAGTGCCGATTCATTCAAATGCCATGGTATTTGGGTGATAGAGAGAGTGTTTTGTGGAGGAACCAGAAGCCGGTTACATCACTGCATCTGAAGCGCTTAGCGGACGACTCAGACTCCTGGCTGCAGAGCGCAGACTGAGTCCACACTGTCCGTCGTATTGCCGCTCGAGAACTTAGCTTCTAATTGCGCCAAAACGCTTCTCCCTCAAAGCTCAAGCAGAGTCAGTGGCTGGCATTACAGTAACTTGGACCACACTTTTTTATATACTGTCCATACTTTAAATGCACAATAACACAGTTTTAAGCCAAACCGTTCACTTGAGCTCATGCCCTCTCAGGTGTTTAACACTGCAGCATAACACCGAGAGACTTCTAACACTGCTCATGAGCAATGCAGCTTTTTTATCTTACAAAAACTTTATGATCATAATTTAATGAAAAATAATTCATTGATGAACATGATAAAACAGTTCCGTCTTTAATACCGTTCTTCTGAAGTACGCCATCTGATGCTATCCAGTCACTTGAATTATTAATGACCACAAAACATATTCATATGAATCCATAGTAGCCGCCCGACGTCGGGGGCTACAATAAACTAAATTTAATTATTCATCCTTAAAAATGGCAGCACAATCATTTCCCTCATTAAGGCTACCAAAAGCTGCTAGTTTCCATTTTGAGTACTTATGTTCAGACCTCTGAGGCCACGGTTTAGTATCAGTTTGAAACACCGCAAGATGAATAACAATTTTATCAGTCAAGTGCCCAATATCGAACATGGGGTTTTGTGTGGGCCTGAGTGTCCCAGACAGAATACGTGCTTTAAAGAGCCACATAATGCGGTCGCTGGACAGAAACATTTTTCACTCCGGTACATTCGGCACTGACAAACAAACTTGGGATGGAATGCGATGTAAAATACACAAAAAAGAATGATCAATATTGCAATTTCCCCTAAAAACATGGGAATGTAATCAAAATTGAATAAAATTTCAATAAAGAAAGCCTAATTAAATTAATACCTTTTCAGATAAGTTGGTGAAGATGTCTTGCTGTCGACAAGTAAACTAAAATGTAAACAAACCCTGTAGTTTAATTGCCTAATGGATGCTTTTCCCCTCCAATATAATAAAACCATTTCCCCGAGTGAAAGGTAAAAAGCCTCTTGGTTATCTCACGGTAAATAGAAGCCCTGATAATTCAGTTTGTTCATTTCAAATCTCCAGTGCCTGCCGCCTGAAAGCGGGGATAAAACTCTTCGTTTTTCATCAAGCTTTCGATCACCTCAGCGAACTGATGAGAAGCGCATTCAGACGCACCTCGAGTGCGACGCGCCATGTCTTTGCAGATCGTTTGCGTCATTAACTTAATGTGGGTTTTTAGTTGTTATTGAAAAATGAGGCGTCAGAACTGAATCGTTAAGTGGGGAAATTTTTATATAACCCACTGTGGCTCGCAGCATTGAAGGCAGCCTAATAAAAATGCATCGTTCTGGTCCTCTGTTATTTCGCTCGCATATTAGAAGGCTTGGTGAATATTTTATTCCAATTATTGTCAACGGCTCTCGCGAGCAAGTGATGGATCGCTTGTTCTTCTGAGAAGCAGTTTTGGCTTTTATTCAGTATGACGGATTCAATAATATCTTTACGTTTGAACTCATCAGTGTCGCCGTCTTTCAAGATTTCCATATCAAAACTGCCAAAGCTAAACCTTCCTGCTATTCATTTAATGCAAATCATACAATAAGCGCGAACAAGAAATGCAGACCAAACGCCCAATATCGAAATGCTGTTTGTTTGAATGAGGCTCATTGACTGGCTTTTATGTTAGTCATCATGACGGTAGACTTGGAGCCCAATGCACGATTTCATTGCGATTCTTCAGGAGAAAAAAATCATTGGTTTACTAGCAATGCACATCCTTGAAAGTTTGGCTGAAGTAATGAAACATCTGGTACTATAGAGCTTTAAGTAATTTTGTCAGGCGCACAAAACATTGGTCCTGTGACCTGCCTGATGTGGATATTACCATAAAGTTGTGTATTATCCGATAAGAGACATGCTAGTAGAATTTGTCAGGCCAGACACATAGTACTTAGGCCTGAGCGATCTAGTCAGGCTTATAATAGCTTTGAATAAGGTAACAACCGTGATGTATGAGTGCACATCCATAACAATGACTTGAGTGATCAATTCATTTTGCTCTGCGTAAGAAGTCTGCCTAAACGAGTGGTCACCAATCCGGTTCCTGGAGAGGGACCATCCTTTAGGTTTTTACTGACTCAAAGCCAACACTCTTGATTTGGCTAATTAGCACCTCATCAATATCTCTTACTGGGTAATGAGGTGTGTTTTGCTTGCACTGGCATGAAAACCTTCTGGACTGGATCTCTTCAGGAACAGGATTGGAGACTACGGGTCTAAACCCAAGTGGAGCATATTAGCCTTATATCATGTTTCTAGTTGCTAGACAATAAAAATTTTTACGTTTTGAAATGAGTCAAACTGTCAACTCAGCAAGATAGCTGTCTCAAATACTTCTTGAGCAAGACTTAATTTGTCAGTGTTTGCAACGTTTCTGAAAAATGTCTAAAGCGAGAATCGTTTTTGATTCTTAGGAAAGGGGGATGTTTTCGGAGACGTGTTTTGGAAAGAGGTGACCCTGGCCCAGTCGTGTGCTAATGTCCGGGCGCTAACGTACTGCGACCTACACGTCATCAAGCGTGACGCCCTACAGAAGGTTCTGGAGTTCTACACTGCCTTCTCGAACCACTTCTCTCGAAACCTGCTCCTCACCTACAACTTGAGGAAAAGGGTGAGTGAACATCTCTCTCTTTCTCTCGCCTTTCAAACATATCTGACTGTTCTGCAGCCATCCGGAGACCGGCTCTCCACTTCCTTTAGCGTTTACCTGCTGCTGGTCATGCTGCTCTGATCTACTCAGCTCTTAAAAGAAAGTTACTGAGGACTGTGACCCCTCTTCATGAAAGCTACACTGATCTGGGATCAGTTTGGTCTTTTCTGCTTATAGTGAACATGGTGAGACAGTGAGCAGGGGAAACTGGTCTGAGATGAAGGTACTTGATGTATATGAACCCGTGTCTTTACCTATATACCTACTGCAAGGTGAAGGATTGTTTTCTTCAGAGTGAGATCCTATTTTGTTTGGTTAAAGGTGATATTTTATGTTTTTTTTTAAACATCTCTCAGTACTTGTTCTGGTAGAAGCTATGCCTCTGGGTGAGGATGATTGGGTACTGCATCGACATTGCTTTGGGGAAGTAGTTGTACTACTTACTGCACTACAAGAATTGTATTATTTCTTATGTCAGATGAATATGTTTACACTTTGCAGTAGTGCATTAAGGCTGTAAATTATGCTTTGTAATGTAACACAGGGATTCTCAACTGGGCTCACACTGGGACCCACATTTTCCCATGGTCATTACATCATGACCCACTTAAATAGAATCGAAACCAAACAAATATATTTTTCAAAAACAGCCTTTGAAAACACGAATACGTCATCTTTTTAAACATACATACACATTTATTTATACGTGCAAAGTGCATTTCAGAGCACATTATTAAGAAAATTAAGAACATGAAAACTGCACTCGTGAATAAAATGCAATTAAATACCAAAACTGCACAAAATAAATAAGGCCACAAAATGAAATATTTAACTTCTATGAATATTTCTGCATTCAGAGCACAAACCGAGGAGGAACATGACAACTGCACAACATAAATAAGGCCACAAAACTAAATATTTTGCGTCTATGATCGTTCCGCATTATACGCCCGCCGTATTACTGCCCACCACAGGCCATATGTATTATGATACATCCCGAATACGCAAAAAAAACAAACAAACAAAAACCTCCATTTCACACAAACCTGTGAGCTAAGCCCTCCTCACTTATTCCTCTTCTGCTCAACCCCCCCTCAACTCTCCAGAACCTCAACACAACACTTAACGTGAACATCAATCGTATGATGGTTACCATGGCTCCAGTGTCAGACGCGCATTAAACATTATTCACCTCCGCCAAGGAGGTGAATGTTTTTGCCAGCATTGGTTGGTTTGTTTGTTTGTTAGCAGGATAGCTCAAAAATGGCCACATTGGTTAAAATCTAACTTTGCAGGATGTTTGAGTAGCACAAGAGGAACAGTGATTAAATGGCATATCTAGGCCAACGTACAGCTGGGATAAACGCTGAAGTTTAAGATTTCAAGTCTTCGCAATGGGCCGGATTTCCAATCACCGTGCTTTTGGGTTTTGCTGCCACCTGGCGGTAAAATGCAACAATACCCTACATCAGCCTGTAAAAATAACTCATGCCCAGAGTTGCCTTGGCCTTGCAGAGGTGCTGCGCTCTCTGAGTGCTCGTATTTTTTTTTTTTGACCAGCAGTCTGCGACCCACCAGTTGAGAACCACAGATGTCATGTATTGGAAGGCACATAAGTCAGAAAACTGTTCTCACTGAGAATCTGAATGCTCTGAGCCCTAGTTCCTGAAATCACAGCCCATTTTACTTTGTCTCTAATCAGATGCTCCCCCACCCAAATTTGATGTCATAAGGCCCACTGGGGTCTTTAAGGCCAGACTGAAAAATCCCTGCTGAATCACTGCATCCGTCTCCTTACAGTGGAATGTGAGTCAAGGGATTCAGACACTCAATCCATGAATTTGAGCCTTTTCATTTTGTTCCTCAATGTGAAGAGAGCAGCAGTTCACATCATTGTGGCAGAGGTGCATGGTGGGAGTGGTTATCACAAATGGCCAATAGAAGGATGTGACCAATCAGAAAGCAGAGGTCATCACTGAGCCCATACCAAGCGGTCAGACAACGACAATTTTTGCGGTTTGGCTCTTTACTCTGGTTGCATTTGTTTTGAAAACGAAGACCAGAAGTTAACGGCAGAGGGTCAGCTTTGATTAATGGCTAATCGCATCCCTATTGTATGCATTGCGACAAAAATGCAGCCATGTTTCTACACAGTGTCTCTGACTAAGCACTTACAGACGGGGCGGCAGATGCTAAGCTAGGCTAACTATTCCATCCACTCAGCAAATTGCTGCCCGGAGCGTCTCTCAGCCCGAGTTACAGGATTCGCAATGTGGGTCACGGTCATAGACAGTGAAGGATGGCGGCAATAAACTGGTGTCCCCATGCAGGGAAGGATTGGGCCCGCTCTCTCATCATTGAGCCGTATATATCCAGCCGGACAGGCCATTAAACGGGCGGGGTTTATATAGTGCTATCCTCAACATATTGCAGCTCCGCAAACCCCTTCACAATTAATGCCTCTCATTTCACTGACACATGCGAACACAGATACCCACAGGCAAAGACCTGCTATGAGAAATGGGCACTCGAGACCCCACCTGGCTTTACATAAACCATATGGACCGATGGGTGATATTATTTTAGATCACAGTTTAACATCCGCCTATATCGGTTTTTCAACATGTCATTTGAAGGCTGTCCCAGAAAAATCCAATATCTAATTCTTAATACTCTATTCCAAATGACTTGTTTTTATTCTTCTATGAGTCTCATAATGGCAGCTTTATTTGTATTTATGACCACTGGACATGAGGCGATAATTAGGAGCTATATAATTACATTCGCTAAGCTAACTGCGAGATATGAAAGTATAACCTCCAAAGCCCTCCAGTGAGTTCATTTCTGCCATATAACCAAACACCTGCACCAGAATTTGCAACAGCACAATTCCAAAATATTTGGGCAGTGAAACAATTTATGATTTTTGGCTCAATGCCAGTACAGCATACAATAAAATTTTGAAAACTGTCTGTCTGTCAGAAGTCATTTTTCTCCTCAATCAGTGAACCAATCGATCTGAAACTGCATGTAGGCATTGAGCACTGACTTAGGCTGGGACTGACAAAGCCGATTTTTCCATTTTCTCATTTTTAAGCAGTTTATGAACAAATTTAAGGTGTTTGCGAGCATTTTTGGCAAGGCTGCATGTCCTTATGGTGTGCGCATCCGCAGGTATGGACCAGCTGGATTTGAAGATGATGAAAAAGTGAGGGAGGTTGAAGCAGGGACTGTTTACATCCATATCATTGAAAGCAAGAGGAAAACAGGCGGTGCTTTTTTACAGAGTCACTGTCATAGTACTTATGGACTGGAGTATAATTTCATGAATCCATGTCCCACGTCACCCCAGTGGCTCGCGGCGTGCGGAGACGGTTATGTGAGGACTCCGTGGCGTGTAACTTGCTCGATAGCGGGAGTGATAACAGGGGGCATCGTGCTTACAGTTTGCCGCCCTGGAGGCCAAACTGTCAGCCTGTCCGTGGCGATGTGACTGACAGGCGCCCAGAGTGCATCAAACTCTGGAGCTCATCTGCAGCTCTCTCCAGCCCTGAGTGCGGGAGCAGAGCCGGAGCAATGACACCTACATGAGGGAGGGGGGCACTGCTTGGTCTAACATCTCATTCCAAAATCTTGGCACCATCACAGCCTTAGGTCCCCTCTGCAGCATCTGAGCAGCCTTGTCAAGCTTGGGTATGTCTCCAACTTTATGGAGTTCAGAATGTATGTTACCATGGAGGAAATAACGATGGAAACACAATAATGTTGATATTGACACAAGTATATGCCTAATAATTGCCATCTTTCTTAGTTATGAAACTAGCAGGAAAGTATGTGGACATCAGCTCATCCATCTCCTCATCCCATGATGGAGGAGTTTAATGTGAAGTTTGTCGGCCATTTGCCGCTATAACAGCCCCTGCTCTTCTGAGAAGGAATTCCATGTGCTGTAACCTATCATTACTGTGGGAATATGCCTCCATTTCATACAGAAACGCATTAGTGAGATCACAAGGTGCTGTTTGGCTATCAGGCCTGGATTAAAATCAGGCTTCCAGTTGATCCCACAGTGTTTAATGGAGTTGAAGTCAGGGCCAGTCAAGCCCTTCAGCATCAATTACAGATTCAGTCTAATGTTTTTATAGCCGTGACTACGCCACTGAGATACTTTACAGTAGCAGAGAATTGCAAAAATAGGCTACAAAGGTTTTGCTAATCTTACAGATCATCCAGTGAGTGTGGGTTAGAAATACTGTGGTGTGAAGAAATGTATGATGCAGGATACAGAGGCCCATCCGCGGTTAGCAGGCCTGATGTCTATAGTGTAAGATAAGCTGAATGGTAATGGATAGGTGATGGAGAGTCCATTGCAGCAAACACACAGAGTAGCTTAGTGGATTATAGTCCAGGTATTAAACCGGCTGATTGAAAGTCTGCTCTGGGAAATTCATGTACAAAAGCACTGCACTGAAATACAGGTTGCATTGAGGTTTAGGATTTAGTTCTATTTGTGTGGAGATGCTCTGACTCTACCTGTAACCCCACCTCCCCATCGACTCTCCCCGTACCCTAACGGTACCCTACTCTGGTGATTTATGGGTAGAGACTGGTGTCATCTGATTGGCTCCCTGTTTGTCTCTCTCCGGGTCCTCTGCACGCGGCCGGTCTTATTTGTTCCTCTTTCTGAAACCTCCTCTCTGTCTCTCTCCCCTCCATAGACTCTCATGCACTAAATGCCTCTTTTCCTGCAGCTCTCTCCTCACACACTCACGCCATCTCCCTCTTGTCTCCCCTCCCTCAGAGTTCATCACGCTCACTTTTATATCAGGGGACATTAATGTAATGAGGTGTGAGGAAGTGCATTATGTCGAGGCATATGAATCAGTCACAATCACCTCCTCTGGCCTGTCTTCCTCCACCTCTAAACTCATCCCTCCATCCATCCGTTTATCCACTGCTTTCAGTCTCCAGCTGTATCTCCTTCTCTCTCGACCTGCCCCCTCCCCCCCTCCACCTCTCGTGTCCATGAGCACCTGCTAATAAATCCCGTTGGCTTGATTACTGTAGTGCCCTGAGGAGGGATGTTTGCGGGGGATGGGCCCCGCTGTAAACGCACATTCGGTGTACTAAGTCGTCTATGTCTTAGTGTTTACATTGTGTTTTCTCGTTATTGTCATGTTGTCTGCTACACTTAATGCTGCCATTTTGGCCTGGTCTCCCTTGAAAAAGAGATCATTGATCTCAGTAGGACTACCTGATAAAATATGGGTTAAATTAAAAAAAATAAACACATAAAATGAAGTAGATCCTGAAATTATGAGCAGTTGAGAGAGCGTAGGGGCTGTATCCATTTCAGTGCTGCGCATTCTGGGATTGAACTTACAATGTTCATGAATGGGGACTAAAATCCTTAATACATCCACTGAGGACATTATCAGATTTACCAACCAAATTTCAGTCCACTTCCTCACGCAGGCTGGAAAATGGACAAGATATGGAATCGACACAACTCTCACCCTGATGGCTGTTTTACTGTTCAGTAACAAACATTGTATATGTGTTTAGAAATATTCAGATAGACAGGGTTCCTGGAACAGTAAGTTTTATTTGCCTCTCATAATTGATAATGCAGCTTCTGTAATAGTGGTAACTACACCTTTCGTACGACTTCCCTCACACACTGGAGGGACATTTTTTCCTACTCAGAGGCACAATGAGTCATAACACAGCGGAGGTGTTTCTGCAAGCTTGGCCGTATCGTCTCAAATTAAATGCATTACCCTTCCCGGCTGGGTCTCAGCTGTAAAGGTGATTTTAATCCCAGTGGGACGAACCTGGTAAAATAAAGATTCAATAAAACAATTAATATTTAATCTTTATTAATATTTAATCTAGAGATGATACTAAAGAGGAAATCTCAGTCTACGACTGCTAAGTCTCCAAGCCCTGGAGTTTCTTTTTGTGTTCTGAAGGACAGGGCGATTTCAAGAACGATGTCCAGTGACACAACAAAAACCAAAAACCGAGTGGATGGCTTTTCTCCCTTATATTTATATAAAATACTTCATCCACTTGTTTTGTGGTCAGTAATACAAGAAAGTTGAAAGTAAAAAATATGGGGAGATAAAACTCTGATGACAAGATGAAAGCACACAGCTTTTTTTTTTTTTTTTTGCAGTACAGGGTGCATAGCAGGGAGTGCGATGGACAAAAGCACTCAGGGAGGAGCTGTATGAAGGTGTTTTGCCGAGTTCCCCATTAGACCACCAGGGCAGAGCCGTAATGGCGGCAGAGTCTATCAAACAGCCCAGGAACTGCACTTTTCTCTGTGAATAAAATATGGCGCAGGCAGGAGTCCTGATTAAAGACGACAGCGAGAGAGGGCCTGAGAGCTAACGCCGTTAGCGCTGGCGATTGTGCGCTGGGCTAGTGGAGGCGGACGGGGGCTGAGGCTCTTCAATATTTAAAGGTGGAGGAAACTTCACATGCAGCAGGGTGGTGCTGCAGTGGGTAATGCGGCTGCCTCACAGCAAGACATAGGTTTGAATCCAGCCTGGGGCATTTCTATGTGGAGTTTGCATGTTCTGTCTGCATTTTCACTGGTTTCCTGCAGGTGCTATGGTTCCCTCCCGCAGCCAGGCTGATTGGATACTCTACATCAGTGGTTCCCAATCACGTGCTGTTTTGGGCCAACCACATGCAGGTTTCCATTCCAGCCAATCATCACGCGTGCTTATCACACAAATCATTTTCCTCCTCTCTGCTTCAAGTTGTGCTAATTAGTGAAATCGGCAGATGTTGCAATTGGTTGGAACGAAAACTTGCATGCTCTTGGCCTCCATAGCACATGATTGGGCATCACGGCTCTAAATCGCCCATGGGAATAACTGTGTGAGGGAGTGGTGTGTTTCCTTCTGGAGGAACTGATGAAATGACCAGGCTCTGTTCCTGCCCGTCACTGAGTGGATGCTGCGGCAGGCTCTACTGATCCTGACCAGAAATAAGCAGGTTCGATTCTGAATGGATAGAAATGTATGAACCGCCGCATCCAGCATTGTCTGACACCCTCCCAAATACGACCGTACAGGAGTACGTTGCCCTCCACTGTGTCTCGCTCGTCACGTACCGACTCGGGAACGCCCGCCCGTGCTCAGTTTCACGCTGCGGGTTGGTCATGTCGCCTGTGGGCTTTGGCAAAGGATTCTCTCTCTGCACCGAGTCATATCCCTTGAAATTGGCAGCACTTGTGCCAAGTCCCAGAGAGTTGCTGAGACGGCTGCTCTTCCTTTTGACCTTTAAAACAGCAGAAACTGCTCGGGATTCATTGTTTATTTAAACCCTGCCCTTTAGCCACCTCACATTATAAGAGTTGGATAGCCGTTAAGCGCATATAAATTTTGCACTGAGATAAATTGAGAGCATAAAAACCAAATAGTCCAAGCTACTGACACTAAGACGAAGCAGTTGCTGTAAGGCTTGACGAGTTGCTGGGTTACTGCCAGACGCATAGCTTGCAGGTGAAGAGGCATAACCCCCACCAAACACTCACTCCTCTTAATCGGCTCTTATAACCTTGGGTGATGTGCAGTTTATCGACCGAGTACAATCACAGCGATGTATGAAAAACCCTCGTAATCTCTTTTTGTGCTTGAAAGAGACCAGCCTCGGCAATGAAATCGAGTTCAGCAAACTTAACCCTTTCCAGATGTGACACCATACACATGACATCAGAGCGCTCCCACCCAATCATGCTAATGCTGATGTCACCATCACCACTCCTGATCTGAATGCAGTGGAGTTGAAAAATGCTGACTCAATGTTGAAAAAAACCCTCCAAAATTATTACTTTTAAGAAGGTGAAGACCAGATTTATATACATCTGTTGGTGGAAGTCTGCTTTGAATTACCTTTTGTGTTTATGATAATCAGTAAAGTTTTCTGCAAATGGCTTAGACTTCCAGGCAATTTGTTTCTTAAAGAAAATGGCAGAAAACTTGTGGCAGGACTGTGTGGTGAATGAGTTCGACAGAAATGCGGCACACAGTGGGAACCAAACTTCAATGGACAGTGGGAATTTTTTGGTTATTCTGGCTCTGTTGGCAGTGTGTATCACTGGATCTGAATCCGATTGGACATCGTACTTGCCAAAGGCTGCCAAAGGCGGCTGCAGAACAGGCCTGATCGAATTTCATCAAAGATACTCTGCGCGTCTTGTGATGTCCGAGCATCTCAGACTTCAAGCAGTTCTTACACACAAGGGAGATGCGACTGAATATTGAAAATACTTCTGTGTCCTGCATAATGATAAACTGTCTCATATTTCTTGATGCACTTGAAAATTGAGGGACTATGTACAGATTTTCATCTTTTTGAAACGGTTCATCAGACATGGATGAAAACAGCCCTAAATTAAAGGTGACAGCCTGCATTTCAACTTCATTGTCACTGTATCATATCAAATTCAAAGTTAGAGCACAGAACCAGAATAATAAATCCATCACTGTCCAATTAATTATGGAGCTCACTGTACATTAGTTTAAATTAGCTGCAAGTTTGCCGCACGTAATTCACTTTGCTGAAGTTACGAAACTGCAAGGCCCTACCCTCCGGGACGCACGGCTGGAAATCACAGGAAATGTGCAGAAGTGTGTGGTTACATAACAGCATCTGGTGACGGAGCTTCGCTCACTTAGAGCCAAGCAAACCGGACTGTCGCTTTGATTCTCGTAAAGCTGAGAGACAGACAGGGCCGAGATAATCTTGTCATCTGAATGGTCTCATAACAGCTTGCGTCACAGAGAGGATTCACACCAATTTACTTTTGTATAATAATAATGTTCTGTTTACATTTCTGTATTTTAAGAGGCAAATTTTTATCATCAGAATTTTGTTTTACAGTTAGCACATTTTAGAAATGGGTTTCTAATCCCTTAAAATCCTTAGTTGGGTTTCAGTGAAGGATTGTTCATAATCTGACACTGTTCCAGCCTTTATAATGGCCCGCTTGTCTAGATTCACAGCGAGTTTCCATCGCGGGAAAACCGAGCGCTCCACGGGGAGACTTACAGACACATTTTAATTTTAGTTCAGCCTTCATTACCAAACTTTGCAAGATGGAACTTGCAGCCCTTAATAAGCCAAGGAGAAATTATATTTGCATGAATGGGTATATCATCACACGGCTATTGTAAGGCGCTGAGCGGATTGCCGCGCTAAAAGTAATCTCGCTCACAGGAGACAGTACCAGGCTGGACATGCACAGAGCTAAGAGACAGCGATGCAGTTGATTCTACACGCTTTACAATGTCGCCTCCTCTAAAACCATATACAGCTCTTTATTCCATTTGGAAGCGTTCAGGCATGAGACTGCCATGATAGTGATTTCTTTGACGAGATTTCATAATTGAATGCGCGTGGAGTTTTGGGTTTACGCACCGGCAGATGTGCGTAATATGCAAGACACAAGAACAATCGACACACTTGCATGCACACTGACACTCACACGCCACCGACTCTAAAGCTTCACAGCATCTGTTCGATACCCTCTGTCACCGCAGTCGGCTGTGAGAGAAGGTTCCAGGCTCCGACGCCCTCTCTGAAACTTCCTCCCACGCCAACACCTGTCAGACATGTCTCGTTTCTCCTCAGTCTGTCGGCCAAACAGGTGGTGTAAGAAACGAGCTTGGCACAGAGGAAGCCAAGGCTAAAGTGTTTCTTTAAGATTGTCTGATTACCGTCTTTCTCGCCTCTAATAGGGATGGTACGGATATAGTTTTTTTGGGAAGGGGTAATTGGGTATTATCCAACAGCATTACAACCATTAATTTACTGGGCCGGCGGTTTCGGTTGTTTTGCACATGTATGTTGAGGGAGACTAGGCAGTGGGGGCGGGGCAGGGTGAGCATCTGTCGTTAGCAGCTAGCTCCAAGCCCCACGATATCAAAACATGCTAAACTCAAATTCTGACTCCACTATATGTAAAATACAAGGACAGTGGAGATGTAAACACATGGAGCCGCTTCGCTGAGGTCTAGTGGAGATGTTGAGTCAGCCTGAACCAGGACAGCCCATCCGCCCAAAGGGCTCAAGCATTTTATTGCCTCATTGCTGACCAAACAAATCAAACAAATTTCAACAACGAGAGTTGGGCAGCTCAATTGGGCGAAACAGGTGAGCAGAGTAAACTGTATCGGCATTTCCTTCAATTAATTTATTACTGAGTTACCACAAAAACCAGCTGACGCAGCGGCCTAGCAGGACCAGTTTTGGCTCACTCTGCTGTTGCTCTTCCATCCCATAGATTGTGATGACTCTGGACAGGCACACCTCATTCGACAGTACAGTAGCTATAGATCTTGCTGAGCTGCTGTTGGAATCAAGCTTGACCAGCCCAGTTACAGTTCAGTCAACCAACTGATGTAAACATATTTAATGATACAACCATATATATAAAATAAATGATGGTTGTGGCGTCTAGGCTCTGATCTCATCATTGCCAGCGAGCCCAGGGAGTATCAATGGGGATCTTACAATCCCCACAGACCTATAACTATAGCCTACAGGAGGGTGCTGAGGTCGAGGTGAAAGGAAATCCGCAGCAGTAGTGTAGCTAGCTTGATAGCTAGTAGCGTAGCCTAGGTTGAATGCTTTGTTGGTGTAAACAGACTACCATACTGGGGTAAAGCTTAGTCGTGGCTGACTTGATCGATGTGGGTCATGTGACGGCAGTGAGAATCATGTTGCTGCCTGAACCAGCTCACTGGTTTGCTTCTTATTTCACTGAAGTTTGATTTGTTCGTCTCTGTTTGATTAAGCCTTGTTTTCCTCCATAGTCTTGATGACCTTTAGTGACAAAGAGGGCTTGGACTTACTAGCTTTAGGTCTGAGGCTGGGTTGGTTTGCATTGCCACCTCGAGTGAAGTGAAGCAAATGTACATAAAATCATGATTTCTCAGAAGTAAAACCTGACCTCTACTTCATCCTATGAAAACGTGCAATAGTGTCTGCTCTGAGTTAAGCAAACAGACAGAAATGTCTTGTGCGGGATGGTGTATAACAGGCATTCCCAAACTCGGTCCTGGGGCCTCCCTGTGTGCTGGTTTTTGTCCCAACCATAATTGCCATCATAGGACTTTAACAAGCCATTAATTTGTTCAATTTGGGTGCATTTTGTGTTTAAATATATTATTTGCTGTTATAAGCCAAATTTTAATAAATATCCATTTGTGTCACGAAGAATAAAAGACCAAATAAAAGACCCTTGCATATTAAGTCTTTTTTATTTCTGTGTGGTAATAACATTTCAGGTTTCATAATTTCAGGTAATAACATATTTAAACAGATCAAATCAGGTACTGAGTAAATCAGTAACCTACAAATCAAGTCGCTGAAGACAGGTGCTTAGAGTTCTTTCAGAATAATTTGCTTGCACTCAATCACGAAAACATAACATAAAACAGGTTTGACTGTCATTTGGTCATTTAGTAAATTGTTAGTTTTTGCAACCATGTGCCCACAGTTTCACCAATTAGGGACCCATTGATTTTTTTCCTTTGATTGGGTACATTTTTTCCCTCTTTATATGCAGTTGTTACTCATATATTGCAATGTGGATGCGGAATTTATTCCTCACTGTTAGTATGCATTATCTGTGAAAATATTGTTTGTTAACAGAGGATAAATTGCTGCTCTGAACAAAAATGCACCTAATTAAGACAAATTAACAGCTTGTTAAAATCCTATGATAGCAAACCAGGGTGGAGCAAAAACCAGCGGACACAGGGAGGCCCCAAGACTGAGTTAGGGACCCCTGGTGTATAACCTACTCTCTACCCGGTGTTGGTTTAATTTAAAAAATCCCTACGTGAGGTTCTAGTTGAAAAAACCCGGACGAGCCCCCAATCTCTCGGATCCGAAGAATAAGCTCATATTACAGTAACATGGGATGTGTCCAAAACCAAGGAACTTCCCCCACCTCCACAACATTTCCAGACTGCCTTTGTTCTGCTGTTCACTTGGAAGTGTACTGCTGGCAAAAACAGCTAACTGTAAAATAATTAGTCACTTCACTTTTTAATAATGTGCCGATGGGGCGAAATATTACTTCTGAGACACTGCCAAGCCGGAAGGGTACAATAAACAGCCTTTCTGTACGATATTAAGAGTCCAGAATTGCCTTGGATATTAACTGAAGGATATTAGGAGCTCACCTCACACTTAGTTTCCTTCCAGAGAGTCAAAAGATGGGACAAAATTCAGGAGCCAAATGTTTTATGACCCATTTTCAGCATAATCAAACCTGATTTTCACAAGATTTTGCACGACTAAGAATGCATGGAAATCTTATACCAGGAGCATTGACCCATGAAATTAATCAAGATCCATAGTTTAAAAAAAATGGAGTGGTAGCTTGGAGGTCGGCGCAGGGATGCATTTCCATATTTACCGCATAGTACACCAATGAATGGATGCGTGGATGAAAAATTAGATTCATAATGCGTCTTTCCCCGTCGTTCGGAAGCTTCTACATCATTTAAAGCACTCCTCGTGCGGCCGTTTGATCATTTCCGCGCGGCTGTGTGGATATATCTGTTCATTAGCTGAGCAGGCACGCTTTATCTGGGGGGAAAAATGTCTCAGATACCCTCCACAAGGCTTAATATTTACCCTGTCATGACAAAATAAAGTATCGCGCGTTGGGACAAAGTAATGACAGAGCCCAACCCAATATTCTGGTCTGCTGCCTGAATACCAGCAAGTCCTGTAAACTACAGCTAGTCCTGCAGAATTAACCACTGCCGAAGAATTCAGATTTTCTTTTTTTTGGAATTTGGTGCTTTTGAAATCAATTGATTTCAATTGAAATGAATTCAAGTGCAAGTAGTCAAGAACATGCTAATAGTATATTAATGATCTTGCATCTAAAAAGGCCCGAAGAGATGGAATTCTTTTCAAGGTAAATATGGCCCTGACCCAGAGTACCAAAACAGCACTTAATTGGCTTTGGGTTGCTGCTTTAAGTATTTAAACCAAGCCTCAGACCATCAGCCACCCTGCAAAGCCCATCTCTCTCTCTCAAGGTTAATGCTTCGCCGGCTACAATCCGGGGGCTAATCTTATTTACAGTAAAACTGCTCAGGACACTTTGAAGTCTGATTAGAGTTGCCTTTCTGGGCGGAGCTTTAATCTGCCGTGATGTAAATCAACCAGGCTCAGCCATTTCACCCCCACCACCACCCCCTTGGGGGACACATCGATTCAATCTCTTCAGGATCGCTTGAGCAGCCATACTGGTGTGTGTACACCTTTTAAAGCGTTGTTGCCATTTTTTTGGGTTTTTTTTTTTTTATGTGTTGGATAGTCAGTGTTCTAGAATCACTGTGCCCATTGTTAGATCAAAGGAATGTTCAATTTGGAACATTCCACTCACACTTGTGATGTCACCACTAAACAGAGTTAACCCTTTGAGCGCCGGATACATTTTCAAGGAATTAAAAATGTAGTTATCCTGAGCTGTGGAAAACCCATCATGTGGCAACTTGTTTGTAGGGGAGCTCTTTTAAACAAGTTGCCACATGACAGGTTTTCAACAGCGCCTGATTTTGATATCTTCGCTGAAAGGGTTAAGCTTGCAGAACCCACTGACAGCACAAGCTGGGCTCCTCCAGCACAAAACCTAAAGCTTAAAGCTATTCTTACCCTTCTGGCATGCAGCACAGCACTTAGTAGAAATTTGAACATGAACAACTCCGCCTCCCTCCAAAGCCCCACCCTCCTCCACCCGCCTGACCTCTGAGGCTCCCCTCTTCCCCTGACGCCAGCGGTTAGAAAGTGAGCAGCGCAAACGAAGCTGCTTTCACACCGGACGCGAAACAAATTTTTTGTATGACAGATTACATTCAAAGTCAATGCAAAGACGCGAATTTTTCGCGTATTCGCGTCTTTACATTGAATTTGAATGTAATCTGTCGTACGAAAAATTCGTTTCGCGTCCGGTGTGAAAGCGTCTTGAAACGGAGCAATGGAGTCAGATTCAGAGGCACCGGTTAGGGAAAACTAACCAACAGTAATTACATGATATTCAATTCTATATGTGGCATAAAATAAAATGCCCTCGTAACGTCTGATGAACTAGAATTAACGTTAGTAACTGTAGCATTTCAGCGCATGTTTGTTTACAATCAGATGCTTCGTGTTTTTGCAGAATTCGTACATAATTTCTTGCAAAACTGCTGTCATAACGTCTTACCTCACGAGAATTGTCCCGGTAACGTTAGTCATTAAATCAGGACCTGCTTTGTCTCTACCGCTCTGCTGCTCTGCCAGAGAGGCGCGCGACTCACAAGCAGTGACAGCGGTAGGCAACTGGAAAGGGCACAGCAACAGATGACAGACAGGAAGCTTAGCGAATCATTTTATTCGGACCGAAGAAAATGATTGGTCAGACTTTTATCAGAAATATATAAGAATTGAATATTGATGAGTTTCAACACCTAGTGGATTTCTTTTACATTTTAGTGTGCCATACACTTATTAGGAGCATTTTAAGATTACAAAAGAAAAGTGTAAAAATGCCAGAACGGTAAGAATAGCTTTAATGAATGAATTGTGTCCCTACAATCTACCAACTCTGTCCTTTATTCCTGGTTTAGGCCCCAGTGCAGTCATGTGACCCACCACACCGTCCATCATTGCATTATCTCATCTGCCAAAAACCTCACCAGGACATTCCAGCATCCAATGGGCTAGAGGCTAGAACACACTCAGGACAGTTCACGGCAGTGATCACTCGCCATTTATTCACACATGTATACCTTGTGTGCACATTCGGGTCTCCAATTAACCTAAACCAATTAACCTTCTCACTGCCAGCTGACGATACCGCACCCTGTCCAGCACACTGAAATCATACAATTTCCCTTTTTTGCACAAAGCAACAGTATTTGGAAAGTGACACAGGTTCTGCTTTTTGTCTCTCTACTCCTGTGCAGTGGAATTGAAATGCTGCGTATGAATTTTAAGTGCAGCCTGACAGCAAGTAAACAGTAAACAGCGAGATATTTTTGCGAGTGAATGTACGCCACAGCATTCTTCCACCATGAGTCTTTCCGGTCAGAAACCGTGATGGGCGTGTATTTGAGTTAGTATGATGAGCCTGTGTTTCTGCAGGGCTGCAGTGTTGACGGGTGATGAATGGGCCGCACTGGAGGGTGGGCAAGTGCTATCGGCGGATTTAATGCAGTTGGCGGACGAGGCGCTAACCTTGAGTGAGCGAGCACGCAGTAATTTATTCCGGGACCCTCAGCCGGGCATTTATCTGTAACGTAAACACGTCGATTCGTCCGGGAGCTGGGCGGTGGGGACTGTAAATCAGCCCCAGGGCTTGGCCGCGGTGAGGAAGTATGAGCTCCAGTTAATCTCAGGCTCGGAGGAGTGCATTCAGATAAGGGCAGCCGCTGACGCTATAAACCGAAGCAGAGACGGGTAATAAACAGCTATTTCAATTAAGACAGCCTCCACTGTCAATTAATGACTTCACTAGCACAGATTAATTTGGATAATAGCCTGTACTCCAATTTCCTCACAGTGATTTTTTAAAATATTGTGAGTATTAATAGTAAATGGACTGAACTCAGATTTCAAATATAAAGCTTAAATTTCAGCTAAATTCAATTTTGTGAAGAAATTTTCAATACGAAGCTGCATTAAGTCCTGGACTCGGCGTAATCTTTGTCCGTGAAACTGGATCATCATTTATTTTTCTAGCATTTTAAGTTTAGTTAACCAGTGGAAATCAACAAAAAGCAGTGAAACGCATGCTTTATGTCTGGTGACAGTAAATAACATGACCCATTTTGTTTCTGATAACCCTTCTCACCCGCATATTACAGAAATAAATTCTATTGTCAGACAGGTCTGCGAGTATGTGGACAGAGACCGCATTTTAAAAGGTTGTGGTTCCGGTATAGTTCACTCGCTGTGGATCTAAATAGACCGTAAAGACTGCCAGCTTTAATTTGAATGAATTAAGACAAGGACGTAGGTTTAATGCTGGAATTGGTAGGGACATGTGATGCGAGCGCGCGAGCTGGAAAATTTTTCGTGAATCTGCAGTGCAGATTCTGCCTTTATCTGAAGTGCAGATACTGCCTTTACTGTATACAGATTATCCAAATGAGCTTTTCTCCATTTCTTTTTTAAATTATGCTACTCAAGGTACCTCCATAATTTTCATACAAAGATGCCACATACATAAACTTGCCACAACCTTAACTGACAGCTGCAAACCATCTCAGCGCACTGATGAAACCCGCTTAGATATACTAACCTAGACATTGATACCAAGTGACTGCACATAACTACATAAGCAAGCCAGCTCGCAATCCTCTCCATTAAGCATCTTAATATGCGTTAACGCGATTGCTGTGATAAAAGTTTCAAAATGGACCACCGACTATGAATTGGACAAGGCACAAACCGAGCGTTAATCGGACTGACTCATGTTAGATTTACGATTACGTGTTTCTTTCATTTCCCCCACTGAGCCAAAGTTGGTTGGGAGATTTTGTCTTTCAGAGGTTATATTTGCTGATCATTATGAAACTAACTTTAATGCTTTCCCTATAATTCCACAGGACAACTCATAATTATGACCTCACCTGTATCCCCAACAGCTTGTTGTGTTTCTCGAACTTGCTGCTGTGGTTCCTGCATATAAAATAATTAAAGGGGACCTAACATGCTGATCCTTCTTTTAATACATATTTTTCTAAACATTAGATACAGGGATTTTGCTGTACGTGATTTCATGAGCGTGATTTCCTCTCTGAACAGCTCCTCTCGAGATCTTAACGAGATCTGGGTAAAACCTGACATCAGGTTTTATTAGTACAGACCAAGCCAGAGCCAACCACTGCGCTGGACCTGCCCACACCGGCCCACAATTCTAGCAGGCACTAACAACGGCAGATCATGCTATGCCTTAGTAGCATCTACACTTTTAGAAATACAAAAGAAGAACCGCAGATCATTTGAGGTGCAACTTTGTCAGTATCTCTCCCAAAGCTACTTGTCCGTTTACTTTTGGATGCGAAAAAAACAAATATTTCCCTTCCAAAAGACGATGCCACCAGAAATCAGCAGGTAGCTTTTTTGGTTTGCTAGCATCAATCAGCCACGGCCAAAGGGAACGTTAGCCGTTTGTGCTCACCATTTCACCAAAGACAGCTTTGACAATAAAGGATATTTCGACACCAGATAAGCGTTTCAGCTGCTTCTCAAACCTGAAGCAGTTGCATCAATCAAGCGCTTGGAGCCACAAGCGGTATGTAACCATTTAACAGCAAATAATGTAAGTGAAGCTAACGTGTTACGGGTGGCTAGCAGGACTGCTAGCGATAGTTAGCACTAACAACTGGCCTCAAACGCAGGCTTTGTAAAATATCGGAAGAAGAAAGCCTGTATCTGTCGCGAGTGTCCATGACTCACAGACACAGAAGCTGTAAGTTACTTTTACTGCATAAGCCAACCTGACATGATGGCCAGTTGATTGTGGCTGCAGCACAGTGGCTAATGTAGCCAAATTACTGTTCCTAATGTTTGTGTCCTAATTATGCAAGAGTGATATCAGGGGAAATTCTACAGAAGGTGTGTGAACATAAACCTCATTTGAAGCTAACTTTTAATACTTGTTTGTAATTTGGATGCTTGGTACAACTGTTCACAGTAACAGAACTTGGTGTCTGTAAAACCTGCATTGCAAGGGTTTGTCTCTGGTTATGACCACTCAGTTACCAGCTACTGCATGTTAGTTTGCGTGTCGTGCTAATTAAAAATGCTACTGGTTAACGCATATGCAGTAATTCTGATCGGTATACTTGTGTTACTTCGGTAAGCATCAATGTGGCAGTTTCATCATAATGTTTCCCGATTGTAGCCACTACAGTTAGTGATCGCTTCACATCCATGACCGGGATCAGCCGGATACTTCACAAATGTCTGAGCAAGCTCTCTGGTGCTACCATGAAAGCAATGCAAAACTCTGCAGGTTTACAAATTATTTCTCTGCACTACCTTGACATAATTTCATCCCCATTTAGAAATAGTTGTGGCTAATAAAAAGCCGAAAAAGGCGGAGATTAAATAGGTAATCCTGAAGAAGTGATCAATTTGCTAGCTCCACATAAGCAACTTGTCCGCACTAACGGAACTTATGATCTGCAAAACCTGTATTATGTTCATTACATAACCAAACTCTCTCCAGCCGTCGCGTACTATCCATAAAGCTGCTTTCACATCAGACATGAAAGGAATTTTTCACTGGACAGATTAGCCTACATTCAAAGTTAAAGCAAAAAACGTGAACACACGTTATGGGCAAGTCAAGCAGCTTTCACACTGGACGGGAAAAATTTTTTGCGCACCAGATTAGCTACATTCAAAGTCAATGAAAAGACGCAAATACAGGCGTTATAGGTGCGTTAAGCAGCTTTCACACTGAACGCGAAACAAATTTTTTCGCGCGACAGATTACATTCAAAGTCATGACCTCTTATCAGCTACTGCGTGTTAGTTCGCGTGCTCTGCTAATTAAAAATGCTCTTAGTTAATTTATCTGCAGCAATTATGATCGGTATGCTTGTATTACTTTGGCAAGCATCAGTGTAGCAGCTTCATCATAACATTGCCTGATTGTAGCCACTATAGTTGAAGCTAACCAGAGAGGTGCTGAGTGTCTGCAGAGTTGGGCTGCAGTTAGACCAGACGTAGATTTTGCAGAGCTTGGCTGCATTTCTGGGTGCTTATGAAATGATCGCTTTACTTATCCATGACCAGGATAAGCCTGATACATCTCCAATGGCTGGGCAAGTTCTCTGATACTACTGGTGAGAGCAATAGGGAAGCGCACAGGCAAACGTGTTCGGTATAACAAACGCTGCATTACCATCGATTGAATATTGAATTCTTTCCTGTAAGCGTTATCGATTCGCTAGCTCCACATAAGCAACGGTTCACGAAGACGAGACTTACGGTCTGTAAAACCTGGATTATGTTCATGACATGACCGGAGCTCTGTCAAGCTTTCGCACGCTATCCATAATGCGCCCATTTTCTGGGAGGAAAAGCTGGTCATTCCGAAGCAATAAGTAAACCATGTCACATTTCAGCCTTCGTTTGAGATTGGTATGGACACGTCCATACGGTGCAAACAAAATTCTACTCCATTGAATTAAGATCAATATCAAGTCAAGCCTGTAGCAATCAGACCCAAAAAAACTTCTGTCACTGTCCAATGTATGTACGGACCTGAGGAACATTTGGCGGGCAGCAGACCTGGCTTTCTAACGGCGAGAGAGATGATTGCGCTTGAGTGGTGGCAGTCGTCTTGACTCAGCTGTCGAGACTGATGTAACGCCTTTGTGATCTCTACAGAGCCTCACTCCATAAAGCAATAAGGTTCTTGTCTTTGATAAATAAAAAGCGCCACAGCTCTTAAATGTATGAAGAGTGAGTCCTTTGTTTATCTCATCAGCTTCAATAAGCAATGAGTGGCAGAAATCGTGCTTTTCAGGGAGGTTATTCCAGCCAGCAGCTGAAGCTGGACTCTGGATAGAAGCAGCTTCTGTTCTGGCTGGATACCATCTGGAGTTGGGTGAAAGGCTCCGTCTCGGCAGCTGAGCAGAGACATATTATTTCTTGCTCGGTTGCCATCTCAACATTGAGTGGCCAGCGTAAGGGTTTTCAAAACCAGCTGGACAAGCTGACAAACAGGCCGGAGCCGATCTGGAGTTTCCAAAAATGTTCTGCATCAATCCATTTGTTTTTTTTATATTTAAAGGGACAATCCATGCTACATGCTAACGCTGCAATGACAATGAATGAAAGTCAATATACAACTTGTTAATAAGCTTTTTTTTGCCTCGGTCCACTGACTTCCACTCATTGTAATGATCAGGTTAAACAGTAGCATGGGGTGTCCCTTTAATGTAGTATTTTCTCATCTAGCGTGATGTACACTGCAAACATCTTTACTGCCTGTGAAGTACCCCTGAAAATGGGGGTGAGAGAAATACAGGACAACAGACCTGGTTCTCAATCAAATGTATTATGATTTTACGAAGACATACAGTATTTGAACATTCACAGGATTTGCATAGTGAGGTTACATCCCCATGTATTATTTCATAAATTCAGCTTATTACTGGGTATTACAATATTGTACAAACCTTGTGCGATAGTATTAAAAATAGAGTAGCAGACAACAGTAAAAAGATGTATTCAAGCCAGCAACCAGTAAAACATTGTACTTCTACACAAACACCTTGAGCTATCATAGCCACACACATACCGTTTGCACCACAGACTGTATAAAAAGATGGACGAAGCTACCATGACGTCACCCATTGGTTTCAGCATACCATAAAGGAAGTCTTGATTTTGGCAATTTGAATTGCGCCATTTTCTCATTTTGAAACTGGATGTGATTTGAGTATTGAAGATCCGGGGAGGACCGTGGCTCTGGATCGGACCGGATCGGACGAGGACCAGAGGATAGCCACGCCCCTAAAGTATATTCTGGCTTTATCCTTTTTTCTAGTCTATATGGGACCATAATTTACAAAAATGAACATCATGATATATCGAAGGAGACTTGCTATAGCTACCATAAAATAATGTGAATAATCATTATTTAAATGAAAAATCAGGTGGGAAAGTAGGGTCATTCTCTCATAGAACTTCTTTCTGCAACCACCGATGTTGCCATCTGCTGGCCATTAAAGAGAATGCAATTTACAGAATTTCCGCATGGACTTCTTTTTTCAAACCAGGGTGCTGCATCCATCTTTTTATACAGTCTATGGCTGAATCCAAATCTCCACCGTCTGGACTTGCAGACAGAGCCTCACGGACTTCCGTCGTACGTAATGTGACGTCTTCACCATCATCACGTAAAGTCTGCAAGAGCAGTGGTCTGCAGCATAATAAAATGAGCTGATAGACAGGCTTCGAGTCTGTTTCACTCGTTTCCGTGCAAATGCATATTGATAACCTGTGTAGCCTGTATTTCTGTATGATGATGTTGAATTTTATATCTGGACTACGTAATTCAAGTAGTGTTTTAATTATAAATTTCTAATTAGTTCATGTGGTTTTGTGTGATGTGAATGTGCTTTTCTTCTGTCAGCAATTTGGAAAAATTAAAACGTTACGTCCGTATTGCAATGTATTATGAGTAATTACACTTGTGAAATCTGCTGAAGTCTGCACCCCAAGCAGACTCTCTGGAAGTCTGCAAAGAGTCCGCTTAAGGTCCCTTGTGGACTGGATCCATTGAGGATTTGGACAGCCCTCAGCACTCCCAGACTTCCCGTGGACGCACCCGCAAAGTCTGCGAGTCTGCTAGTACGGAGAAGTGCGGATATTTGGATTCAGCCTTTGGTTGGCACTGGCACACACATACAAGCACAGACAGGAGGGGTGGTAATTATCACGCGCACACATGCACGCGCTCACATCAGTCAAACAAACATTCGGCGCGAACTGTAATGTTACCTTTACCCAATTGGCTTGTGGCACATCAGCCTACTGGTGATTTTCTTCATCAATATAACTCCAATACAACGAATATATATTACTACATAAACGCACAGTCTTCATCAACTAGATTTCACCATGGATTACCTTTTATAACACAGAATAAACATATCTGAAACATTAATAATGATTGGTATGTTCGCTTGTGGTACAGCCGTTAGCGGCTATTTGAGCTAAATATGATAATGTTAACTAGCTAGGTACTACCGTTTCGGCGAACGGAATTAATGACCATCACCCGCTAACATAAATTAAGGCATTTGTTTGTAGTACAGCGAACATAAGCAACAAATCAAATCGATTGAAACATTCACCGGCAACAATGCCGCTAAAGTTAGTAGCTAGTGCGGCCAACTATTTTTCTGTTAGACTAACTAGCAAATCAGCATTAGCACGCGATTACGTCGCGACTAATTACATTACATTTTGACATTGTTAATACTTTATGGATCCTCATCTACGGTATGCGTCTATCAGTTACATTACACCAACCAAACCCATTAACTATAAACATCTATTTTCTTATCTTTTCACCTGAAAAATAGGGTAAGAAAACACAGGACAACAGATCTGGTTTTCAATCCGATGTGAACACAGAGCAGCATCCTTGGCTCCCCTTAAACCTCCCCAGGCGTAAGCAATCAATTCAGTCCTAGCCGATCGTTCCCCATGTAGATCGCAAGTGGCGTTAGTCAGTGGATTACAAGTAACGAAAAAAAATAAATGTCAAGAGATGTGCAGGTTAATGTAATCAACATCAAAAATATATACAAATTTAGTTACCCAGCAGCTAGCTTGCCCTCTTATCAATGAACCATTAGCTAAAACTTATGATCGACATTCAACGTCACACCTGCCCACTTAAAACACCTTCTTCAAGGTCCACAATGTGGACATTCAGATTTGTAACCTCTGAGCTCAAAGCACAGTCGGTCTCATGGTGTTTGACTTGAGTGCGGTGTTCCTGTCATCATTTTGCCGGATCATTTCACTGGAAGTTAGGATATGTTTCCAACTGAGCGTCATCATTTCACTGCTGTGACACCAAGTTTTGATAGTGCAACGTCATTACAGTAGATAATTGGTCATAGACATTAATCGGTCTCCTGATTTGATATATCAAAGTGCTATACATCCTGTAAAATTTGGAATTCTTAGAAATTATATTGCATTAAACTCTAGGGAAATGTAAACCAAGAGAGGGTAATATTGCTTCTAACAAATATTACAGACATTATAGGACTGCTGGCATGCTGTTAACTAGGGGACACTCAGGTAAATATAAGTACAAAAGTTTTCCAGCACAAACCCCTTTGAGGATCCCGTTGCCACAAAAATTAAATTCACTTCTTTCTGCTGGACTGAATCCCCAGTATGTTTTCATTCAATATTAAAATGACTCTCCACAGATTTTAGAACAGATTTTAAAAGCTTCTCGCTCATGTGTGGGCGCAGTCTCTTCAGAAATGAAATGTCACGTTACCGTTAGAATGTGGTGGCGAGGCGGGCACTGAACACGGGTTTCGGGAGGAGAGTGAAAGGAGTTTTTGTGAAAACAAAGGCAGGGGTGACAGGGGCGACCCAGAGAGGACGGGCGGCTCTCGTCGCTGTAATCAAGTAATTATCTGCTCATCGTGAAGGGATGTGGGAACGGGTGCATGTATGTGTGTGAGCGCGCCTGCACTTTCCTGACTAAAGAAAAGGTTGTGCGGATCTTTGCATGCATGTGTGTTTATTCAAGTGTATTGGTGCGAATAAATTGCAGGTTGGGTGTGTGTGTGTGTGAATGTCAGGATGTGTGCAAGTTTGCAAATTTACGCGTGCGTGTATTTTACGCATGTGCATGCAAGTGAACTCAATGTGCTTGCAAAAGTTCACCCTGTGACCTGAGTGTATGTGCATGTACATGCATGCCTGTGTGTTAGTGTAATTACATGTGCGTTCATTACGTGCAACATTATATATGCGTAATGTTTAAGTGTACGGCGTGATTGCACGTTTTAGGCATGTGCATTTGTCATATGCGCCCGAGTATGAGTATGTGTGTGAGAGATTGTTTCTGCACATCAGGCTCGTAGCAGCCAGCCTCTCTGGTGTTCGCGAGCCCTACACAGACACACACACACACACACACACACACAAACACACACTGCCAGAGATACAGCGCATCTGATTACAGACAGCAGGACATTAATCTTCTCATCGCCCAATGAGAGAGGGGCACGCTGCGGGGGGCAGGGCCAGAGCAGGCGCTAAGCTAGGGGCAGCACCGCCATTCAACTGTTGCGTGGCGAGACTCGGCCTTTGGGGCCTGAGATTACAGAATTTCCACCGCAGGACGACTGCTCGGGTCCTTGGGCCCCTACACTTTCACAGCTCACGGTCGCCAGGCTGGCGATGTCATCGATTCAATCCATAATCTGAGCCCCAGTCCACCAACCAAAAGGCCGATACGGTCAACATGGGTGACTAAGGTTGTGTTGGGGGTGGAGTGAATCAGGGTGTTTCCATATCTCTGAAATAATTGCCATCATTCATCGATAATATGGATATCGATCGCGATTTGATGGCAACTTAATATGAGGACGCACTGAGGCAGTGTTAAGATCTACTCGTGTTGACATGCATTGATCTGCGATGAAAGGGCTTATAGATCATCTCACGGCGGGGTCCATTAAATGGACGCGGTCCCTTAGGACTCAGCAACAGGCCCAAGCCTCCACAGTAGAGAGACTGAATACATTAACATGCTGGCTCAGTCTTTTTTGGCAGCTGGAGGCGCATTGCAATAACGCGAACGCTGCAGCTTTTGTGAAGCCAGTTTCTCTGTGATTGATACCTCCTCGCTCAACGTCCTGCGCAGCTGATCCAGCTAAACACCTCACCGCACGACCCCACTGGCACTGCAGTCCTTCCCGAGTTTTCTCACAAAGAGCAAAGCAAACACAAACCTTTTCTTCGACAAATATGATACATCTCCTAATGAAATAAATTGCACTCAGTGCTGGATACCACTCCGCGTTCCTGTCAAGTGGGAATGGCCAATCTTTGACCGATAAAAGATGAAGTCAAACTTGGACCTGTGACCTTGACATCAAATAGGCTTCTGGAGACGCCCAATGTGCATAACCTGTTTAAATTTGAGAGCTGTCCCAGCAACAGGTTAGCAGCGAGAGCAGTAACAAGTAGTGGGAAGATGGACAGACAGATGGACAGATGTACGGAGGAGGGGATGACGATACTACATCGCCTAGAAGCGCCGAGAGGGTGAAAAAGCACCAGCAAACAAATAAGTTGGCGGCTTTATAACAGTACATTCAGTTATCTGCACCAATCTGGCTGCTTTTACATCTTTTGGGACTTTTGATAAACAGGATGACATGAATGAAGACCTCCAGTACTGGCAGGAGGGTGGAATTATCATTCTCTACAGTGCATAATATTTCAATGATCAAGTAAACATTAGCATTCCATGTTTCAAGAACCTCTGGAACGACCCTTCCAGAATAGCTGCCAGCTCCCTTCCTGAAGACAAACTACCCCAGACATCTGCCCAGGGCTGCAGGAATGTATTGATCCATGTACTCAGTGTTATAAAGAAGAAAAAGGACATAATTTGAGGCATTAGGCTCCCCTAATCTGTGCTAATTCTGTCAGCAGGCGCTTCGCAATTACGCACTGAGTGTTCTGCACAAAGGGACATTTGTGCCACGATAAGATTTACACTCTAATGCAGAATGATAATTTGATGAAATATTTATCATAGAGCTTTTGGTTTTTTGGAAGTTCTTAAGAGATCTTGCTGGTAATCATAATTGAAAATGAGGTCTTTGAGAATTCTGGCCTTATGATTCAAACACGATCAGAGCGACGCTGACGGGGCTTATGTCGTTCTCTCTTGCAAGGAGCAAAAAAAGGAAAGGAACTTCCTTCATTTAAATTTTGGATCTCCAGTCCCACTCGAATCTGGAATGTCTAATCAACTATTTACAGGTATGCTCATACTTAAGTCGCCTGGCCATCTCAGGAGAAAGCTGATAGTTTATGGTTCTCCTCAGAAACATGTGCCTGTCGGCGGCCCAGAAACATGCGCCTGTCAGTCGCCACTTCTTTTCAGCTGTGGTCAGAGACATCACATACACTGAACTCGGCCGGAGGAAACCAGAATATAAGCTTGTTCAGAGGGCAACGCACAAACAGCCGGAGGGCCAAAGGAAGGTGCTTCAGCTATGCAAGACCAAAATGGACTCCCTCTCTCCTATAGCCCTGGGCAATGCAAAACCAGCACGGTTGGCAGTCAGCACTGACCTGGCCAGATTTTATCGAAGGCTGTGGTGGTCATCCTTACGCTGCAAGTGGCATCTTTTGAGAACGGCAGCCAAGCAGCCCAGCAAAGGAATTTTTAAGGGCCTAAATTATAGCATATCATCTCCCTCCAGCCAATAGCTACTATGTTTCTCTGCCCCCAGCCAATAACTACTCACTTCCTCTCTCTTCAGCCAATAGCTCTTTCCCTCTCTTTCCAGCCAATAGAGCCCATCATCCCATCTCCAGGCAACAGTTCTTCCCTCCTCCTCCCTCCAAACACACTGTAAATACCTCTTTTTCTTTCTCTCCCTTTTTTTACTGCTTCCACTTGGTGTTAAGGCTTAAATACTCATGAGCGCGACAGGTGTGAGACATCAGTCCGCAGGGGAGTCAGATTCTGGTTTGTGTCGACACGGCAGAATGTAATCCCATTCCATCGCTGCTGAGCACCGGCTGTCAACAACCCTGAGGAGAGATGCGCTCAAGCCTTCGGAGAACCGCATGAATCATTGATCGAATCCAGCCACCCTTCCCTTTCAAAGTTCTCTCTTCTTAACATGCTGGGAGCCCAGCTTTATTGAAAGTTTAATGTGGGACATTAATATGTGACTTGGGCGTGAGACTCTGTCCAGGACGGACTGGGGACTTTTACAGTCCAGGTGACCAAATTCCCAAAGTGCTTTACTAACCTCAGGAGAACTGCCAGGCTGCTGATTTTATGAACAGAGACAAGTTGGCAAACAACCGTGCCTAGAAACATATTGAATCACATTTTATATCGGAGCAGGGAGAAACACTGACCCTAAAGAGGCATGTACACACAATTCGTAGTTGGCGGAGCCCGAGGTGAATGTTCAGTCTATAATCTCTGGAGATGACAGCTAGTTCCCAGTCATCACCGAGAGGCAGGAAAGAAAAGGTGGGATAGATGTTTAAGCTTACCTAGCAACCTCACTCCCTGGCTAACGAAGCAGAGGAGAATAATATTCTGTCAGGCCGAACTCCCGTGTTGGACGTGTTAAGACTCGAAAATCACAACAAAGAAAACCAGCAATGACAACTTAAACAAATTTATTCTGCACTGAATAAAAAAAAAAACCTCTACAAATAATCCACTGTTTAATCCTATAATAACACACTAATACAACTATGTAACTCTGTTGCCAAAACAAAAACTCTGACCAAAATCACAGCATTTATTTAGACTAGCAACATTCTGGAAAGATCTACAGGATTCCTGGGTAATCCCACGCCCTCCTGACAGGAAGATGCCAGTAGCTTCTAGAAAGCACTAGTCTATTTCAAAGAAGTGATATTACATCAGATCATGTTTTGCTACAGACACACCACCAGAGGGTGCTGATGAACAAAATAAATAGCCTACTAGCAAGGCAGCAAAACAGCATGTAACAAATCTCCATTTACAAATGATATACAGTGCTTTACATAAAATACTCATACATAACAGAAGACCGCGAGGGGACCCTGAAAACACAGTCAAACAGAAATGACCGCTTTGATGAAATTGCCGTAGCAGAGGACAACTCCACTGGCCGCAAGCCGTTATTAAGTCCCGCTAGTTCCAATCAGCTTTGATTGCGACATTCTCTTTTGGCTACAGCAGAGACTGCGGGGTAAAGAAAATCATTATCATCTCCAAAAGTGATCAGGAAAGAGGGACCAACAATCCACCAATTCTTTTTTATTTTCCCTCTCTCTGAAAGGTCCCCCAGCCGAACCCCACCCCGGGCAGTGAATTTAAATGGGAATATGGGGGTAGTCAGGAGCTGGAGTACTGAGCGTAGTGTACATTAGTGTAGTGTACGTCCGTAAGATGGGCTGAGAGACTCGGCTGGGGCTTTCAGAGTGTGTCACAGGTGTTCATGTTAAAAATAAGACACTCCAGCGAAGGGCCGAACAACGGAGGGGAAACAACGCAGATCAACCCATACGCTTTCATGAGAGGAGAGCAACTGCAGAACAGAACCGCGGTTTCCTGTCGATTAAAGTGCATCTTCGCATCCTCCGTGAGGCTCGACTCTTTAGTTTTAGTCTCTTTAGTTTCTGATACAATGGCGTTAAGCCTCAGGTGTGCTATTCGTTTTGTATTTCTCTCGAGGCTTGATTACCGCACCACACAACTCTGGCCCAGATTCAAGATGCGCTCTCTTCTCTACGTTCCATGTAAATGTGGAAAAAAAAGAATAGCTTGCCGAAATTGTTTTGTTAAAGCTGCCAAACTGTTATGCTAGTTATGGAGACACTAGCTTTTTGAAAATAACTCAGAATGCTCAGAGTATTGGCGAGAGATATCTCTGGATATTAGATTAAGTAAAGCAAATAAAAACATTGATAAATACAATGCAGAAATATGACAAAAAAGTAATATCAAACTAATAATGCAATTGCATTTCATTCTCATTTGCACTATCGGCCAGTTTACCAGTGCAGATTGCGCCTTGTCCTCGACTTTATATTAAAACGCAGTTCAGGTGTTACCTGTGTCTGTGAAACTGGCCCATCATGTTATGTATTTCAGTTAAGGGAAAATCCCGACATAAGCAAAGCCTTATTCCAAATTTAACACTACAAATCAGAGCCTCTTTTTGTGAGATATATGATGCAAAGTCTAACCATTTATTAATAGGCCTTTTCCACGCCTCATTCACTAAGAGTTATCTTGCTCGTGACGGCACCTAATTTCCTCATTGCAATTTCATTAGCAGCAGATCAATAACAACCAAGTCAAATGAATCTTCTTTTATAAATGAAACCATGGGAAGAGATATTTATCACAGTTTAACACAGCACGGATTCTTTGTGTAGACATACGACGGGGAAAATTACTTTCTGCACCATCAAGCAAATGAAGCCACTCCGTCTTACCACTGACACATTTGTTCACACAGATTAAAAACGCTCAAAATTCTCAATGAACATTATCAACCAAAACAAAAGATCACAGAGTAGATAATCTAGTCTGTTGAGATAATTTAGTCTGTCAACTCCAGTCATTTTGAAGCTGTGTGTAGTCTTACAGGCTCGATAAAAATTTTTGTTGATAAAAAACCTCAGCAGTCTGGCCCTTGAGAAAGGCACTCAACCCCAGAGCTGCTCCAGGTTCTATACGCCAGTTTTTCTCTCTCAGCATCCCACTGCACACCTCCCTTCTCTGGAATCTCTCCCAGACAGTCCTTGAAAAATATAAATATGTTCTCAATGGAGTTCCCCTGGTTAAATAAAGGTTATTAAAAACTTGCCTCCACTGAAAGGGGGTCACACCATAATTATTACTCCAGGCTGCTTTTGTGGTTTTACTTCCTGGCGGTGCAAAAGTCAAGCTCCCTCGATTAATACAGCATTCATTCAGTCTCTTCACCAGCACATGACCTGTAGCTGCATATCACACTATTCTCTCTCATTCTAAACGTATTAGTCACGGCAGTATGCATTTCTCTGGGGGGGCAAAAACTCTACTGCAGTAACACAATGATCAAATTCAAATAGCATGCTAATGTGCAGTATAGTTCACCAGCCCAGCCGAGGCGAGACTGATAGAAACGGCTTGAAATAGCTATTCTGGGTCAATCTCAAGGCCCACAGACCCCACTGACTGGCCAATAGGTCATTACGGTGCTAAAGGCCGGATCAATAGCTTTAAGGCCACTTAATCCATGGAGCAGGTGAATTCATCAAACTGAGGAGGGGACGAGGACCTTCCACCCAGTTGCCATAAGCGCTTTACTTATTAGATAAGTGACCATGGATTACTGCAAACCCTGCTGGTCAATTTCATAGACCGATATGCTGCAGAGACAGTAAAGGATTTTATTAGTGCCCACCCACTTAAACCAAAATAAGAGGCATTATTATTGTGTGCCATTTAACATATGCGTTGTACAGCATTACAGTTTAGGCCAGTGTTATGATTAAAAATGGACTGACAAAGTCTTAAAGGGTTACTTGTCCAGCCTTATCTAGCTAATTTTAATGTTTTGGCTGCCTTCACCTAAATAAATCAGGATAGGACTGGTCGTTTTGCTTATCAGAATAGCATCGTGAGGCATTCTGTTCTTCTGAAAATGCATTTACCTAAAGACACTACGGAAATCATGGTTCTCTTTGGTTCAAAATGCTGTGGAACCATATAATGTTGGAACACAAGAATATGTTAATAAGGCATTGTGTAGGTATGTGCTGAGTAAAATTACATTATCGTGGCCCTGAGTCCCTCTGAATCTGTTTTACATTGAGCATAGGACACAGATAAGTGTAAATTGTGTGTGGAGCTGTGACATGAACAGAATATATCTCCCATTAAGCTAATACATTTATTTTTGTTTATTTGCCTGCAGTTGCTTTAATTTGAGATGGTGTTTGCAGGCCACTGCGCAGTCCTCCATGCACGGAGAGCACCACATCACCTGCAGCCAATCAGAACTCATTATTCTTTACCGTTTATTATATTCTGGTGAACTGTGCAAACATGAGTAGAAATTGGTTTGTGGGCTGTATGTAAATATGGCCGCTCATGCAGCCTACCAGCTCTGCAGTTATTTTGGTTTTACTGCACCCTCGCTATGCATTCAAAATAAGTGGTTTTCTTACTTTTCATATTATTCCAGCGGAATTTGCCTTCTACTCCGGTGAATCATTCAGCAGACTCCTTGTAGGACAGAGAATACATTTGGGTCATTCCATACTAAACTGTACAATTCACTGTGTTGCATCAGAATGATCAATACATTTTTTCGAAGACAATTAAATGATTTGCATTGTCCATATTTATTCACTCCCGGATTGAAGATATACATAAGAAAAAAAACAGAGTCATCGGTTCAACAAGACAGCAGAAAAAGAGGTGTCCTGATGTCAGCCAAGGCATTATGAAAGCCATATTTTGTTGCAAAATTTGGCAGCCAACTTCATGAAATGCTCATGACGTGTCTGTTGATACTTCGAAACAAAGTAAAATGAAATATTGCAAAGAAATACCCATAATAACGGTTTCAATTCTGCACTAAATTACCCGAACTCGTCTGATCAGAAGTGCAATTTGAAATGACCGTCGTGGGCGTAACCATTCGCGTCCTCACATGTAATGTCCAGACCTTTGGGTTAATTTGCATAATATATGACAATAGCGTGAAGATGACCGCGGCAAACTAAGGCACTCACTTCCTGCATCAGAATTTCACAAGGCGTCAGACAATCATTTACACCATGCTTTTAAAAATAAAACATGAAAAAAGAAAAATTCAGTGTCCTAATATCGTGTTACGTCCATAACCACATCAAGGAATTATGCGTAGATCGTATCTTGCGCATAGACTGTATGAAAAGATGAAAGCAGCACCCGGATTACAAAAGTGAGGTCGATGCGGAAGTCTCAAAAAGTTTGCATTATACTTAATGGCCAGCAGATGGCAACGGCGGTGGTTGCAGACAGAAGTTCCATGTTACTGAAGTCTGAGAGAATGACCCTACTTTTCCACCTGATTAATTATTTCATTCTTATTCTTTGAAATGCCTTCTTGTGAATGAAATAATATATTCCTTTGGTGATTTAGAGCAACAGGTAACCAGTTACAAAATGTTAACAATGCTTTACACTGAAACCAGGTGAACGGAATACAAACACTAAGGACAACAGACACGAAAAACATTGACTGGCCATAACTGTCCATAAATGTTACTGAGAGACTGAGGCCATTTATCATACAATAGAATTGACTTTGAAATGTATCTGATTTTCAGGAATTCAATACCTGTTTTGTGTCCCCGTTACGCCCACAATGCTCGCCACCTTAAGACATTATGGGGTCACTGAAATTAAGTCACACGGTTTATCTTCTTGCTTCTTTGTGATGCCCATGGATGGGGTTTCACCACTGCAGTGAAAAACTCTGGAAAAGGTGTATTTGAATTTTCATCACCATTGTAACACATTTGTACAGTTTAGTATGGAGTGACCCATTTCTCCGTCTCTTAAGCGGTTCGGCCTTTCCTCCGGTAGATATTCAGATCGCTGAAGAACAAATTGCTTCACTCGATGCTTCTGCGCTCCCATTTTGATGTATGAATGTTGCAGAAGTATTGAGCTGGGCAGAAAAGAAAAAAAAAAAAATCTTCGCGAGACAATTTACACACGAGGATCATTTCCGACATGGAAACGGATGGTTTGCGTGATTGTTTTTGGAACAGTTCGACAGAATGTCTCATTACAGCGGGACGTGTCACAGGCTTTTCCTTGGCTGCTTCCGTCTGCCATAATCCGCTTGTAACCTTTCAAAGTAATTGTGTCGTCGTCCTCAGGGATCGACTACCTGGCAGAGAGCATATTGCTTTTGCGAAATAAGTTCTGCATGCAAGTCTTGCATTCCACAGAGTAAATCGATAGGATCATGGTCGATAAATCTGATCGATTAGACGTTCTGTCTGCTATCAAGGCATTTCTTGAATGACCTGATTGGAGGATGGTATTCTTACCTATTGAAACACAAAAAATGGACGAGTAAAAGATGCATTTGAGGCGGATCGAAAAATAACAACAATTCTAATAACTGTGGCGGCCTGCAGTTTCATGGTTAGTGTAGACAGTGAGAGGTAGGCTCCGAACACAATGAAAGAATCCAGTTGCACTTTTAGAGCTCCGTCAAAGCAGAGAGACCAACAAAGTGAATGTGTTTGTACTTTACATCCCCAATCTGGAACCGCTAGTTTGGTTTAGTCCAGGTTTTCTGGTCTGTTAGGTTATTTCACCCTGACTACAAGTGTCTTGTCATGCCGAGAGAGGCCTAGGCTTAGAAATTTATAGGTCAAAATTTTGAAAATATTTCATTGTGTGCACCTTTGTGTTGTATTTTTGTGCTTCTTTTTATACTTTAGTCTGTACTGTTTGCTGTGTGGTTTTTTTTGTTTGTTTGAACCTGCCAAGGGACTGCAGATGCAAATTAGGTTGAAGCTACAATCTGTTACGGTGCATTAAATGGTGACATGTTTAAACTGTACATGGTCACATGTGATTAAAAATAAATACATTTTAATACATTAAAACATATGTTTACTTTGAGCATTTTGCATTCATATTCACTCATAGCAACTCTGCTAACTCAGACCACACTATAAAAAGGTCACACTGTAGTGGATCTAGCCTGACCGCTCGTCTCAGATCCATAAGACGGGCTGTGTGGCTGGTGTCAGCAGTCAGTGTATAGATGGGCTCAGATTGGATTGCTTTAGCTGGATTTTGCAGGTGAATGATCGGTGAAAAAGCTCAGTAGCATGACTACGGAATCAATCTGAAGTGAAGTCACTGTCAGTAAAGCCGGAATTGCCACGGCAACATTCCAGCCAATCAAGAGAAGCCTGCTTAGTCAGCATGTGCACTAATGCCTTCCATGGCTGGAGTGACACTCCCCACCTCGGGCAGTGGAGTGGGTCAGCGGTTGGGGCTCTGGCCTGGTAATCTAAGGGTTACAGACTCAATTTCTGCAGGGCAGGACATTCCAGCTGTACACTGCAGCAATGGGTTTAATCTTCAGTGCTGCTGCATCTATTCGGCTCCAGAAATGGCCCCCAAGTTCGAAAAATTCAAAAGCTCCACCTAAGTAAGTCACTCACAGTAAGAATAAGTACAAACCGTGATACAGTGGAGTGTGATGTAATGTTATGCAGAATATCCTACTTCCCTCCTCATTCTCGTGTCTAGTGAAGGACCTAAACATGGCTGTCGAGAGAGAGAGGTTCCCAGTGATGTGATAATGTAGTCACTATGTCCAGTTTGATTGAGCTCATATTGAAATCCTGGCAGTGATTCCTTTGAAATATCAGAAGGGTGTTTTCTGATATGGGTTTACAAAGGAAACAGACACAGATCAGCCCAGTCATTGCACTGCAGAAATACTGCAGCCCAGAACACAGACACATTCAGATCCGCCGAGACTGGTTCTATTCACACAAGTAAAAAGTCCTCCGTTTTCCACTCTCCCGTAGATGACACGTATAAAATTTAAGATTGGAAAATTCGGGAAGCATAAACATCACAATTTCAAGGCATTAAAACAAGTGCAAACTTGCAATAGCTGCGCTCATGTATGTGCATGCAACAAAAAACAACTCATGAGTTTTGTAAGAGGGCGTGGCTAAAGCTTAGGGGGTGGGGCAAACCATCACTAGTGAGAAACGAACTGTTTTTCGCTATAAGCCACATTTCATTTCCGCACCCCATTTTAGCCAATTGGCACGAACACAAACGCAAACGCACACACACACGCACGCACACACCAAACCCATGGCTCATGCTATATTTCCTAGGTCAAAAACTGTGGTTGCCAGAAGTTAAATACATTTTTGTGAACTGATTGACCGAACTACAGAGGAAGTTACAGAACTGCTAGTCTCAGCTTATATTGAGGATTCAGAGCAACAAGGCAAATGTAGCCAGGAAACCCACAGGAAAAGCAGAATTTTAATGTTCAAATCAAGAATCAGATCAGGTTAATAACATAAGCCCTGAGGGTTAGCCAAGAATAGAGGGGCCCTGTTGGGCAAGTGCTGCACATCTGACTGTCACTGCATGCAGTTATAGTGTATGTCAATTACAATTAGATTATTTGATTAGATAATAGTTTTTTTAACTGAAACTTTTATCCAAAGTGACTTACAGTTGACAACAATAAGCAGGCCCAACATCTGCCCCAGAGCAGTGTGGGGTTGAAGGGCCTTGCTCAAGGGCCCAACCACTGCACTGATCCTATACTGGATACTGAGGGTCCTGTACCACCAACCTTCTGAACTTCAGCCAAACACGTTATCAGCAGTGAAAGCAGCTCAGACCAGAAGTGCCCACTCTGCTGCGGGCTGTGTGTGTAAACGGAGTGCAGACAGACTGTGTGAGGAACGGACCGAACCTCTTTCACTCATCTACATATGTCAGCATCAATTAGTCACTGCTCTCATTTCCCTGTGAAAATGCATTTAACAGCTTAAAATGATTTAATTCACTTGTAAATTATATCTCTTCACCATACTTTATAAGAGTAGTTTCCTCTTTAGAAGAGCAGTGTAATTATGGGAATAGAAAATTAACAATAAGCTTTTTGTCTCTTAAACTGGACAAGCTCCAAATGAAAATTAGCGTTTGTTAAAAATGACTCGCCGTGAAAAAAAATGAGCCCGTATTCATTTTTTTTGTTCTCGTGAAGAATATCGCCAACTAATTAGCCCCCGGGAACAAATTAACTTAATTGAATTGAATAAATACCTCCGACTTCAACATTCCTCACTTAAACCCCTGTTGGCACGGACGGTACAGGAACACTGAGCAGGACTGCAGTTGTAGTGATACGACGGTGCTGTACAATGAGGATATGATCACAGCGCTCTGTATGCGAACACTGGTAGACACACGTCAATGGTGATGGAATGCTGGGTCATGTGTTGAGTTGGGTTAAAAGATGTGTGGACATGCTGTTGTACCTTAGAAGTGGGTTTTTATTTGTTTTGGAACATAAAAGTACCTTTTAGACCCTAAAAAGGTTCATATAGGCATATACCTCAAGGTCCTATAATTAGCCCTAAAAGGTACACAATACCTTGGGGAACAGAAATGGACTCCTGCTGTACCCCTATTTCTGAGAGTGGAGAAGAAACCAGTATAATATGGGACCTTTAACTACAGCATTGAATATCTAAAATATACTGTAGTTATTATAGTTGAAGCATATTTGATGTAAATTTTATGTTATATGTTATTCATGCGTCAGTGATCTCATTTAAAGCCCAGAGCCGGCCGAGCTGCTGCTGTTTTCAGGATGTTGACAACAACTGCAGGATGATCTCGCCCTTAACAGCAGAGGAAGAATAGATGGAGTGATAAAACAGAGGATGTACTTTGAGAGATGGAGTGATAAAATAAGAGAGCAGAAGGGGAAGGAGGGTACCCGACCGCAGGAAGACCGTTCCCTTATCAGGAGAGAGAGAGGAGATGAGGATATTGCCACAAAAGAAGGCAATTTCAGCAGGCATTTTTGTCGTATACTTAGGCAAATCATATCTTTATCACAGGCAAAATTGCTACCAATGTGGTTTGACTCATTTTAAGATAATTCCACTCGCGAGTTGACAGGTGACTCAACACAAAAGCTATTTTCATTCTAATTCTACTCGAGAGAAATGAAAATTTAAAACTGTGCAACAAGACTGGAAGGGCATTTTTGCAGTGATAAGAGTGAGGAAGTACTTGGGATGGAGATAAGGAGATAAAAATGAGAGGAGAGATGAGGGAAGAAGTGTACTACAGCAGGAGAGGAGTGGAGGAGGGGAGGGGTGGACAGAACAGAGGATCGGACAGAAACAGAGGACGCTGTAGTACACAGGAGTGAGCAGGTGAAAGGGTCGGGGCCGCAGGACGAGCCCCGACTGCGTCAGGACTCAGAACTATCTTCCATTATTGCAGCACTGCTGAAAACTCATCTGTGGTGTAACGCACAAGTATCGTAACAAGACAGCGCAAACACAAAAACAATTCAGTTGGGTGTAAATGTATTGACTATTATTTAATGAAACTAAGGACTTTAAAGAGCTTAGGACATGAAATTCAGCTCAGTTTTTTCTGTGATAAAATGCTACAAAGTACCTATCTTGAACAATTAGTGATGGTTTTAATTTTGTGTACTTTACGCAATGTTTAAAAAAAAAAAAAAAAAAAAAAGCATTTTAATCTCCTAAACTAGGCTTATGCCTTCGGAGGCGACGGCTGGGGATATATCCCCGAACGCCCCAAATCCTCCAATTCCCCAATCCTTGAATAGACCTTGAATAGACTTTCATTTGAACTTAATTTCAGGTCAATCGGTCAAATGGTTCTGAAGATATGGCCAAAATGGTAATTTTCCATCACAAAGCGCCACCTGGTGGCAAAATATTGAACCATACAGGTATGATGTCATCATGTGACACGTTGTGAGGTCATGACCTTGCAGTTGCACATAGTGTCATGTCAATTGGAGAAATAGTTCCAAAGATACAGAAAAAATGGTGAATTTTATGTGACAAAGCTTCACCTTGTGTCAAAATTTTGAGCCAAACAGGTATAATGTCATCGTGGGACACATCCTCAGGTCATGACCTTTCATTTGCACTTGATTTGAGGTCAATCAGACAAATATTTCCAGAGATATGATAAACACAGCGATTTTTCCAGTTTTTGGCCCCTGGTGGCCAATCTAGAAATTGTAATCAGTTTTTCCTCTTTATGATACTTACTTATATGCAAAACTTGGAATTTCTAATTGCAATATTACTGCAGTTATCGCGTTAACATGTAAATCAGTTTTTGGCCCCTGGTGGCCAATCTAGAGATCATAAATTGTATAAAATCGAATCAGTTCTTCCTCTTTACGATACTTACTTATGCGCAAAAGTTGGAATTTCTAATTGAAATATTACTGCAGTTATCGCGCTAACACTAAAATCAGTTTTTGGCCCCTGGTGGCCAATCTAGACATCGTAAATGGCACTGCTGCCTCACAGCAAGAAGGTCGTGGGTTCGAATCCGGCCAGGGGCCTTTCTGTGTGGAGTTGTGCATGGTCTCCCCGTGTTCGTGTGGGTTTCCCCCACCCACAAAAACATGCATCATAGTAACACTCCAACCAGGACCCCTGACCAAGGAACTGGTTTTAGAACTGGAGTTGGTCCCCGGGCGCTGCTCTGTGGCTGCCCACTGCTCCTAACTATAGGATGGGTCAAATGCAGAGGACAAATTACCCCACAGGGTTCAATAAAGTATATATTATATTATATATAATATTATTAAAGTTCGCTCGCTAACTAGTTAATAATAGCAAGCTGCGAGGTACAGCTTACACGCATTGTTTCGAGAGCTCATGAAACACAGTGCACAGAAATTAATAGAGCCGCGAACATTATCATTTCACTACTGGCTAAATCAGAGGAGAGTTCAACCACCACTAACGCTATTCTTAACCTAATATATTCTATACTAGCACTCTGCCCGTGGGGATCTGCTAGTTCTATTTTATGTAACTTCGTCTTTATAGCATAGTGAACAATGCACCATTGCTGCAGATACGCGCCCAATGGAATCTAGATTGGCCGTACACATGCACGCATGCACGACACGCACGTACGCACGCACGCACACACAGGCCAAGGCGAGTATAATATATATGGGCCTGTTAGGTAAGGTAACCAAACGTCAGGTCTATTGAACTCACTTAAGGTTGAAAAGTGAGTAGGCTGGTTATCCAACACGACGTGCACAGAAACAACTGTAGAACCGGAATAATAACCATTCTGCTGCATGGCTGGTAATTGTTGTACAGTTCAGGACAGGCGGAGACACTGACAATTAGCGGTCTTCATTGCTCGAGTACTCAGGCTGGAATCTGTATGGTTCTGAGACCTGTGTTAAGCTGCTTTCACACCAGACGCAAAATGATTTTTTTTCGCACGTCAGATTACATTCAGAGTCAATGCAAAGACGCAAATACAGGAGAAACGTATTCGCGTCTTTGCATTTACTTTGAATGTAATCTGTTGTACGAAAAAAATCATTTCGTGTCCGGTGTGAAAGCAGCTGTATGTTGTTTCCTCATCTTCCATAAATAAGTACTCTTCATCAAAATGGACAGATTCAATTGAAAATTCTGAGGAACTATTGGAATCTGACTTGTGTACCATCATTTTTGGATGCACAATCGCCCACCGTGTGCTACTTATGACGTGACCACACAGGGGAGAGACAGAATCGCTTCTGCGTTTCTCAGAATGTTTGTTAATAAAGGGGGCGGGGCAAGTAACAAAAAAATATTGATTTTTGTTAAAAATCATTTTCTACTTTTTTTTAGGCAGACAATGGGAATTCTTTTAATTGTACCCTTTCTAATTCATAAACTTGCTCAGTGCATGTCCTAAGCTCTTTAAGCTATATCATGCAACTCTTAGTACTGTTCCAAGCAACTGTAGGAGTTAAACACCAATGACTCACACTCTCACCTCCGGGCAGTGTGTTGTCTACAGTTAGTCTGAAATACGTGTCTTTGTCTTGTGGGAATACTCAGGAGGAAACCTGCGCAAACATGGGGAGAAATTCCACACAGAAAAGCCCCAGAGCGACTTTGAACCCACAGCCTACGTGCTGCGGGGCAACATCGCAACCCACTGTGCTACCGGTTCGGTGCACTAGCTGTTGAGCTGGGGCCTCCTGGATCCTGACGTACATTTTCTCCACTGCCTTTGTGAATTGCTCTGGAAGCTGGGACTGTTCACATCCTGTGACTTTTGTTCCCAGGTTTATTGCTTTAGAGAGCTCAGCTTCGCTCCTCCAGTTCCTGCCTCCCGCACCGGAAACGCACTCACTGACCACAGAGAGATTTATAGCAGAGTTACCCTCACCAGCATTATTAGGTTTACCTGGAAACTTTCCAGTGGCATTCTGTCAAGACTTAAAGAGCCTTTAGAAATCTCACCTTGTAAGGCATAACTGATCTTAAGCTGTTCCTGTTTAATTTTGTCTGATTCACCAGAAAACAATTTATTTACTGAATAATCAGGGCTAATGCAGATACATGGCCTACAATGAAAAAAAAATGATAATGATGAAATGATCCCTTACATCCTACCTTAAAATGAGGAAACCTTCCTGTTCATTTGTTTTTTTGAATCCATTCCACTCCTCAGTCAGTAAGCTAATCAATCTAAAATTGCACCTGGGCACTGCACATCGACAGGGACTATTAAAGCAGATTTTCCCATTTTCCCAAAATGTATGCTATTTGAGCATATTTGACAGGTTTACGAGCAAATATGCGAGGAGTTGTGGTTTGCTTTTCCCCCGAAGTCTGCGTGCTGTTGTGGCGCGTGCAGCCCAGGGTGTGGACTAGTTATATAATCAATGTCACATGGTAAGAATAGCAATAACCCAAATAAATGCAAAAAATCTAAAAATTTCTCTGACATCTCGTTTAAGCATTTTTTTCAGCGGTGTAATTACTCATAAGATGGCGACTGATTTCTTTAGATTGTAATTAACATTCAATCGAAAACATCTGATGAGGAAGAAATCTTAGGTGCACTGAAGCATAAACTTTTAGGTGAAAGGCTTAAATTACAATAACCCCTGCAAACTAATTCATGCGAATCATGAGCTACATGAGTATAGAATCTTCAAAAGTCCTAATAACTCCCTGATGCACTGTATAATAATACTATCAAAAATAAATAGGACAGTCTTTCTACCAACTAGTCTTAACAACTGTTCCTAATTAAGCAAATGAAACTGCCACAGGCTGAAGTAATAAAGGATTGAAAGGTGAATTTAACAAAGGGCTGTGATACCACCGACAGCATGCAACTGAAGCCTCCACAGAGGCATTTGACTGTCAATGGCTGTGTATTGTAAAGGCAGAAAGGGAGCAGTTTGTGGTGCTGCCCACCAGGGGGTGCCACCCAGCCCACAGACAGACAAGGCCACAGCTCTAGCGAACTGTAATCACCTCAGCTGTGGAGCACTGCCACCAGTTAAACACCTCATAAAAAGGCCAACCTCCCAGGCCAGGAGAGGGTGGCGAAGCAGCTCGGCGAGAAGGCAAGTTTTGAGTCGTACTTCAGCACTTTTCACTTTTTTTAATCATTCTGACACTTTGTGCACCGGACTTGAAGGTTAGACTTCGAGATTTATTTCTGCTTGGAACTAATGGAATTTTGAAGACTCCAATGAAAGGGTCTGATTCCATTCTACTTTAGGCAAACCAATTATATTATATTACGTCTGTCCACCTCAAGATGCCATAGCACACCCCAGCCAAGCACAACAGTCGGCACGCATGCCTCACATTAACCACAATATGTGTCCATTCAGCATTGCTTTACGGCACGTGTTCACAATTAGGCTGCTGCATTCAAAATAATTTCACATCGCTTGAGTTTTAGTCCTAGTGGAACCGCCAAGATATGAAAGGACTTGGGCATTATGTTAGTTTGGAGTTTTGGAATCCTCATCTATTCGTAATTTCATTCCTTCATCCTCAGAAGATTCACAAAGACCTGTTCGTGTCTCAGCATTATAACACAAAAATTACGTAAGGTTCTCATCAGAGCATTCTACATCGATTTAAGTTTTCATCTTGTATATAGTTATCGATCTTTGTTCCCTCACATCGTATTCTTACATAATAGCGTGATGATTTTTCCCCGATATCCAGGCTTAATAACCTTTTTTGATATCATGATACTAATGATAACTAACAGCTCGGATATTGCAAAGGTGCACCTGAATGCACAGTTGGATTTCTAGTTTGTTTGTTTACTCAATGAGTGGTCAATCCCAGTGGATCTATAGTTCTTATCAAATATGAACTCACTTTAAATCTACGTTTATGGAATCTCAGAGCATTCAGGAGTACTCCTATCGTCCATTATCTAACCTGCTAGGCTGGAGTATCTGGTGTTCTTCTCAGCATGTAATGGGCAAGAGGCTGGTATACACCCTGAACAGTTCGCCAATCCATCACAGGGCACACACACCATTCACTCACGCACTCCATTCTATCGGCATTCTATGGGCTTTGGTCTTCAGTTAGCTTAGCATGCGTGTCTTTCGACTCTGGGAGGAGATCCATGCAGACGCTCGGGAGAGTCGTGCTCTGTAATTAATGACCTTTCTTCACTTCATGACAGTTAAATTGAACATCTCACAGCCCTTATACAGGCTAATTCACATCCCTCTTACGACTGTTCACTCATCAAAAATTAGTGTCAAAATAACAATTTAATGCCTCATTTTCCCTCTTGTACACAGCAGCAGTCGGATTTTTGACATCTAATGTTCATCAGCTATGTTCAAGTGGGAGTTCAGTTTCTAGTTTCAAGCCCGGAGTTTGTACTTAGTGTAAGCAAAAGAAAAAAGTTTTATTAGGTCCATTGTGATCACAACAAATTATGTCCTAATGACGGGGCAATAGCAGTAAATCGAGTGGCATGCCTGTTTAAATTTGGCAAACACGGCCTTATCACGTGATATGGAGTAATCTAAAAATACCTCTTGCCAAAACAGGAATATATGCCCAAAGCATTCACTGTTAGCAAGTGTATATATAGGGCAATTAATCTGACCAATGTTTTTTTTATTCAATAATTGTCCACCAAGGAGTCTTCTCTCTCTGGAAGATCAATCGTAGTGCCCATAAATGCTGCAGAAAGGTACTTGGTGACGGCCAAAGTCCAGTGTAATTGGAATGAATGCTCTCTCATTGTTTGGCACGTGTGTAATGAATACAGGAAATCTCAAAGTAATACAAGGGCGTGGCACTGCAGGAATTTTATGCTGTTCCAAAGATAAATGCCAGCATAATCATCTACAGCACTCAAGTGCTCATGTACAGGGGTAAAAAGCAAAGGTTTAATAGATGACCATTTTACCGAACAGGCCACTACCAGGTTACTACTTTTGTATATTACAAAATATATGTTTTTTGTAATATACATATATACATATATTTTGTATATATGGGCTATTTGTGCACATTGTTTTCCTTCAAAGCACACACCTAGAAATTGACCTCGGTGTACAGACCTGATCAGTAAGAAATTCACATTGTTATATGCACATTCATTATGGTGCAGATGGTTATTTAAACCTACTCCACCAACTCTGATGGACCATCATTGCTGTTATTATTATACTGCAGAAAATCGTGTCCAACCTTAAACAAAATATGGATGCCTCATTTCAGAATCATCATGGTATTTTAGACCGGTTGAGTAATGCCTGATATTTTTTGCGTTGCAAATGCTCACCCTTATGATCAGCGTTGCTTTCCCCACTAACCACCTTTATTAACAAACCCTTAAAATACCTGAGCCCACAAATTTAAACGGCATTTCTCATTGTAAAAAAAAGAAAAAAAAAAGAAAAACATGCTCAGAGAGCAATGATGATTTGGAAAGCGTCAGAAAACTTAAGCGAGGAAGACACCGTCTCGTGCCTTCTGACGTCTGCAAAGGGCTGTTATTTTAAGCTTTATGTTTAAATATTGAAGAGCTCCACGTAATTCACTCAAATGTCACCTTGATTTTAGCAGGGGACAATTTGGCGAGAGAGAAAAGTAGAAATTTTGTAGTGTATTTACAAATGCACACGTATCTGTGAAAAGCCTTTTCATGTCGACCTGTTCGCAGCCCTGCAGGTGAAGGTGAACACTGTCATAAAGAATAGAATTTATCAGGTGGCAAAGACAAAGGGAGAATCTGACATGTTCTCATGAAGGTCTGCTATCTTTACGAGCCCCGAATCACATTCTTTATCAAAGCCACAGCAGATTGAACTAAGAGATCAAATACATGGAACACGATTCTTTGGTTTTATTTTAAATTACTTTTCAATAATACCGGTGCATGCAGTTCTTTTTTTGACACTGGCATCACAAACTGCCAGATTTCCACTTGCATTCATTATACTGTAAATCCGTCTCCAGTCTTCCATGCATCAGATTTTGCAGTGAAATACAAGTAAAGATGAGAGCAAAGCCACAGCAACAGAGGAAAACAAACCTGCTGCAGAATTTGATTGGCAGATGTGAAAATGGTCGGGGGTTTTGAGATGATTTTATCCCCGCGAGTGTAATCTGTCCTGCCATTCACTGCCTCCTGTCTGCTCCGCTACCCTGAAGCTGCGATACGATTGTGCGCTGAAAACTCTCCAAAATGCTCTTCAAACTGCATGGGGAAAAAAACCCAGACCAAAAAAATGACAAAGACACCAGAGCGAGATAAAAATAAAGGCTTAAGCCGGCTGTGACACAGGCTCGGAGTCAGATGAAGATTTAGAGTAGAAATAATTTACCACCCATCATGTTTGCAGCAGGAACAATTTAACTGAGAAATTCAACTGTTCTGAAATAGTGATAAACAAGTGGTTTGAGGGCACAGAGAGAGTGAGATCTGCAAGACCTTCAAATTACTGCACACGTATCCAGAATGATTAACTTTATTGCTAAATTATGTCACTATGACAACTGCTCTCTCAGAGTTCTGCGGCTAACTTATCATTGGTGTCATGGGAGATCTATTACCAGATAACATGAAAATTTTTTTCCACGACAACTTTGAGTCGGAGGCGTACATAACTCTGTTTACAATCAACGCTTCATGACACTGGCAAATTAAGTTAATTCAAAGATGTATTTGGAATGAAAACTTCCCGTCGTTGATGCGCTGTGATGCTTCAGACTTAAAATGGCGGAGCGCTTCATCGAACACTGCAATAGTTATTTAAAAAGCAGATGCTGCTTTCTTGCGTGAGCACCAATATCGAACGGCAGCTCATTATGTCTTCTCATTAGCAGCTGTTCTATTATCAATCATTTTTGAAGTCACTATCAAAGTGAATGATTGAAATGATAACACAATTTCCGCTTGTATACTGCATTAAATACTGGGTAAATATGGTTGCCAAGTGCAGTGAGTGTGTGCGCATACTGACATGCACACACTGCACTGATCATGGTCCTCACAGATGCATTATCGTAATACTGCAGATCATTAAGAGAAAGAAATATAGATTAATAACCAGTGTCTCTAATGGTCAGTGAGCTACAGAGAGAGATGATCCATGATAAATGCAAACGGTATCATGGCGAGACGCAGTTTCACTGATAAAGGCAGTTCAATCACATCTCCTGGCGGGACCCCATCCTGGTGAGAGCTGCGGATTCACCGGCATTTTGGGGAGGATCACCTCAGAGGTAGGGCTGTTACTAATGGGGTGACAAGTGGTGGTGAGTCTAGGGGCCCCCAGCTAATGATAGGGTCTCCATGTTTTATGAAAAGGGGGACCAAAGAAATATTATTTCAGGGTACCCAGAATTCCCTGCTACAACCCAGTCTCAAAGCCTGGCGTGCCTCAGGTTTTGATGGGTGATTATCGGGGTGCTGTACCGCTCCTACATTATGTTGAGTTATGCCACTATGGGCCCATCTCAGTGTCTGTGCCTGATCAGGGATAATTTGGGCTGCTAATCTACTCCTCTGCCCAATTAACCACTGACCGTTTACCAGCACATTTTACTCTCTGTGCCTAGATAAGGCGGTGTTATGGGGTCAGATTTTGTTTGTAATGGGGCAGAGAACATGAAACGCTCGAGGTGGTGTCTCTTGCGGTCGTCTAAAGAAGGTGCAATGAGAGCAGTTTCAGTTCTCGCGCCAAGAAATGCTGCTGCTAGCTTAAAACAGCAGTGTCAGCATTTCTCTCATTTCTACTTTCACTGGAGAGGGTGAAACCACCTGACGTCTCTGCATTCAGGGTGGTCTTCGCAAACCGAGTATTCAGGCTGGCCTTCTTGACTTCGCTGTTCCGATCGCACGTCATTCTGGGCATGCTAATCACGGCTTTGTGACATCTGCACATTTACGGGGCTTTGAGAAAATCAGTCCATCACAGAGATAGTGGGGGGGGAGGAATACGGTCAGTCGTCTCCATCGAAGTGAGATGCTTTGGATAGGCTTAACATGGATAGACCCCGGGGTATTACTGAGGAACTTAATCTGTCACGTTTTCCAGTTGTACCAATATTCAGGGTAACTACTGCACCATGATCGGCTCCTGTCACGAGTCACTTATGGATCAATGTGTTAATGCCCGGTTGCTTATTTTCACTTGAGGGCCATATGTTGGGCGTTAGCTGCAACACCTAATGGATGCCAATCATTGGCTACGCCGGTTGGAGACTCTAATAATAGTCTTTTCTCCACTGTGTCTTTTATGATTGAAGACGTGTCAGTTTTTTTGCGCGATTAAAAAGGTCCTTTCATACCAGCTGTGTATTTTGTGTGTGTGGAGACACTACGGCAGTGACAGCCTCCTATGACAAATGGGCTCAACCCCCACCTGAGCAGATTTGAGCAGCACGCCGTCTCTCCCCGAATCCCACAGACTAAACATCGCCGTGGCGGCGCCCCATTAAAAGACATCAACATCATCAAAAACAGAAGAGGAAAAAAACCACAACCCGCTATCACACCCGGCAACCCACGTCGCGTGTGAAACGACGTAAATCTGCCAGGCCGTGAGAAGCACCAGGAACAGAGGGCCTCGAAAGCATGAAACAAAATCTGTTTTTTTTTTTTGTTACAGCCCGTCACTGCGAAAGACACTTGCTCCCCCCGCTTCATGACTGATGGCTTTATACTCTGTTAATCTAAACGGTGCGAACGGACAGATTTGTAATCCACTCTTTGCGGTATTAGAAGGTTGTGCTGCGTGACTGGAATGCTATCGATCCTCCTAAAGCAGTTTTCTCCGGTTTTCGGCCATCAATCCTGCTTGCTGAGCGGCGTCTCCGACGGCCGCATGCTGTAGCGGAATTTATAGCGGAGCACATTAGTGGGTCACTCTGAAATCAGGCCTTTCTCAAAAGCACAAAGTCACCACGTCGTCCTTCAACAATCCAAACGAATAAACTGCCATAATGCTGCACTCAAGTCCTATCATAAAAATGGTTACTTCTGGAATTGATGACCAGTTGCTGAAGAACTGCGTGTCATGAAATAGACTATCCACCATTTTGGTTGGGTAACAGTGAACAAGGCTGAATGCTATCAATGTTCAATGAGCCAAGACTTAGGGAGGTAGATCATGCAGAAAAAATGAAAAATGCAGAAAGCACTCACACGACAAACCAATAAAGTGCCACAGTACTGGTTTAGGACACAATTACAAAACAACAACTGACTAAACATCAAACTACACGCCCATTTTTTTTTCTGTGGACAAATTTTCCTACGTGATGGTAGAGAGTTACTCTCTCTATGGCAGCCTTTTAGCTAGACCCTGTGGTTAACAGTGGTTTCTGCAGTGCAATCCATCAAACATTTGGACAGAAGTGCAATGCATGCTGGTTTGGCATTTCCAAAACACGAGAATTGAAAATCAATGATTAAGAGATTAGAGACTGCCAGCTCAAACCTGCTGACCGTAAACTCCATAATGAATCAGAACCCATTTTATACACCATCACAGTCCAAAGAGTTATGAATTGAATTCCAGGTACCCAGCTGGCAGTTAAAATTGTGACACAACGGCTCCATTTGTTGGTGTTCCAGAATATTCCGTAGCTACGGCCGCTGGGATCCTCCATCAATTTGGTTAGTTTACACAGCATGGTGATGAAATCATTCATGTGAACCCTCAGAGGCCCCGTCACGATTTATCACAGAACCCAGGGGTGGGCCGGCTGTTGTTGGGGGTAATTAATTATGCCGCTTAATTAAATGTTGAGGAGGCTGTGGGGAGGGGGCTGGAGTGGGGGGGTTAGTGTCAGTAAAATCGAGAGCCTGCTAATGGACTCTCTCTCCACATACTCGGCCTGAAGGAAATGGCCACATTTCAGATCCATATCTCAACCACTCACTCGGTTCTCCAAAGTGCGCAGCCTAATCTAATCCACCTGCTCAATGAACAACGTGCCATTACTCGCTTTATTGTCTAAAAACTTTCGGGCTCCGGAATGGCAATGACGAAGTACGAAGTGAGATCACACGGACTCGCCATCGGGGCCCACGCATCAATTTTACTCTCCAATTAAACGAGTCGCAATCAGAACATGCGCAATTAAGCTCAAGTAGCCATCAGGCCCTCGAGCGATGGTCCCTTTCATCTTCTCAAGACGGTAAAGACGGGACTAAGTAATCAGCCGGCCAAGGTGAGTAGATTGCTCATCAGCTTAAGAGCTCGGAGCTCAAAGCTGAAGAAAAGATACTGAGTCACCAGGACGCGTGTGGCACTGTCCGTCACGCACTGGCATCTCTTAAAAAGAGAAGAAAACTTCAACAGAGAATTTAAAACGGCGCTCTGAATCATCAGTCTGGACCACAGCTGAGTAGGTGGTCACTGATAAATATCATCAGTAGCTGTGCCCTGACCAACCAGTTTACTGCCATATCTGTCCAGACTCATAAAAGTTCTGTACTGAAGATTTTGATGGAATTTAATGAAAGGTTTTAAGTGTATTTTTGTTGCGGAATAGGAAGGAAGTTATTGCTATATTGACTACATCAAAGCTGTCTCAGTCCTCTGTAGTTCTCCTGAGTCAGAACCAACACAGTCTCTTCCTGACTCATAAGAGAGAAGCTTCCTGACCAAGTGTTAATATACAATGGAAAAAAAGAGGCTTTTGGCATTCTTATATGACGTTTAGGGTTTGGGATAAGGTTAGGGGGTACAGTTTGTTTTAATGCTGGTGTCAAATAAGGACGGCAAAAACCTCCATCTTTCATCACATATGGCAGCCTGGGCAGCAAACGTCACCACACTGTATGAGGAGTCAGGATGAGAATGGGCTCTAATCGCACGGCCTTTACTTAGCAACTATTATTACACAGTAGCACAGAGGACACCTCATGTGAGCCGTCTCAGGTGCAGGGAAAATCAACTAAGCTAAATGTCAGCAAAACCAATTCAGTATGTGTGTGAGACAGGGTCACGACCCCGCCTCCTATTCCTGACTTACAGCGTTCAGTAATGGCCAGGAAAGTGCGTTTGGAGAACATCCTGATGTCAAAGTGAAGACGACCTTTGACACTTTGAATATAAAATCTCATCACTTCATATTATCCCCTCAGACATTTCTGTGAAGTGTTGTCATATTTGGCTGATGAATTCTTGAGTTATGGCCAAAAAGGTATTTTTGTGAGGTCACAGCTGCCTTGACTGTTGACCACCAAATTCTAATCAGTTCATCCTTTAGGCATAGTGGGGACCTTTGTGCCAAATTTGAAGAAATTCCCTCCCGGCGCTCCTGACGCATCACGCGAACGTAACGGACAGACGGACAGATGGACAGCCCGAAAACAGAACACCTCTGGCTGAGGCTCTCGCCAGCATGGAGGTACAGAAAGGAAATCTCTCAAAGAAACACAGACGGTCAACCATGAGAAGTTCACTGGACTGAATGTAGCTGAACTGGCGTCCATAGACACACCTGAGCTCCGCGAGGTCAAACTTAAATCCTGTGTCTGCTAATTGTTCTGACATTTTAAATGCTCGATATCAATCACTGTTAAACAGTCAGTGAAGTTCATCAGAAGGCCTAACTTGGACGGTAATTGAAAAGAGAGTCTCAAAAACTGAGATTTTCCCTCAAAACCAAAAGGACTGTGGTGCTCCAGGACTGCATTTTGAGACCCCTGGCGTACTTCCATTTCCGTGGCCATTAGAGTAAGTTTACTCTTTCTTAAGAAAATATGACGGTCTCTTGACCAATACAATTAAACTAGAAAGCTCATAGATGAGAGGTTCTCAGCCTTGTTAGAATCCTAAATTGCAGTTCACTGAACGAGCAGCACTGCTGCCTCAATCATTTCACTCTAATCAGGTCTATTCATGCAGCCAACAATACATGGGCAATTGGATGCTTTGTTGAGAATATATACATCAGAGTTTGTGTGGGTGCAGACTTATTCCAGACATGAATTACACACTTAATTCTACCAATCAACACCGAGTGTCTTTGCCAGAGACCTTGCTTAGCAGAGTCAGGTGTGTAACGAGTGGAATGAGAGCCTGCGCCCACACTAACCCTTTCTGGATAAGATTGAAAACCCTGATAAAGATATTCTATGCCAAGTATCTGACTGCCAATCTATGGTCAGCACTACCATAAAGATCAGATTAAAAATCTGGAGGGAACTGAATGATTCATGCAGTAGTGCTGCTTGTGCCATTGAAAGCCACTACAGTTACAGGAGAAAGGACAGTGCAGTCCTCAACGGCAGAAGATCAACGCTAATTACGACTGGCAATTGCTTCTATAAAACTTCCTCTCTTTACTCTGAAACAGCATAGACTTATCGAGACACCAACGCCTCTGAGGGGACGGCTTTAGCACTGTGGTTTTGAATAATGAAGCAGCTTTGGGAGAAGGTGCAGAGGAAATCAGACTGCGCACCACTGAGACCACAATTCATGAGCACGGCCGATGCCGTCATGCAAAGATGAAGAGTTATGGGATTAGATTAGATAATGAGAGTAATTTTTGAGGGTTTAAAGCAGAACTATTTTATTTAAAGCTGTTGTGTTGAGAATATAAAGTAGAGTTTGATAGAGGTGAATGCCATAATTGCAACTGGGACAAGAGCACTCGCCAAGGGAACTGTTATTCACCCCACCCGCAGCGAATGTTGTGGAAGGGGTGTATGTGGTTGTCGCGTTTATTTATCTGTGTGTGTGTGTGCGCGCGTGTGTGCGTGTGTCTGTTTGGACTCTACAAGCCACAATTCTAGACGGATTTTCTTCAAATTTGGTAGGGACAATCCTTTGGTGGAAGGGAAGAAATGATTAGTTTTTGGTAAAGATCCGGATCAAATCCTGGATTCTGGATCAGTTTGAAGATTTCATTGACACTGGGAGATATAAGCAGTGGAAAGTCTGCCCTAACTTCAAATTCGTTGGCATGTAGTTACTATTAATCACTAATAGGAAGTTGGGTATGGAGATTCTTTTACCACCAAATGTTATGACCTTCAGCAACCTTGAAAGGTCAAACTCAAGGTCACCCATTTGTCAGGCTGCTTTAGGGATGAAATGGTGGGAGATAGACATGGTTACTGTTGACCACTAATAGGAAGTCATGTGGGAATCTGATGGCACCGTGACCTTGAACTTCAAGTGACTTTGAAAGGTCAAACTCAGCATCACCACTTTTCTGAGTGTTCCAATAGCCAAACGGTGCATGATATTCTTCATTAGTAACTATGGGTCTAATAGGAAGTCATATATGGGGAATCAAATGGCACCATGACCTTGACCTTCAGGTGACCTTGAAAGGTTAAAATGGCCTACCTTCATATTTTGAGGCTCTGTATTTGGGAAACCGGCAGAGATGGGCCCTATGGCTGGATTTACACTGCGGGTCAAATGTGACACGAATCGGATCTTTCGCTCGAATGCGGCCAACATCCGTCTCATGGCTGTGTAAACAGGAAAAAAAACACATTGATTCCGACCTCAATCGGATTTGTCAGATCGGCCTCATTCAAATGTGGTTTTTGTTCTGATATGTTGATGTGTATCGGATATGTGCCTGTTGTGTAAATGCATATCATCATGCAGATCGGATATTTTGTTTAAAAAAGGCCCAGACTAAGGCGGAGTCTGCCTACGCATTTGTGATGATGCAGATGATAGGTGTGTAAAGCTGCTTTCACACCAGACATGTAACTAATTTTTCGCACGACAGATTGCATTCAAAGTCAATGCAAAGACATGCGCAGTTTGCGTGCATTCGCGGCTTTGCATTGACTTTCAATGTGTTGAAGATTATATTTCAAAATTTCTTATCATATTCCTCAGAAAATCAGTCACCAAATTAATTTGTTTCGCGTCCAGTGTGAAAGCAGCTTGAAAGGTGTTAACAGGAGAATCAGATGTAGTAGGTTACCCAGTGAAATGCTGCGAGCTTTCTTGATGTTTTGATCATTTCTATGACTGTTAGGCCTGCATGCTTTTGTTGCGCTGCACGCATATTTGCTTTTATTTTCGGTAGCCTTCTCCACTGTGCGCATGTGGATCGCCCAAGACAATGGCCAGGTAGTGAGTGGTGTAAACATATCCAATCTGAGCAACAAGACCTGCAGTGTAAATCCAGCCTAATGTTATCCTCAATCACAAATCGGACACCATACATGGGGAGACGAACTGCACCATGACATTGACCTTCACGCGGCGTTGAGGCCACGGGTGGGGTTATGTGGCCTTCTGGACACACCCTCTAGTTCACCCCGCCCGCAACATTTGTTGCGGAAAGGTGTATGTGGTTGCTGCATTTATTTATTTGTGTGCCTGTGTGCACTCTACAGGTCACAATTCTGGAGGGATTCACTTCAAATTTGGTAGGGACAATCCTTTGGTGGAAGGGAAGAAACAATTCGATTTTCATCAAGATCGGGCGGGTGATGTGGCCTATCGGACACACCCTCTAGTTTAAGTTATTTTCGTTGGCTGATGTAGGGTGTTGTTGCATTCCACTGCCTGGTCTGCCACCCTGCAAAACCCAAAAGCACGCCGATTGGAAATGTGGCCCATTGGAAAGTCTTCAAATCTCTGCCAGCATAGCTGGATTTGATCTTTGGCCTTTATCTGAGCTGTACTTTGGCCTAAATATGCCAAAATTGAAAGTCACGATAAGTCGATTGATGAGCACGAACGAATAGGAAGGATAGGGAAATTGACAAGCACGAACAAATAGATTGCAATCTATCAATTTATCGTAACTTTCAAGATGGAGGCGACTGGAAGCTACCCCAAGGTACTGTTTGCATAAACCGTCTTTAAGAAACTACCTGTGCATTTTCAAAGTTCTCAATGCCTCGTTTTAAACATCAGGGCCCTCGGAATTCTACCAATGAAGTGTGGAGCTACTTTGAGCCTTAATAATAATGAAAAAATAGCAATTTCTTTTGCATGGCAATGCTATTCACTACCATTGTAAGCCTGTTGGGAGCTTCGGCTGAAAAGCCATGCATTTCGAAATGTTGAATGCGTACGCAGGTGGGGTATTCAACAAAAGTTAGTACTCATTATGTTTCAAAACACCCCAAGTCAATTCCGCACCGGAATTCTCCTTAAACAAAGCTTTCATAAGCTTTGGCTACGCCCTTCAGAAGTTCATTAATCAATGCCTTAAACTAAATATCAACAAGGTTTATGCAACTTCTGATGGGCTCGACTCAGTCATGATCCACAGTAAATTTGGAAGCAATAAACCTACGGTTCAGGAGAAGATCTAAGAAATGGATATTTCAAGGAATTTGAAATGGCAGAAAATTTTGGAATATTTAAATTAAATCACAAATAAACATTTTGTTTATCTTGAGCCAAGAAATCTAAAGGGGGGGGGATTTGGCCTAAGAATTCAGGAGCCGTGAGCCAAAAATGCTTTAAAAATAGCACCCCGATCTCTGGGGTCATATGGGAAGCACTTGCACCCAGCATCCAATCGATGAGCGAAATCTTGTGTCTCTAGCATTCCCTGTCTCACAGTAATTGAGATCTCTGTAGATTATTAAAAAAATTAAAAATAAAAATAAACCAACACAAAAACAGTAAGGTTTCAGCCCTTCATGTTTGATTCCTTGATGATAATGATAATCATAATATTGCGATGGATTGGCCTCCTGTCCGGGAGTCCTTCTATCATTTCCCCAGTGCATTCTGGGATTGCCTACAGCACCTTCCTCCTCTCAGGGGGGGTCAGACAATGGCTGCAGGAGATGTGTTATAATTATTAATACCATCAATAAGTATCCTCACAAGCGAGCGTTAGTTGCGTATGTACCTCTGTTTAATGTGTTCGGCGCAGGGAGAATTCAGCAGGGGAATGAATAATTGCAAATTCAATGTGTCTGGATCTTTGCAAATTGTGTATCAAGTAACGGTAGAGTGCTGAAACAAATAAGGTGATTTGACTGTTCATTATCCCCTCTGATTGGTGTAAAACCGCTGCATGAGCACTGAGGCTGGTGTCTGCAGCAGAGAAGCAAATGAAAGCCTGACTAACGGTCCACAGAGAGGAGCTCCACCGCACACAGACAGACCCTCAGGCCTCCCAGTATAAAAGCACCGCTCTGAATGATTCATTCCCAGCTTCTGAAGAGGCTAAAGATCGCAGCACAGAATACAGCGTAATCACAACCGTGTGATGGGAAACTGGGACTCCATCACAGATTTTATCGATGAATTTTACTCCAACAAATGCACAATATCGCTCTGATACTGCAGCAATGTGCTTTAGAGATGATGGCGGAAGGGTTTTGGGTCCAAATTCGCAGACAAAAGTTGAAGCTCAGCTCTGGACATTAATTTTAATTCAATTTTGAATGCGACTGTCCGTACGAAACTGGACTTAGACCTTAGACTCGGAATAAACTGAGTCTTTGTCAGCAGAACTGGCCCAGTGCTACTTAAAATTTGATGCATCCCTTACGTCAGAACTCTTTAAAATTTGATGCATCCCTTTCATTTCTTGATGTGCACAGTGGAATAGCTCAGCCCCTCCAGAAGGGAGACAATACAGAGACCCGGACGTCAGGGAAAAATAATCTCCCTTTATTAAATTTGGGGGCACTGGCCTGAGAACAGATTGCTGTTTGAAACATAACACCCCCCCCATCAGCATCACTCTCTTCAGTGACCTTCCTGTCACACATCTGAGTTGCGATGGCCTGGAGATTCAATTTGAACCTTGAACTGACCCCCTTCTAATGGTCGTACCCCACGTGGAGCCCCCTGGCTGTGGTGCTAAATGAAACCTCAGGTGCACAAACGCACTGCTCCACAGAGAGACACAGATTCACTGCAAGAGCTTCAACCGAAAAACAAAGCCTGCCTGAAGGGCCATGTCAGCGCTCTATGTGCGCCTCTACTCTCCATTCCAGTTTTGTTAAATTAAACAAAAATGCTCCCAATGAGGTGAGGCAGCTTAACTCATTTCCAGTTTTGCCAGCAACATTCCACTTCTCCAACAAAGGGCAATTTATGTATTAATTTAATATTCATTCAACGCAAGATTTTATATTTTCTACTCAAGCTATAAAAAAATTAGCGAAGAGGATGACGCAGGATGTGCTATTAGATACCAGCGCATTTCTTACTGCTTAAAATTAGGCAGGGTTTCAAGCCATAATCATTAATGATTGAAAATGCCATGTATGTATATATTTTGGGGAAGGGGATGAGTCTCAACTTTATTTGCCGTATTACTTGGGATTTTAATTAATTGAAATTGAACTTAAACTTTCACTCACCTCCCGACTAAAAAAATGTGAATTTGATTAATATCCAAGACTCTGGTTTTCCAGCAGAGAACAAAGGCCACCTCTTCATCAATTCGTCCTTCAGGCGATCGTTTAGCTACCTCTGATTGAACAAGTCGTGCAGCAACTTTGACGCAGTCACACAGGGAGGCGCTCGGGGACACAAGGAGAGCTAGAAATGGGAACTGAGGAAATGAAACATTTCACTCCTTCAAACGCCATTTTTAAGCGACAGAGAAAAATGAGATGTAGTAGATTTTAAGTCTAACCATTTACACATCATCACACAATTCAGAAAAAGAAAAAATCAGCCTTCGACTGAAGGCTCACAGCAGTTTGTGTCATAACTAACTGCACGTTGTTTCTTGCTGACGTTCCAATGTTTGGCGGTCGTGGTGATTTTTTAGACTCAGACGGTCAGTTACACTGGACCAGAATAATTGTGTACAAAGAACTGTCACCTCTGTGCGTAAAAGCTACGCAAAATATCTATTTTAGACAAAAGTGCCCAATGTTGAAATACCATAATGTGCTTCAGTGGAACGCCCTTGTTTTTTCAGTGAATGATATAAGCAACCAAACGAAGTCACACATCATAAGATTGAATTTCGATTTGGCCTTTAACATACCATTATCAAGTCCAACTGACACAGGTTACATTTTTACATACGATCCATTTGTGCATTCGGATAGTGTTAGAGAAGCAATTCAGACAAAGTACTTCGCTCAAGGGTGTAATGGAAATTCACCAGCAGGAAATGGAACTGCATAACCTTTGAGCCACAACACGAGTCACATGACTCATTACCTCACATAACTGAAAAAGTTTCTCTTTATAAATTCCATTAAGACAGCAGTAATTTTACTTTTAGAAAAGTAGCTAAAATTATCTAAAAATAGAACTACATTAAACCTGTACAGGTATATTGAGTGTAAACAAATGGTGCCTAAATGTTCTATTAACTCTGCTGGTGAAAAACCAGGATGAGGCATTAGTTTATGCCGCTGTCTGATCATTAAAAACAATGGACAGACGCACTCAATCACCTCCATTAGTGCTTACTGTTATCACTCAGTGGCTGTAGTTTCAACTTTTTAATATTTACAAATGCTGTAAAAGAAATTCAGGCATTTAAACCAGCAAGGACTGCATGCATTGTTTTTAAAAAGAATTCTCTCATCAATGGCCTGGTTCAATTAACAGCCATTCCTAACTTCATAATAAAATAGAGCATGTTTTGTATCCAAAACACATTTAGCAAAGTCTAATTATTTTTCAACTTGCCATCCAGTCTCTTTAAATATTGGAAAATCCTGTTCTTCACTCAGACCCTTTTACACTTCAAAAGCATGAAATGTAGGGTGTCGGTCCTGTGAAGAGATTTAAAAACCATATTTTTTATATTTTCTTATTTTTAGTGAAGTTTTAGCCAATGTCTTTTTGCTTGATGAGTAACACTCTTATGCCGAACTGCCAATAATTATGACTCATTTAAAAGAGAAACACACATCGGAAAGAGGACTAAATTACTGCTATAATAAATGTAGTTTTTAGCCGGAGAAAGCAGGATCTCAGACGAAGTGTCTCAGTTTAAAGCTCTTGTGCAGTGCCCAAGTACAAAGGTGGGAAAAATTTATTCTCCTGTGCAGTGCCTTAAGTTTAAAGGTCAGAAAAGCATATTCTCAGGTGCAGTTATTCAGGAAAAGCAGGCTCTGCTCTTTGCTGCAAAGTCTTAAGATGTATAGCTGTTCGTTCAGGCAGAATTACCTGATAAATTTAATGGAGACATCTCGGAGTGAAGACGTAAGATACATTAATACTGCGCCAGTCTGAAGAACTGTGATGTACATGGACCTACAGACGACAAAGACTATGGGAAAGCTGGGGGCCAGGCATAACATTTAAAAACACGGAACTATTAGGCTATTTTTAATTGCATTTCGCACATTTGCCACCAAAACAGCACCTTCATTAAGGTCTTGAAAAGGAAATCAAGCCACCTCATTGGCTCAGCCACAGGAAGTTAATGAGTTTCTCTCTGTGTCCCCAGGGTCATAATATTTCATACTTGAAAATATTCAAAAACCAGACCTTTTCCATGGGTGCTGTTAATGGCTCTCAGCAGTTGAGTTTATGCCGATGTGCTCTTGTTAGCTAGCAGAAGGGCGCATCGCCGGGATCCCCGAGGATTGTGCCGCGTTCGAGCATCAGCCGGTGCTTTGATATGTTAATCATACTGTGATGTCACTGAAGAACTCTGGGATAGTGGAGGAATTTCCAGTTAATTCAGAAGAAGGAGAAGGAAAAGAGGATGGGGATTGATTAAATGGTAATTAATTTAATTAGTGACCTGTGGACATAATTAACAGTGAGAGCGCTTTTAAACTGATGATCAGAGAGCTAGCGTGCTGCTGTGCAGTTGTACTGTTCGACACTGACGATATAATAAACTGCAGGGGACGTGACCATTCCAGACACACAAATGCAGTAACTCAAGCATTTAGTACCATAAAGATTTTCCCCATCAGCCTGTAATTTAATTGATTAAAAAATAGCTTCAACTGAGCATAGAAGCACATCCGCAGGGAAAATATAAGAGAACTCTACTCACTTGATTAAAACCCATTATCACTGCATAGCTATGACATGCAGCAGCCTTAAAGGGGCAAAACAACCCTATTTTTCTTGCCCCCCCCCCCCCCCCCAATAATGTTAGACTTGCCCTCTACGGCACTGATTGGTGCAAGCAGGTTTTATCTCACATGATTATTTTAACAGACATAGGATGAGTCACGTCATTTAACGGTCGCCTAAATATATATGGGCTCATTTGTAGCCTCAAAAAAGTATCAAAACATCGCTGAAAAATTTTGGAAGCAGCATGAAAAAGGCAGCAGTGCAGCAGACACCCCTCAGCCCATTTCTGGTCCAATTAATCAGCAGCACATCTGTGGAAAACTGAAGCACAAGTAAATCCGGTACAGCAGCCGATGGAAGCTGGATGTTACATTTTTTATAAGGTTCAAGTGAAGGATTCAGCAGAATTGTGTTTCAGAGTGAGGTGGGAAAGCTCTGAATTAGTTATGAAGTGACCGCAGGCCCCTCGTATTTCCTCCATCGCGCGTCGCCCTGTTTTCAGTCAAACTGCTCCTTCCTCGCGGCCCCTACTGAATGGAAGGCTAGACAAGCCACAGCCAGATATTCGGAACCGGGGCTTGAATGTAAAGTGTCTTCATCTTCAAACTGAGTTTATGAAATTCGGAGCTTGGAATAATTGAAATAGAATGTTTTGCAGATAAATTGTGTTTACGTATGAAATTGAGTCCAGATTTTTTTTTTTTTAAATTCCAATGATTTACCGTGACACGATTAATATTATACACAACATGACATTCTGTATATTATATTTCAGCAAAGCCATTTTCAGAAACAGACAGATATAAACCCTTCGCAATATACTCAAAACTTGCATTTAATTATAAAGAGTGTTGCAAAAGCCAAAATGAGCAAAAATCTGTGAGGTTCGACTGGGCAATTTAACTGACAAGTCTACTGGCAACCGGTTGCGACTTCTTCACAATAAAATGTAGCACAATTAATACGATAGTCATTTTTACTCAGAACTATTTGAGTGAAACTAATGTCGAGAATCTGCGTGGAGGTGATTCAAGTGAAAAGAGGAGGCCAGTTTTTCTGTGGGAAATGTTTTCATGAAAGACAGGCCCATTTCATGGCAAGGCTTCACCCGAGCAGCACAAAACTCACTTAAGAGTGCGACAATCACGAAATGAAATTTTTTTTTATGAAAGGAGTATTATTAATTATGGCCTTAATTGCATTCATTGTGAAATTGAACACATAACTCAGCAAATCCGTGAAAAAAAACACACTGAGTGTTTGTTGACATTTATCTCGCGACATACCGGACACAGCCCACGGCTATTCCGAAAACCCAATGTAAATAATTCATTCACGAGTTGAATTTTTACGGTAAACTTCATACAGTTTTGTGGGGCTATGTAATCAAACGCTGGTGGGACATTAATGCTCCAAATACTGTCCAGTCTTATGTCTTAAAAGGCCTTTGGGCGTTCTGCTAATGCTTCTTTATTCTGACAGTTTTTAAAAGCTGTTGCAATTTCATTCTAATTGTATTTTCAAGAATGGAAAGTACCCTTCTTACAATTTCAATAAAAAACATTCTGTTATTTCTCAGGCCAAACTTGGAGAGAATTCAAACACACTACTGCTATAAAAGCCTTTTATTATGATATTATCCATAACCTGGAGCAGTAATTAGCATTTAATCAGAACTGGGGTGAACCATTAATTCAAAGAAGCTTAACCTTTCTGATAGTAGCAAAATGCCTGCAGATTGCTTATGACAAAGAAAACTACTATTTCCCCAAACAAAAGAAAATTAATGCTCACCTTTGTTCAAAGTGGAATTCTCAAGGACCTGCATGAAGGTTTTAAAGTTTCAGAGGTACATCAGCACTTACAGGTACCCAAAGCATGGATAATGAAATCATGGTCTTCAAGGGTGGAGAAATGCCCGTTTTCCACCCTCCTGTTACCTGATGTCGGGTGTGACGACGGCTAAATAAGTCACCCTGACTGTTCAGTTCATTAACCTGGCTGGATTTGGATTTGAGGGTTTCATTTAATGATCAGTAATAGAAGGACTTAAATTTCTTGATCAGAATTGAATGACTGAAAACCAGTAGCAGCACCTAAGGGCTGAATGTCACAGTGCAGCAGTGTCAGCGGACTTCAGTTCAGCATTAACGTGGACTTGTCTGTTGTCCTTTCAGATTGTGTTCCGGAAGATCAGCGATGTGAAGCGCGAGGAAGAGGAGCGTCTGAGGAGGAAGAACGAGGCTCCTCTGAACCTGCCTCCGGACCACCCCGTGCGACGACTGTTCCAACGGTTCAGGCAGCAGAAGGAGGCACGGATGGCAGCAGAACGCCCCGATATGGATGGTCACGACCCTGACGTCGAGAGGGGGGCTGCACGCATCACCCAGGTCACCGCCCACAACGTCATCGCCACCACCAGCATCGTCACGGTGACGGAGAGCCCCGCCACGCCCATCCCCTCCGCTGCCTCGACTTCTGGGGGAGGATTAGCAGGAGGGGCCATGAATCGAGCAAAGCTCCAGGCCCCCTCTCCCGCGACCGGTCAGTCGGGCTCAAAGTCCGCCGAACCCGCCAAGGCCAAGGGCTGGGGCCGCTTCAAGGAGTCGGCGGGGAAAGTGGATGGCTGGAGCAAAGTGTCGAAGGCTGAATCCATGGAGACCCTTCCAGAAAGAACTAAGACCACCGCCCACGAGGAGACGTCACTGAAGAAGACTGACTCCTGTGACAGCGGGATCACGAAGAGCGACCTCCGGCTGGACAATGTCGGGGGCGAGGTGCGGACCCCTCAGGACCGCAGCCCCGTACAGCCTGAGGCACGGCATGTCTTTTATCCAATCCCTGAACACTCGCTCCAGGCCTCCATCTCAGAGCTCAAGCATGAGCTGAAGGAAGAGCTCAAGGCCTTGGAGGGCCGTATGGCAGGCCTGGAGAACCAGCTAGCGGAGGTGCTGAGAATACTCAAGTCCGGGAGGGCTCCCAACTCCCCGCGGCGACCTGTCTTTGAGATCTCGCACCCAGCCTCCCCGGAATCTGATAAGGAGGACATATTCTCGTGAACCGCTGTGAGGAATGTGCAATTTTCTTGCCCTATTCTGAAGTCAAGCGCATGGGTACTTCTGGAAGCCACTACAGTTCTGTTGAAGGATTACGCAGAAAAGGGAGCAGATGTGACTTTCAGCCTTAGTGCGCCATGCACTGACTGATTATGGAATCACATCAGCAGGAGTTCCCCTCGGCTCAGTTCTCGGTCCAGCGCAGATTGCTCCGAGCTCATAGAGGAAGAATGTCAAATCCTGGGATAAACTGGATAACCACTCTACAGTTTGCATTCTGTTTGAATACAAGCAGCTGTATAAAGTATTTAAGTTCCGCCGGATCGTTTGTAGGGTTTCAATGCAGATTTCTATTTTTTATCAACATTCAGCAGCTCTATGGGCAATTCTACCATAATCTTGACCTCCCAGTTTCTGTAGGGGAATGTCTCAATTTTTTCTGACTTTTTTGTTCCTGCTTCTAGTTTTACAGCTATTTTTATCCACCCAACTGTGACCAATCTACAACATGAATGAAAACTCAGGACAAGTTTTCTTTTGTCCACTGTCTTGAACACATCTGCGCATTGGCAAGTCATTTCCTGCGAGTAAATGGCCTGTGTTGTCTGTGCTTTGCATATCCATGAACTTTCACATCAGGGCCAGACATTTAGCCGCAAACTTTCAATCTCCGTTTCCTTTGCATCACAAACAAAACAGATTTGCACATAAGTCAGTTGGGCATTCAAATTCTGTCTATTGCACTTAAATAGTCTTTGACCTGATATTGTTCTATTGACAACACGCTACTTGCATGTTGAAGGCAGAGTCGCATCATTCAGTTATTTGAGACTGCTCTTTTCAAAATTTGTAAACTATCAAGATAGTCAAGTGTACATAGAATAATGGGAAACCATCTGTCACAAAACCACAAGTACACACACACACACACACACGTGCATGGAAGTGCACACATACACATTCTAATAAAGAGGGTCTTCCAAAAATAACATGCTCACAGTGACACAGGTCTGACACACAAGCTAACACACGTGCATCTCTCTTCCTTGTGGCCTTGACTGTTTTATAGCGGTTTTTTTTTTTGTCAGAGTGCATCTCGTACATCCAGATTTTTACGTCCGTTGTCAAAAGTGAGAAAATCAATACGCATCATTTATTCTCCAAAACAGCCGTTCAACACTCCCATGTAATGGACCATCAACGCAAATTTCACTGCTTGCTACAGCTGTACAGTCTTATGTAAAGCATGCTGGGTACAGACGGGGTTCCCTGCAAGTACATAAAATCCCAGAGAGCACCAGTCCCCCTCTTTGGAATGGGTTGTGCCTGATATGTACATAGGTTAGCAATATTAGCAGAACAGTAATACTTTGAATGAAGCAAATTTCCTGAATTTCATGTGATGTTCTTGAGTGCCCAAAAGTAATCTATCCCCCCCCCCCGCAAGATAGAATTTGGTCAATCTTGAGATTCCCCAGAATTTGTAGTCCAAATTTTCGCCCAACATTCCCTGCCCTTTGCATCAACTATTCTTGCAGTGGTTTATTACCCAGTTTTAATATAAAACATCCGCATGCTTCTCCGCACGCCTAATGTTACTAACCAAAGGGGTTTAACCCTTTGAGCGCCATAGGCAAATTTAGTTGCCCAATGGTGTAAGATATCAAAACCAGATGCTGTTTAAAACCCATCATGCGGCAACTTGTTGACACATGATCAGTTTTCAACAGCTCAGGATGATTACATTCTTTACTCCTTGAAATTCATTGGGCGCTCAAAAGGTTAACTATCGTTCACAGTGACTAAATATCAGCTATTGCTGCAGAATGATATTCTGAATATGTATTGCCATTTTTCAAAATTAAAATAGCATCTAGTCGAATAAACAGAAAAGTTTATATTCAGCCTTTGGGTTATATATCAGTTTTTACAGAGCAGTATTCACTCAATCAACGATACAATCAATACAATCACTTATCAAAAATAATAACACGGCAATTTAGTCGTATTATAGTGCCACTTTATCACAAAACCTGGCATTCATGGTAATTTGTCGATATTTGATGAATGCATGGCGAAAAATCTATGTGATCAAAATAATAGTTAATTATTGCCTTATGAGTAGTTTTGTTATGACACTAGTGCAAAGAGGAAGCCCTGTTTTGCTTTTCAAAGATGCCACTTCTATGACTAACCCTTACTCCTTCATCGTACTGTCAGACGAAGCAATTAATCAATGATGCACACTCCCAAACCATGCTCATGCCTCTCTGAAAGGTTCAAGGAAGCAACACTTTTACCAAGTTTATTCATTTTGGATCCAACCCAAGTTATTTCAGCTTTTTATTCCAATTCAAAATGAGGTGCCGAAGAATGAGGTCCAGTTTCAGTTGGAGTCACATGACTGCGGCTCGCAGAATTATTGGGAGAAAAAAGCATCACCGAAACTCATGTACAGTCTATGACATGTGAATGTAACCCTAAACCTTATTTTCCTTGTGCAAATTAAAATATTGGCCTTGGGTGAGAGAGGGCAGGGAGGAATTAAGCAATAATCCACTCCAATGTTTTCAAAGGTTATCAAAGTAAAAGATTACCAGGTCAACAAAAATAATAATAAAATGTCACATTAAGATAGTCAAATGAGGAGAACAATGGTTGTAAATGGTCATTAATTTTTTTCAAATGAGCTGTCACAAAATGATTTGCATCAACATGCAAGAAAGCCCTCTCCTTGAGTGTGAGGACGACATTGAAAATATTCACAGCAACACATGGAAACTGTGCATCAAAATTAAGATTCTGTAAAAATGACCTGCATGTCATGTGCAGTCCTCAACACAACCAAACCCCGAGGTTTAAAAAAAAACAAAAAAAAAACAAAAAAAAACAAACAACAACTACTGCTGTGTGTATCATCAACAGTCTCCAGCAATAAGACTGGGTGCCACATCTTTAGTGGTCATTGAATGTATTCTCTCTCTGTTCAGTTCTCATGGAGAATTGACCCTGATTATTGAGCTGTGGAAGAGACAGGAAGTCCTGTCAATTACTTGTCTCTCCCAAAAACTCAGCCTGCTGAGCCCCATCAGTTCTACCTTCTGACAGAAGAATCGCGCCAAATTATGGCAGCCGTGACTAAATACGGGGCAGTATTTACACAAACTAGACCTGGGTTTTCCCAACTCTTGATAATGAATATAAAATAGACAGCGGGCTGTTTACTGTGCGGTTTTACTGAACTTTAGGGCAGGAGGAAGCCAAGGAATGAACGTTCGAGCAAAGAAAACAGCAGCACTACTTACAAACTGCACTCTTCCTCAGGAGGGTCTAATGTGTGAGGATCTGAGCAGCCTGAATTAACAGTACAGTCTGTATTACTATTCATACACTTAAAGTTGGATCAGTGGCTTTCCACTCCAAGTACAGAGTATTTCCGAAGAATTAATAGGAGGGTTATAGTAGAGACTGCCAGCTTTGAGTCTTGGAGAATTACCATTTGTAAGGAATGAACCAGGTCGAAATTGTAGCCAGGTTTATAGTCACTGCTGAGAAACTGAAGAGTAGATATAGGGTCTTCTTAGTTCAACACAAAAGCCTTTGAGCAACATTACCTGCTGTGTAAAGTGATATATTGATTGGACGGTCACAAAATCACCGACACAAGAGCTGTGCAAAGTTTCACAACCATCTTTTATTGAGTCACTGTACTGTCAAGAGAGGAACTGAAGTCACTGACAGTCATTACATGCAGTGGCAACTAATTTAGAGGCCTCCTGGCCCCCGTTTGAACCCTCGAGGTCACACTTACACTCCACAGTTGACCCGGTCGTCCCCATGCATGGCACTGCAATTGTTCTCATTGGCTGTGGACCCAGACTCGTACCTTGACCGTCCTGTCGAGCACCAAAAAAACCTTCTACTTGATCTTTTACGTTGCACTTCTAAAATGCATTTCTTTGAGCATGAACAAATACTGTTAGGAACTATTTTTGTGGTCAGCCTTGAATGCTGCCTGGTAGTACAAGTATGTTTTGTTTTTGGAATGTCATATTTAAGAAGAAAGGGAAAAATAAATAACATTATAAATAGAGATATGTGAACACTGCGTGATTTATGCACATGGTATTGTATTATCATATTTCCTGTATTGAAAATCTTTTAACTACTGTAAGCACAAATAAAGATTATTTGTAAAGATATGTAAATGATTATTTATAAAAATAAAATATTTTATACATGGGCACATTTGGATTCATTTTTGGACTGTTGCATCGCTCAGTAACATACTGCAAGGCTGTTCAACGCACAAGTACTACCGTCAGCAAGGTTATTTCAGGGATAAAGGTTTTCCTTTGATTATACGGAAACTGACACCGTGCGCTGTGGTAAAGTTGCTGATGTGATCTTGAGAACCACAATAGGTTATCCACTGAATCCCATTAAAAACTGGAAATTGGAGGACTGCAATATCCAGTACAGCATTAGCTGGGTGTAGCACACTTCTGACCACAAAAACATAAACATAGCAAAACTCTCAAATCAAAATCCCATAAGCTAGACAGACATGTCTATACACGTTTGTGAGTGACAATTTTAGCAAATGGTTGTAATTTCTACAGGTTTCATTCCGTAAAGAAGAAGTAGTAGCATGCAAATTATTTTTTTTTATTTGACATCTCCAATCCCACCCAAATCTGGAATGCCCAACTCGAGAACTATTTACAAGGCTTGCTCGTATGCGACCCCTTTTTGCCAATTCAGGAGAGAGGGACGGTTCACAGCTCTCCTCCAAAGCACATGCCCATCAATACTTCTTCTTTTCACTCATTGGTTGAATCTTCGCAAGTTCAGAACGAGGGCGGGGGATACCTGAACATGAACAAGCTTAGAATCTTCCTGATGAGCGCCTGGCTAGCCAACAGGAGGCGCTTGAGCAATGAACAAAGAGACCATTTTATATTTCCCTTCCCGGTAGACCCTTCCCACTTTACATCCCTGTAGCGCAATAGCCAATTGTGCGCTACTTCTGAAAAAGCTGCCGAGCACTGCCGGTCGGTACGACAGGGGCTTGAACCTGCACCGTGACGGTCACTTCTGCTCCGCAATGCGGTGCTTTAACCAAGTGAGCCATTCGGCAGCTTGTAGATATACTCATTTTAAAGTGCAGACCATCCATTGTAATTCATCACAGGTCATGATCATATCAAGTGAACTGTACAGTAATTAATACCCTTTAAAATAAATATACAGACACTTCAGGACCTAAGTTATCTGCAGTACAGTAGCAAATTACACAGATGCAATACAAGAGGCTCATCCAGCTCACTTTTCTTCCCAAAATGTATAAATGTTTAACTTTTTAAAGCTGGTCCTGACAGCTCAAGCATAAATACGAGCATAAGAGCGGCGCACACAGATCTTTCACTGCACAAAATCTGACACCATTCCAGCGGATTTTCAAAATGTGGGCCATAACTTTTCTGGAAAAGCCCCAGTATTTCTGCCCAAATCTGCAGATGATTCACTGTATTTTAACAGGAGGTAAATGCCACTGCTGTGAGAAATCTTGTCGAGGTTACGATTGCAGTCCGAGCATAAATAACACACCAACATGAGCACTTTTCACAGAAGTTTTTACTCTGGGCCTGAAGCATTAACACTGTGGCACTCAGATATGAGTCAGAGATGTAAGCGCACTGTACAGTGCAGTCTCTCGCTCGGTCACTGCTGGTCTGACACCCTGCATTCAGCGCCCATTTATCTCCGTGGTAACCAGCCCTACTCCAGGAATCCTGCAGGTGAAGGATCATCACATGCCCTTTACATCCCAATCCAGTCCTGATCTTATCTCATGCCAGGAAATGAACTGAACGGACAGACAGTGTTAATCCCTTCACGCCCGACAGCCCGGTAAAGGGCGGCTGCACCTGCTACAGAGGACAGCCGCTGCCTCTCATTCACAAGGACGCATCCTACGCCAGTAACACGTTTAGGAAATATGGCTGCTTAGTGCCGTCTCATTTCAGTAGGAAACATACAAAACAGCCGAGTTTGACACCTTGATTGGGGTAAAATTTCAAGCGATTCAAGTGGCGTCTACACAGCAAAGGAAATCCCACAATTCCTTGGGACAAGCCGGGGATTTGCTTTTTGGATCAAGGATAAAGAACGACAACTGTAAATTTTTCTTCGGTGTTCATATTTCATGTATTATTTTAATGGTAAATTCACTTTTCCGAGGCATTGCATGTATGGATGCTGAATGTTGGCCATTTAGTTGGAAAGGATGTTATATTCAAAATTTGCTCCATGTTTTCAGAGTGCTGAAGCTCAACAAGCAAGACTGACAGAAAACATGCATCCCCCTGGAAACCACTGACACCAGGCCACAGGACGCAAGTCACATGACGCCACCAAGTTAGACGGTTTCATTTCATGCAACCATCTCAACAACTGCCTCCAATTACAGAAGAGTCCTAATTAGCTACCAAGGTGATGGGAGGCCTCCTTGTTAATGAGACTAAGATTAAGTGATGCCTGCTGTAGTTTGTCACCTCAGCTCCACTTGAGCACACCTGGGTGCGCGATTAGAGTCAAACCCTTAACTGCTGAAATGTGGTTCGCTCTGTCAGGGCTGGAATAAAAACCTGCAGGACCGCAGTTCACAAGGATTAGGGCTGGTTCCCAGAGCTCAGACTGAGCCTTCAGAATCGAATTATGTGGGAATAACAATGTAGCAGCAACTGCAACCTTGGGTTAAGTTTGTGACAGAGGAATCCCACAATGCATTGCAGCTCACAATGGCACACTGGACAAGTTTAACCTCTTGTAGGATATGGGAAAGGCAGATCATGACACAAAATGGCTCCCGGCCGCAAGACTAAACATTCGGTACAGATTGAACATAGAGAACATATGAGTCCAATGAGACAATATGAAGTCTGTTAGAGTAGATTTAACACACTGACAGTGCGTCACTGGTTACTGACGCAAAAGAGCGACAGCGTGAACTGCCACTGAAACACTAAATTTGACATGTCCCAGGAGAAAGAAAACTCCACAGAGAATCCCCTTGAGAAGCCATTAAGCGAAATCAAATTATTTTTACACTGGTAATCCATCCCTAATAGGGTTGCGCTCTTATGATAAGCTATTTAAAACGCAACACCGCGGGACGAACGTTTTCTGTTAGATTCGGTCTCCGTAACATCAGTCTCATTTCAGCGGTGCAGTAATTAAATGGGATTTTGCTTTGATCAGCCTCAATAATCTGATTACCTACACAGATCCGACTCATCCCTTTCACGCTGTGAAACAGAGATGCGATTAGGCCGACACGCTAACCTGGACGCTGTGCAAATTAAACCAATGCCCTTTTTCACTGGTGCATTCTGGGTATAGCTACCTGAAGACGAGTCGACTGATCAACCGTAAAGTGAAAATGAACGAAGGTAGATGGCCCTCGACTGATCATTCGCAGACCATCTCTCGAGTGCTGTGGGTGTCGTTAGGGCTTCAGTAGAACATTTGGCATTAGCTAGCCGACACAATGTTCGAACAATGTTACTGCAATGTAGTGGCAATATCTTAATACTGACATCTACCAGTAACATTTTAAGAACATTTTGTGATCACTGGGAGAGAGACTACATCGCAGAAGTAGTGTGATCAGCTAAAGGACTATACAATCAATGGAGATCACTGGATGGATCCCAGATCTGGAATATGGTCTAGTAAGATCTGTTCCAGGGTTTACAGATCATTGCAGTCTGGCTGCCTGAGTTGAGATCGATAGTAATCCAATTCAGTGGTTCAGGGAAATTCATTTTAATTCAATTAATTCCAAATATATCCTCAAAAAAAAAAAAAAAAAATCAGGAGTCTTAAATAAACTTTGTCCTTTCCATTCATTTCCATCAGAGACCAGACTGACATGGAATTGATCCCTGACTGCAGTGCGCTGACCCAGGTCCAGGCCCCAGACTCAGAGCTTTACATAGGAACAGGTACGAAGCAGTAAGGATAACCATGATGATGGTCATTATGTGGAAGGGACTGATCTTATGGACTAAACTAGAAAGTAATCGCAACCCTGCTCTCCGAATTTGACACACATACCGCTGACTTACTTGCAGACAGAAGGCAAAATCGTATTATTAATCATGATGATTCAACTATCACTTATCTCATTATTTCTAGGATCCCAGCAAACACAATGATCTAACAGTGTCTCAGCAACATTCAAACACTGAAAAAAACATTTTTTCCACCACTGTGAGAACATTCCGTTTGCTGGGATATGGGGAAGTGAAGGCAGTGTGACAGCACTTTATCCACGTTCCCTGGAGTGACAAACGCCATCGTAACACACTGGTGGGACACGTCTCCCATCGTTGCTCTCGCCGTGATTCATCGACACAGGGTACGAGTGACATCACGCTTCCTAAGGTCGAGCTGCTGTCAGAGTCCATTCACCTGGAGATCTTCACAGCTGCATGCAGGCCGATGTCAGGATATCACAGGTTGATCCAGGTCACTGGCACCCATGAGTCATGCTGTCATTGGCCTGTCCGGGTCGCTGGAGCAGGGACCGCCGCTCCTTCCTCTCCTGCTCCAACCCGATCTGAGCGAAGCAGTAGAGGAAGACTAGGATGGGCGGGGTCATGGTAGACCACCCTGAGGGAGAAACAAGCAGAGATATCAAGCGTGTCAGCTGTGACGTCAGTAGTATAGCATGCACCAGAACGTTCTTAACTAAAAGTTCATTATTCTGTAACGATCATTACTGTTATTTGCAGGCAGAGGGGTTCTAGAATGCAGAAAAAGTTTTGATGGCACATGGACATGAAAAACTGCTCCTCAGAGACACACAAATGGCCAACGCACCTTTTGAATTCCCGTCAGAGTGAGATTTCATTGAAATTGGCCATTTTTTAAAAAAGCAATTCAAGTAAAACACAAATAGCTTCCGCTGGCATAAGTGGAGATATAAACCTCTGAGAACCTTCATAACTTTCATTGAGAGGCTGATGTAAACAGCAATGTCAGTAAACTGCAGCAAATGCAGTTCTGGAACACAATTAAAAATTGTATTAAAACATCTCCAAAAAGAACTATTTTTGAAGAGATTAATGGATGTGGTGTTTTTTAAAATTTTTTTGCAGGTTTCGTATAACTAAGGGTGAGACTGGATTGAACGTTGGTCAAGTCACCATGAGCTCAACCAATGGGCAATTACAAGTCATTTCAGAATCTGTTCCACTGTGATATCACAAGGGGGAGACACCACCCAGAATAACAAACAAACAAACTGATGAACTCAAGGGTCTCCAATCCTATCCAAAGGGCCGATGTAAGTGCAGGTTTGTATTTTAGCACAGAGCGAGAGCACCTGCCTCAACAAATCAACTAATCAGAGGATTCGATCAAGACATTCATAAGCAGAATCAGGTGTATTAGTGCAGGGCTGTCACAAAAAATAGCATCCACGGCGGCCCTATGAGAATACGATAGCACACCCCTGGATTAACTGGCTGGCTGAAGTTAATCAGTCCTTCACTGGCCTCTGGATGGTCACTTCACCATATGATGTCCAAAAGGAACACTGTAAAAACCTGGTGAGATAGGGGACCTTATCATATACAGAAAGCTTCTTCACGTTGGGTTTTGATAACAGAACATGCCAGCTCAGGTAGAGATTAGCAGAGGGCAAATTCTGTCAACACATAAAATATTTCTTCGTGCATTGCATGAGAAATCTCGCTATGGCACATGGGCGTTGAGGTCCATGCTTGCGGCAGTGCTTCAAAGGTTTGTTTTGAATATAAAGTTTTGATGCTGGATAGCCTGCAGTCTGTATCCATACATTCTTACTTAGTGTGACTAATATCTCAGACAGTGCTGCATCAGCCCAGGGGTCCTGAATCTCATCCAGAGGTGCTGTGTGGCGCAGGCTTCTGTTCCAGACATGGAGCTGCCCACTGATCCAACTAATCAACCCTTAGAGTCTTTAGCAAAGACCTTAGTCAGTATAAAGGGTGCATCTGCTTGGTTGGAATGAAAGTCCGCACTGACACCAGCCCGTCCCGGAGAGGGTTTAAAAGCCCAGTGATGGCTGGTGCATTAGCAGGGTTGTCATTGGACGGAAGCATTTAAAGTCTCCTTGTCTTTAAGGCACATAGATGGTGGATGAAGTTTCCACAGCAACTTATGAGATGTGGGACCCATCCGGTCTTTAGCATGAAGTGGCTTCCGAAGCGATAAAACTGACGCATTCCGAATCCCAGGAGAGGAAAAGAATTGCAGATCACCTTAGCTCCGCACAGACATTTCTTTGCATCTCCGAGGTGCCACTTAATGAGGAATCCATTTGTATCCATGATGGCAAAGATGATTGTTTGCTTGACTTCTCAAGGCAATATCAGCCAAATTAGTTTATAGGGCAATTACAGTAAAAACGCTGACTCGAGTAGAAGGCAAAGACTATAAACAATATTTACGAGCACTTAAGACAGTGAAAGTATACAATATATTTTTTGCTTGAGCCAAATTTACATGATGGTACTTCAGGGTATTTATGCCTTTTACATTCAAAATTATAGCGATTACACTGCCAATGTAGCATTTTTATACACACTAAAATAAATTTTTATTCGTAAAGATATACAGGCCTAAAAAACCCCATGCAGCACATAGTCAGAAATTCTCTGCACCTGCACATTAGCAGCATTAGTTCATCATTTTCTAGCGACCACTTCTGATCTGACAGGCGCAAGGAGCTGAACGAGCAAAACTGAGCAACATTCTGCGATGGCATCGGCCAGGGATCACCGAATCTGGGCCTCCAAATCCAGCCCTAGTTCTCCTTACTCCCAGATAATTAACTAATGAAATGAACAATTACCTGGTTTTGATTGGCCAGAATGGCTTTATTCCGCACTCCGCATACAGGGTGGGCGGAAAACCAGCTGCCCTTGGACCTGGAGGGTCGTGATTTGATGATCCCTGACAGAGGCAGTGAGTGACTGGCTGTGGGACTGCATGGCGTAAAGAAGTGAGGGCCAGTCGTCTCATGAGTCGATGGGAGCAGGACACTTTCAGTGAGAAACATTTCAGCTGAGTTCAGGGTGGAGAAAAAAGTGCTCTGAACCACCCGTCGGGTCATAACGATAACGATTTGCTCTTTGCCAAAGTTGGTCAGATCCAATGTCTCCTACATCTAACACATTAACCACAAATGTTCACTTACAGTTGAAGGTCAGTCTGCAGACCTGGACGCGCTGTAGTTCTGAGAAACTCTACTTTATATGCTTCATCTCTGAGGAGTTTTGATGTTTTTTCCCTCGTCGATGTACATTCTCTCATATTAAGCACCAAAGCGCCACAGGATATTTACATCCATACGCCGTAAATCATGGATGGATAACTGTACAACTCTCCTCAGACTTACTGAACACACTGCGCATATATGAGCGAGTGTGAGGATGAATAATCTCTTCAATCACAAAACCCTCCGAGTCGATCCCCCTGAGGACAGTCTGTGAGCCACAGAAGAGTCCGTCCTCAATCGCTGCAGAAGTGTAATCTGATCCATGACCCCTCAGGACTAAAGGTCCCAGTGCAGGGGTCCTGAAATCTCATTTTTTTAATATCCAGCTCAGGCAGCTCAGGGAGGACAGCCTCAGTGAGGCCGGTGAGATGCAGTAATCAGTGGCTTTAACTAATCGATGAGCACCGCGTTAATGAAGCAGGCTTGGGGCAGCCCTGCGGCGAGAACTGCACAGCGCAGAACGCAGCCGCCCAATTACAATGCTGGAGCAGCAGGAGCTGGCTTTACGCAGCGCCACTGTCACAGTGACCAGCCAGAACAGTCAGAGCACGTCTCCCCTCTACACCTCCCCAATGAGGGAGCGGACAGCCCTTCCAATGAACTCATTAGTGATGCTCATTCGCTCACACACAGGCAGAAAGCAGATCCTAATCTGTCACATAAACGAAACGCTGAGTCGGTTAATGGCGAGGTAAAGGTTTAAAAGGGGTTAACTGTAACCATGTTGCTACGGAAGTGTTTCATGCATGTCAGCGACGACAAAGTAGAAATGACGTGGATGAGTCTTCATGAAACACCGGAGAATGTTCCTGATCAGGGTCTGCAGCAACCAGCAGCCACACATTCTAAACCGCACTGGGACACACCTGACCATTTTCCCACCAACAATATTAAAGAACATTTTCGTCGCCTGGTTTGAAAAATTGACTTCAGCTGGCACAAAGATGGCGCAGAATAAAAATAAAAAAATAGGCGTTCAATGCACGGAATACCCCTCAGCCTGATGTCGAAGTTTTTGGAGAAAAAATGAGGTTTTTGGCGGGCCCGCCCGCCCAACCGCACGAAGGATAGCAATACCCAGTCAGCCTTGAGGGCTGAGGGGTAAAAAGTAAATCTACCGTCCTCTCAGCCCTGGTTTAGGGTTAACCCATCTTCCCCTGAGCTGGTCTCCCTGTACCGACAGCAGAGGATAAACCAATTGTGACTGAACTCTCAGTTCCTGCAGTGTGTGTGGAGCAGACCTGGCTTTAGCGAGAGGATCGCTGCAGTAAGCAGCGCGGCAGCAGGCGGGGGGGGAGGAGCTAACTCAAGGTGACAGTCACCTACAGCCCTCTCCGTCCGACTGCCCTGCAACCCGCGGCAAACTCCGTCACAGCCAAAATTTCTGCAGGCTGAGCGGTGCGGTCAGCAGCGGCCGGCTAATCATCGTTCCGCAGCCCCATCCTCCGGCCTCCTGCACTATCAGATTACAAATAACCTGCCGCAGCCGCAGAAAAACATCCAGCCAGAGGGCAGCCCAGAAGTGCCACCAGGGGAACAATACGAGAAACCTGCCGTCGTCCTTTCAGTTTAAAGGTACTTATTCAGAGAGAGGATTTATAGAAGGGCTGTGTACGGTTTCTGATAAGATGCTGTCTGACTCACGTCCAAGAGTAAATTTACCAAGCGCCCTTTTCCCAAAGCAGGATTACAGAGTTCGCCACATAAGCTGGAACACCGAGAATTAGAGCAGCTCTGAGTTTAACTATAAAATTATCCAACAGCGCAGACTCCACATTTCATCAGATGTGTGTGAATAAAAAAGGAAACTCCGTTTACCGTTCCATATTACTCACTTTGCCTGGGTGCTAAATGGTGGCAGTTCTGCCACAGAAAGGTCGTCAACAAATGAAGTGGCTTTTCCCAGGCAGCTGGGCTGATGGTCTCAAGGGAATCATTACAAATGAGAAGGTCTAAATCCCAGGCCTGTGATTATCCTGAGTTGTTTAAAACCCATCATGCGGCAACTCGTTTAAAAGAGCTCCTGCAAGGATTTTGCGTCTGATTTTGATATCTTACATCATTGGGCAACTATAGTTGCCCGTGGCGCTGACAGGGTTAATCTTTATACATGAGCCCCTCTCTCTGCAGGAATGGCCCAGCAAATTTTTGCCAGTGATGTCTTCACATGCAAGCAATTTCATTGGTTCTCACTGACCTATCAGAAGAAACTATTAAATAAAAGAGGTTGGAAACTGTTCAGTGACAAATGTCAGTGTTAATAAGGGTCAATCCACAATATTCTGCGTGTGGAGGAGGTGGCATTTAGAAACTTAAAGAGGGCGTTAATTGCAAGTTATTTGTTAACCTCCTCGGGTTAATGTCAGTTCAAAGTTACACCAAGGCTGAGGCTTCATACTATACAAGAGGATAGCATTTTTCCTGCACATTTATTTTGAAATATCTCTGTATTGCCAAGTAATTTGGCCTTCTTTGTTACGCCTGCAGTAACAGTATACTGTGCTCGTTAAGGTGGAAGTCAATAGAGAAACTCATCATCCTCCCCTTGCGAAATCTTAACAGAAATCAAAACACGTCTGCGGTAGAGACGGCACTCACTGTCCAAACAACGCGGATGACCAGTAAGTGCTTGAATCTCATTATTTGACTTAAAATCCTATGTATGAATAGTATATTAGCTTGCTAAAGAAACTACTCGCTTGTTTGATGTTACTGCTGCTCAATAAAAATGTTTTGCTCCCATTGACAAATCTGAAGCAAAATAAATCTGGCCACTGGCAGGTATGTGTCTTTTTTTATGCAAAAAAGAATGTGGAAATGCTTTTCAGTCAAAGTATGAGGCTAAAATACTTTTTTTTCTTTTTTTTTTTTTTTTTTTTTTAATTTTGCAGGGATCTTACACTGCTGGGCACAGTGCACCTCAAGCTCTTCAGGAACCATCGCCGGCTGAGAAAACTTAGGATGAAAGGAGACTCAGGAGGTCAGACGTTTTTATCTGGGAGCAGAGGAAAGCTGCATTAGTGTTCTGCAGTTTCATTCATTATTTAGCTCACCAGAGAACGTTTCTCCCAGAAGTCTGCTGGTTGTGCGCCGGTAAACACAGGAGGAAGCAGTTATGTAATAAATCTCCATTGGTTTAATGGTAAAGGCCCATTTAAGGAACACTCCATCTTTCCAAAGGCCGCTCCTCCGCCCAAAACAATAACAAGCACATGGCTCTCTGTACCTCTCTGCTCAAACACACCACCTCATCTTCGCACGCTGACAACAAGCATGTTTGCTCATTCTTTTCAAAATGGAAAATTAAATACTTATAGCGGCCAAAACTATTCCTCGATGAAAGCAGACTGAAACTGCGTCAACATTTGTATAAAAATGTTTCATTACCCAAATTATGGAACAGATACTTTATAAAATATACCCTAAGCAGCGTTGATTTCCGGATTCAACACTCCTGGTGATTGACTGTCCAATGTGATCTGATGTCATGAGTGATGCCATCAATTATGAGATCAACTTCTTTTCCATATCTATGGTGTCCACGGCTTGGCACCCATTTCAAATGATATCTGCTTGAACACCAGAGCAATAGGATTGGGGTCCCCCATTCTGACTAAAGCATGATCATCACTTTCTTTAACCATTTTAGGGAACCCATCTGCCCACCTAGCACCCCTAAATCAGCACAGCAAGGACAGGTCTTAGAGAGCTCTGATAAAAGTAGATCACAATAAAAGACAGCCACTCCAAGCACTTTATCCTGTATGCGCATCAGATTCACTCCTACTTCAGTGCTGCATTTAAACTCGAGGCACAGTGAGCACGTTTTACACCGCCAGGAAAACAAAATCCATGAGGAATCCGATAAGACCGTTTTCCGCGAGAGGTGCACCGTGTTGCGGGACGGCACTGCGGACAGGAATCCATCCTCTCTCCCGTTCCGCAGGTCTCGTAAAAAACACAACCAGATGAGCGCGCAGATAAGGACCGGGCGTTCCGAGCACCGCCTTTCAATTATTGATGCTGCGCCAACCTGCCCAGCTCATCGCAGCTTCAAAAGAAGCAGAGACCGTGTCCCCCGCCAAGCTTTTCAATTCAATTGCCACAAAAAGGCTTTAAACTGTGTTTAGTTCGCTTTTGCACATGAATGCGCAGGGAAGGAAGGGCGTAAAGCACGTGCACTCAGTAAAATAGTATTTCTTTTTTTTTTTTTTTTTTAAATGTTAAGGTGTCATTTTCAGATCGTGAAAATGGGTCATTTTGACCTGAACAAAACAGCTAAAATAAATAAACAAATAAATAAATAAAATCAGTCTTGATGTATGCAAGATGACGCTTTCTCAGCCTGAGTAAAAGGAAACTTGCAGGCAATCTCATCGAGGTCTTTAAATAGGCCATGTAAAAACCATGAACAAAATTGACAGTAAAGGATTATCTAGGCCAAGTTCTGTTTGCAGCACTTGGGGTCACAATGGAAGTTGGTCAAAGACAAATTGGAGGCTCTTTCGACGGCACTGTACGCACCCCACGCCCTGTTCTGTACGCACCCCGCGCCCTTTTCTGTGGTTCAGCTCGCTTTCTGACCCTCCAAACCAAACAACACTCCGCTCAAAAATCCATTTTCATCTGGCTTCAGCCGTGGTTTTCATTACTTGCTCGGGAAAAGTGAAATCTGACAGAGCGATGCTGAGGCTTGTAAACGTCATTATTACCCAACGTTCCTGGTGTGAAAAAACATTTGTTAACGTATTGGTTTGATTTTAGAGAAGAAAAATGAATTTGTTGGTCTTTACAGACCACTACACATGGAGTCAGATTATCAATACAGCACAACAATTTTAGACACTTGCACAGAGAAGCCTTTGGCAGTAGAAATAACAGATTTTATCAAAGCAGCATTCATGAGCTGTATCATGAAGTTCAGTTTACAGATTCATAGATCCAACAACTATTTAGAATAAGTATTGCAATTACAACTAAAGGTAGAAATTTGGCATTAGGTAGAAATTATGCAGTAAATTTTGTCAATGCATCACTTTGTTGAACTGTTTGGAAATAACAACCGGTGAACCCTGATACAGCACCCTCGATAATTATTGGCACCCCTGGTTAAGATGTGTTAAAAGCCTTAAAATAAATTCAATTTATATTGCAGAAGTATACTCGCACTGAAAATTGTAGGAAAATGTAACCTTCAACTCAAGTGAATTTTAAGGGAAAAAAAAAATCCCCGACTAAGAAATAATTATTTTTCATAAAATCATCTGTTCCACAATTATTGGCATCCTTAACAATTCCTGGGAATTAAATGCAATTGAAGTATTTCTGTCATTTCTACAGTAGTTGACAAAGTTGATCAGAGTATTTAGGAACATTCAATGAGTAAATCGTCACTTCCTGTTTCCCTGGGGAATAAATATGACGTGACACAGAGGCCATTTCTCTTATCCACTCTTCAACATGGGAAAGACAAAGGAACACACCATTCAAGTCAGGCAGATGTGTCGACCTTCACAAGTCAGGCAATGGCTACAAGAAAATAGCCACTCGCCTGCACCTGCCCATATCTACTGTCAGAGGAATCATTAAGAAGTTTAAAAGAACTGGAACAGTGGTAAACAAGCCTGGACGAGGATGCAAGGTTATTTTGCCACCATGCATAGTGAGGAGGATGGTAAGAGAAATAAAAAGTTCTCCAAAGCTCACTGTTAAAGAATTGCAACAAATGGTAGCATCGTGGGATCACAAAGTCTCCAAAACAACCATCAGGCGCTATCCATTTGTACATGCCAGCAAGCGGTTTGGGAGGCATGCACGGAAAAAACCTTTTCTCACTCTCATCATAAATGCAAATGTCTGGAGTTCGCTAAGCCGTACTGGGACTTCAACTGGGACCGTGTGCTTTGGTCAGATGAGGCCAAGATAGTGTTTGCTGCCAAAAAGCTCTAAGTGGGTCTGGCGGAAACATTATAGGAGAAGATTAAGCGTCTGTTTTGTTGGCAAAAGGGGGTTGTACAAAGTATTAACATCAGAGGTGCTAATAATTGTGGAACACATGATTTGAAGTAAAAAAATTATTTCTTAATGTGGGATTTTTTTTTCCCCAACTGAATAAATGTACTTGAATTCAAGGTTGGATTTTCCTCTTTTTTTCATAGTGGTCCTATATTATTTTGAAAAAAAACTGAATTTATTTGAAGCTAAAGATCTTAACCACTGAGGCCAATAATTATGGAGGGCGCTGTATAGTACGCACTGACTCGAGCATCATTATCTCAGACTGAAGCAGTTGCACAATACTGATTAGCGAAACGTAGTCTCTGAATTTCATCCATGTAAATGACCGCTAATCAGATTAGCAGCGGTACAGCGAGCCGACTGCTCCACGTGCCTTCATGACTAATGCAGGGGTCTTGTTCGCCCTCCGCGATGACCCCTCCCACGCATAGGCTAATGAGAGAGAGGAACGAGAATCGCACCAGGCCCGCATCATTTCACACTGTTTAACCTTCAAATCTGAGCGAACGGGAGCTGGACGATCGCACCGCTGTTCCTGACCGAACCCCGACAGATGGCCGTCACTGCATCCTTCTCAAGACACGTACAGCCTCGCACAGAAAACCTACTCGACAGTTAAACGCACACGTCAACAACTATTTCTTCACCGTTTTCTTACCTATGCTCATTCTTTCTAATGAACAATCCCATTTTTTCTAGGACCTCGAATAAAAATTGACCAAGGAACAGCAGTTGGACTTAGAGATCATGTTAACACCTTGAGACCTGTTGGAAAGAAGTGTTCTCCCTTTAACATGATATCCTTTGGATTTCACCGTCTCGTTATCTGTTCATCCTTCAATAAAATCAATAAATCACTCAATCGATCAATAGCAAGCAGAAGGACAACGGTTTGCACAACACAATCACTGAACCTCGTCAAAATTTTCTGTGATTATGCTTCAAGTATGCAGAGCACACCATTTTTCCACACTGCTGAACTCTCACAATGGTCGGTGATTCAGTGTCCTGCTGATGTGAATGGAAAAAGAAATTAAAAGGATCTGAAAATGAGCCAGCCCTGACCCAGTTAGCCAAATAAAAGGGTACCTTTTGAAATTTTTTAGACTTCCAGCGATGAAAAGGCAGAAAAGGCACAGCTCTATGAAGGACCAGATCTGAGGTCCATCGGCCTCCACATCAGCGCGCTCAGAAATGTGAGCAAGAGCTGCCCATGACTGTGCAGCAGGAAGCACTGCCATGTTGAACAGGAAGTGCTTGTACTGCCCCAGCTTTGTGTGGCTAAGGTCTCTGAATAAGAGCAGGAAAGTTTGCGGTCTTATTCCTAATGTCTACTACCTCATCTCATATCCAGATCAGGGCGCACTCTTCTACCACTACACACACACCCATGGCAATGAAATACCACAGCCATTGTCAACTTAAAGTCTTGTTCACTGGAGTGCAACGCTGAAATATTTTGAATACACTTTCTGATACACTTTAGTGATTAGCCAATTATTTTCTTTACAGAGACTAGGCAGGCTCCATGCATCCCGCATTGTGATCACCAGCGACTGAGTCTGGGCTACAGGATACATAGGGTCTGAATATTTATTAGAGAATGTGTATAGCGAAGAGAGACCTCATTATAGAATTCGGACTGATTTAAATCGGACGGTAGAGGGGACGGCAGGCTAATGAAAAGGACCGCGGCCCAATGCTGACTCCGAGTTTAAGAGAATCTTCAAGTGCTGAACTCCACGAATCTTTCCGTTCGCGTCTCTCGGGACGGCGTACCAGCGTTCGTCTCGATCGCCAGACAGACTCTTCGACGAAATGTGACAGCGTTAAAAAATTAACCTACACTTCAAAAAGCAGTCTTAACCCTTAGAGCGCTGAATTAAATATTTTAAAAATATAGATTTAATTATCTTGTGCTGTTGAAAACCTGTCATGTGATAGGTTTCCCACAGGTGAGCTCTTTTAAACAAGTCACCACCAGATAGGTTTTCAACAGCTTTGATTTTCATCTGACGTCATTCAGCAACAATAGCTGCATTCAGTGCTCACAGCGTTAAAAGGCCTTTTTTGTCGAGTAATAAAAAGAGAGAGTAAACTTGATTTCTCTCTCTCGTGCTGAATATAAGCTCATCTTACAGCTACTGTAGCACAGGAGTGAAGTTTCAAGGAGCCCTGCATGCGTCTAACTGGACTTTCCTCACTGGAACAATTTTTTTTCTGATGTAGAGGGAGCTTAATGTGAGGCAAACATGTAAAGGTCAAGGCTGAGACGTGAATGACTGAGCAGCTGTCGGGATTACGCTCTATAGATGGGAGTGCCCGCTTTCAGCAAAACCGCTATTTTCGCTGCGGTTACAGACTGCCGAATTTCATTGGTCTGCAGGACCTTGCGGAAATTAACGTGGGGGGAATCAAATTTTTTCTTGCTACTGCCAGTGGATATGGAATGACTTGACTGCTGGCCACTATTAGCAAGTCAAACAGCGGTTTTCTACAGGTTAACTTATTCTTCCCAAGCCTGTGCTATGGTACAGCATGGCGGGACAGTAATCCTTGCCTGTGCTAGTTTCATAGGTTGCGATGTCGCGCGTTTAGCAGGTTTGGAGCCAGTACCCCCTCTCTCCCCCCTCAGATGGGTTTAAATTCTCCTCCCAAACAATAAAATGTTAAAACTGCATAATGCCCTGTGATGTAACAAGGCCAAACACCAACCAGGGTGCATTTCTGCCTCATACCCAATGCATGCTGGGACAAGCTGCAGCAACCCTTGATCGGGAAATAACCAGTTAGACAATCAATGGATGAGAATGACCTTACTACACGTAATCATTATTCCAGAATATTCCGCAAAGATCTGAGCCTTCCTCCTGAGATTGGAGGCGCTACATCCATCTCCTGCACACAGAGAGTGTTGCTATGGATCGGTTAACTGTGGCCTGATGGCAAACTGTCCACAGTGTAATCCTACCTGCCCCAACACAAACCTACATCGGCTCTGAATAAGGTCTGAATCATGAGCCTATTGCACATCCCTTTTAATAAATACACCTGCCAAATAATGTATATATCATGCAGCAACATGAACTAATTTTAGCACATCGCAAACCTTCAGTCAAGATGCAGAAACGACGAAAAGAACACAGCTGAGGTCACTCAGGAAGGCCGCTGCCGGAGGAATATGATATGGCTCCATTGGCTAAGGATTCTGGGAGTTCCATAATTATAAACAGTCGGTGGGACACTGTACACTGTGGGAGTGCATAGAAATTTGCACTTTTTTCCCCATCTAAAATTATCTCTGATTCTACCTGCCGCAGGACAAGGAGGGCGCTCACTGCTACCAGACCTCAGTGCGACTATTCTGTTGCAGCCAACATGGAAAATAAACCACCAACATTAAAACCAAGCTGGTGCCACACAGTTTAGGGGAAACGGGAAGGACCAGTGATGACAGAGCCTGTGGAAAATCTGGGCTCAGATGTCACCTTGACTTTTATTCTAGGGGGGGAAAAAACAGCAAAAAAAAAACAGGCAGTTTCTGTCGCCATTAAGCATAGATGGAGCTGATATTTTCACAGAATATAAAACCGAGCCGAGCGGCCCGGGCAAACTGCGGCATCAAAGCAGGAGGGCTGACGCTCGCTGTGGGAGCTTTAGAAAAAAAGACCCATTACGAGGACGCTCTTCAACTCCAGCTCTCAAAAATAAACAAATGTAATGTAAACCCCCCTACACAGCAGTGTACACATTTTCAAGGGATTCAGAGGGATTCGCAGCAATTATTCCTCTCAGGCTTGAAACAAAGCTGCTCTGACTGTTAATTAAAGCTGCAGTTTCACACGGGATAGAAATCAACACGGAGTAAAACCACTGTCCGCAAAACCAGAACCAACTACTGTCATTTTCATGACGGACATTCAAATCAACACATCAAATCAGCCTGGAGTGCGCTGAACAGAACATAACTGACCAACATTAATTAACCTTTACGTGCCCGCCAATGGCAGTTTCCGTATTTTGCAAATTTACTCCTCTGCCCAAATACAAAGACCATAAACTGCGTTGCAACACAAGACCAATAACACTAACAGGATATCAGGTCATGCCAATGCACTTGGAGCTTAAAACTCCAAATGAATCTGTTGATTACTCCATCATTCAGATATTGGAAAGAGCATTAAAAAAATAGAAGTACCTACAGTAAGTTACTTTAAAAAAGCTTCCCCCAGAGAATTGGTGTACAGCCTTGAATCCAACTTCTAAATTAGGCACTTTCATCCCAAACCAACCCAAAATCAAAAATGAACAAAATAAGCACAAGCACAGAATTTATTTACATATAATTTTCAAACCAGTGACGGCAACACTGCTCTACTGGGTCAGGAAATTTAGTAAATACGATGCAAGCTGTTTACAGCTGATGCTGTTAGCGCGCATCTCGAGCAGTTTGCTTTACAGAAGCCTCAGTAAAAGCAAACTCACAAATATAGAGCAGGAGCAGCCGACGCAAGTACTTCAGTCAGTATACTCTGTAAAAGTACATGTATATGTTAACTGCAAAACAAAAATCTGCAAAAATGATAAAATCTCTGCAATGCATGGTTAACATTTCACCCAACTAGCAGCTCAATGCATTGCAGGTATTGGAACACACTTATGCAGGACAGTGATGCTCATTAACAAGGCTGCAATTTCTAAATTATTAACAGAATATGGATGACCGTACATGAACATTTAAATGGCCACCCTCCACTTCTTCAGCTGTACTTCCAGTATTTTAAAATTCAGGGGCAGCAATACTGAGCCAATAAGCAAAGAAGTGTCCAAATATAACTGCCCAACTGTGTACTGCCAAAACAATTTGAGACGGCACCGCACCCATTTCTCAGGAGTCCTGACCCACTGCAATAATGACAATTTCACACACATCCTCTCACAATTCACAAATGTCAAATAAAAATAATTTCATTCAACAGATTGGCTGCCACTATGTCTTAAGTTGGACCCCACAGTTGCTGCTTGCGGCAACATTTCGCACTTCTTTATGGAAAGAATAACACACAATGACTGCTGATCAAGCCGCCTCCACTACAGACTCATCTTTGGTCCCACAGTTTAAGCAGAAATGTCAGTTTGTATTTCAGAGGAAATCTGTAGAGGCTGCCAAACCCACTGTAAAAAACAATCAACAGACGCACCTCTCCTCTGCCGCAGCTGAGACGATGGAATAAAAACCTTTTTGAGGGCTATTTTAAACAAGATGATAAAGTGCACTTAGGAACTTGGAGCTCCCTGAAATCTGAGAGATACATGTCGAGGCCATCTGCAAGGGAGGAGAGTCAAATTTGTCATGACAACTCAGTAGGATGCAAGAAGCTCAGATTTATGAATGCAGAATTTATACAAGGCGCACAGATTTGTTCATGTGCAAGGCGTGCAGATTTATTAATGCGGAAGTCCCAGCCAACTACTGACAAAACGCAGGAACAAACCCTGGACAGCTTGCCAATCCATCGTAGGCCACAAACCATTCATTCACAGACTATGGGCAATGTTCAGTCGCTAATTAACCTAGCGCATGTCTTCAAGCTCTGACAGGAAACCCACATGACCATGGAGACTCCACACAGGGGGGCCCCAGGCTGGATTCAAACCCATAATCCTCTTGCTTTAAGGCAGTGGTTCTCAAATTCGGTCCTGGCGCCCCCCTGTGTATGCTGGTTTTTGTTCCAGCCACAACTGCAATTCTAGGATTTTAAAAAGCTGTTACTTTGTCTTAATTAGCAGCATTGGATGTTTAGAGTTGCTATTTACCATCTTAAGTCACATTTCGATGGACATATCCTTTCTGCTATGAAAAATAAAAACCCTTGAACATATTGTGCTTAATTTTCAATATTGCAAGGATTTTCAGGAGAAAACATTTTTAAACAGATCAAATTAAGACTGAGAAAATCAATAAGTGAGGTTTCTGAATACGGGTGTTTTGAGTTTTTCCCAAATAACCTGCCTGAACCAAATAAAATCAATAGAAAACACAACAGGTGTGACTCCATTGTTTGCCAAGTAAATTCTCGGGTTTTGCCATCATGTGTCAAGAGTTTCACCAATGAGGAACCTTTTGATTATTTATGTTGATTGAATGTTTGGTTAAATTGTTGCCATCTGCCAATATTTAGAATATATCTCAATGTGGAAACTTGCATTAATGCACCTAATTAAAACAAATCAACAGCTTGTTAAAATCCTAAGATTGCAATTGTGGATGGAATAAAAACCAGCAGACACAGGGGGCGCCTGGACCGAATTTGAGAACCACTGCTATAAGGCAATAGCACTACCCACTGTGGCATGATTTATGATTATATAAACATCAGAATGGGATCGCAGGAGTGGAGGCCGCACCGTAATGTAATCTAACCACTCACACCAGTAAACACAGGACGATACACAAGATTGAAGGGAATGTTGATATAATTTGAGCTGATGCTGAGTACTATGGGAGCTGGAATAACGTGCACGAGTTTGCTGTGTTCCATTGGGCCATTGGACTTTCGTAGGAAGTTGTGCTCTGATTAAGTGCACACTCGCTTCAAACGATCACTCCGGCGAAGAGCAGTTTACTCCAGCCTCTGTTATACAGTCTGCAGGGAGAATTTCCGACAGTTAGTATCGATCCCCCAGGTTTCCCGGCATCACTGGGCCTGTTCCAGCAGAACAAGTGGAGAAATGCTAATCCTCCACTGCGGTGAAGGGTAAGCCAATGACGAGACAGCAGGGTAAGAGATTAACGGAAATTAAATTACAAGAGGAATGTCTTTGTACTACGAATGCTTAGGTAAAGCAGCAGTCTGACCCACGCGAGACCAACTGTCTCTCTTCTGCACTTCTGTAATCGAGAGAGTATACAATCCTTCCAACAGAGAAACTGCTCAAACATTTGATGGATGAATGCAAACCTCACCATGTTTTCAATATCAATAAATTACTTTGAGATGTTATTTCCCCTTTTCAAATGCTAGTGCTTTCAGCTATAAAGAGCGGAGCCCTCTATAGTCATCCCGATTCCCATGCCAGGGCACGAGAGATAAAGTATCAAGTGAAAAAAGAAAAATGTGGATTTATCTTTTCCAAGGAGATCAGTGGCCTCATTTTTCCAATAAGAGCTAAAATCTAAGAGTGGTGTCCTGCATTATATCAGCATGATTCACCACTCGAGGCTTTCGGCCGATTCCTTCTAATTTGTGTGCCAATACCAAAATAACACTTCTCACAGTTACAAGGGAACTGGGGCAAATCATTTTCTGAAATACTTCAAACCTTCAAGCATTTTCAATGAGAATAAAATTGTGCAGAAGATTGACAGGATTAAAATTAATATCTTTTCACTAGAAATTCAGGGCCAAATTCCCTCCAGTTACCGTTTTTCTAATTATCAGAGGCTGAAATGATATCATAATTCTCCCGTCATTTAAAAATATTAAAAGTGTAACCAAACTAAGTCAGCCAAACAGAATCACTTGTACAAATCCACACTCCGAAAAAATGCTGCATTGGCATGAAACTATCGCTATGTCCTCAATCAATAGCAAAACAAGTAGACATGGTCAACAACATCCCCGCCAAAATCTCTTCTTTAAAGATACTATGAACAGAGGCTCCCAAAAATGCCACAAGGACAATAACTGTAAAAAATAATTGTGTGCTTCTTATTTTCGAACTCCATCAGGGACTTTGTGGTCTTAAGCTACACACCACATTTGGTTGTCCTATCTCTAACAGTTTCTGAGAAAAGCTGTCCCCTTTATCTCGGACGTCCATCCATCCATCATACGACTCACTTACGCCTCATCGGCGGTGTGGGAGTCCAGAGCCCTTCCCAGCATGCACTGGGTGATGAACGGGAACCAACCATCCATAGGCAATAAATCCATAACAGAAATCAAACGCCACTCACACACTCACACCTACAGATACACCTGTCAGGCCAATCAGCCTCACCTGTACTGTATGCGTCACCTGGACAGAGGAAAACCACTCACCATGACCATTTCCAACTCCATTCAAGGAAAAATGGCACCACTGCTCTGCCTGTCGGGCTGCAAACTCTTTAAAACAACCAGCGCCAGGCAAAACATACGCCACCCGGTTTTTCAGTGACCTTGACCCAAAATGATCCAAAATTTTATCTGGTGATCCGTGGACTATTGCACACCTTTCTTTAAAATTAAATTTCATAAAACCACTTTTCCTCTAAATTAGCAACAGGTGCACAGACAGAGTAACAATTGCTCCAAAAAACATTACCCCTCCTTTATCCCTTTGGATGGCATAAAAACGCTGTATGGGACAAATCACCAATGTTTACTACACAGGCAGAGGACTCCTCGTTGGTGCGAGGAGTCAAGGGGAAATTAATGTAGCTGAATTTCTGGCCGTGTCGTTCGCAATGCAAATCCATACCGTCGCTGTCGACTCTAATTATACTGCTATTCAGGTACTGTCACTGCAAACGACTCGACTGACACAAGCCCTCAAAATTAATTACCAAATATAGAGCTAGATCAAGACGACTCACACACGAGCCAAATAATCATGTATTCCCACTCGCCGTGCAATGATCATCCCTGGCTCACTGTGGCCAGATGTTACGCTTTCCCAGGATGGGAAATATTCATTAATGAGATATGTAGCTACAGACCTACAAAAACCAGTCACCAGGCCGCTTTACGCTGAGGAAGGCCAGGAAATGGTGTGTAAATTTCATTTTCAGTTTGAGCGGAGGGAACGATAATTAGCCCTTTCACATGAGCGTTCTGAAAATCCTTGGCTCACTGCACAAGTAGATTATACAGCTCACACTCGATTTGACTGTTATTAAACATATTAATGATTACACAAAACATGAATCAGCTCTTTAAAAAACTCAAAAGAAATACCTGAAGTCTACGAGGTCTAAAAGGTCAAAGAGAAGCGATAACTGAGGTATATTTTCACCAGATCACACGGACGATCACCTCCATTTGGCTCAGAATGAGCATGAGATCCTTGAAAGAGCAAACAGCGACATGAGCCCGGCAGAGGGTATGAGGATTGGCGGTCATTGAGAAAACAGAGATAAAGCACCCTTTACCATTTCGGAGATTCGCCCAGTGAGGCAAACTTGTACCCCAGCGTTAACAGTTAACTCCATAAACCTAAGGACACGTATCCGGGTCCATCAAATGCAATGGCTGTATTAAGACCAGTCGATCTTCTGGCCTATTTTACTGTATATTGCACTGGAGATCAAGGTTCCCAATGATCCAAGTATGTCCTGCTGAATTACAGGGAAAAGTTTACAAAATCATGCACAAAATATCGGTGTTTTTCCATTTGATGTCAGGTTGTGGCCATAAATGGACAGTACCCTGGGTTTCAGTGTTTATCTCAGTATGAGTGTGATGAAACTTCAGTGAAGCACTGCAACCAGCAGATACAGAATATGTATGTGACAGTGCCCTACAGTACGGAAAAAAATGGTTTTTCTGACTTTGACCCAACTTAAGTGAAAACTTAAGTTACCCATAGAGCACTCAGTGCAGCTATTGCTTGAAGATGTAAAATAACAAATTCAAAGCTCTTGAAAACCTATCAGACAAGTGGCGACTTGCCTAAAACAGCTCCCTCAAGGGAGCTTTTCTGCATTATAAATGTTCAACATCTCAGGGTAACGACATTAATTCCTTGAAAATTTATTCAGTGCTCTAAGGGTTAAAAGTCAGAGTTTATGGGGTTAGGGTTCAAGGTGAAATCACCCTCAGCTAAAGGCAGTGAAGTTAGCTTGAAGGTACAGCATTGGTGAGGGCATGGCGATGGCTAATCTGCTAACCATGCAATATCCAATGAGATGTACAAAACCGTCTAAAGGGCTTCTGAACATTTTTAATGGAGCTGCTCTGTGGCGCAAAATGGCTCCATATTGGATCACAGGGTTTGCACACTATATACATGCTGGGTTCCTAAAAAGCAAGAGATGAACAAGAATAAAAATAAAATTTTAATATTCTTTTGAGTGGCTCAGAAAAAAATACTGAACCCTGGTGACTAATTAGAGCAGTGCAAAGAAACTTAGAGAATTAAAAGAATTGTCAGAAATAGAAAAACTTCATTTCAGTAAAGTGACACTTTTGACCCCACTTCATTGGGGAAAAAACTGCATTTTAGGACCAAGGGCTTATTTAAGCTCAATATTGCCAATCATGGCTCTAGTTTGCCAGGTTCTGAAGGGGGGTGGGGGTTCGACACCCATCTCTGACCCCCGAGTTAAATCACACCTGGACGATGCTTTCATCAGCAGATTTTCATATTATGAGAGAAACATATTTTGGAGAAAACCATATTTGATGGGTTGAGGATTTGAAGGAAAATCTGACATGAGGAAATGGCCCATATTGAAATGGGCCAAACAGAGGCGTAGTAGACAGGGGTAAGACACACCCGCCCCAAATACAATTTGAAGACCACTCCAATGTCCTTGGGGCCAAATAATTACATTTGCAAAATGTATTGTATTGTTGAAACGAGGAAAATATGATAAGTCTATTGATATATTCTCATAAAATACAGCGAAGCAGAATTCAAATATATTTTCCCCACAGTGGGCTGGCCTATGAAGCGTAGAGGAACTCTTGATAAGCCATTTTGATTCAGTATTCTCTCAGTGCCCAACTGATTCTCTTAAGTGACTGAATATCAAATCATGTCCCCATGAACCATTTAATGATAATTGAATTCTTAGCTGACAGGGCTGGGATGGAGCGCAGCAGGAAGTGTAAGTGACGAGATCGGAGGTGGCAGCGGTTTCTCTCCGAGTGACTCTGTACTGCTGCTCTCACAGCAGAGTATCCAACTGCATCGCGTTTAGACTCCCGCGGTCCCGCGAAGCCGCCCCTGCAAACACTCATCTCGTCTCGATTCACACGGTCTGGTGCCGGCTGATGCGCGTCCGTTAACGTCTGTCAACTACATCAGAGGCGAACTGACCTCCTTATAGCAGCGTTCATACTCCCGGCATCTCTACCATACAGCTCAAAGCACGGCGAGAACGTCGCTACCGGTGATCGCGGAGCTGAGGTCGCAGAGGCTGTGATTAAGGACGGATTAAAAAAAAAAATGCACCTCTTTCACTTAACGGCGCTGCTGTTTGCGAGTGAAGGAATCGTCACTTGATTGTGTCACCTGCATGGCGAATGACGCACGACTTAATAAATGACTTTATTCCAATGAAAGCAGTTCTTTAAATTTCCCGCATTTAATAGACCCATATTCTGACAGTGAAGCCGTTATGGGCGCTTAACTGACGCGGCATTTGGGTGACAGACTGTATGATTACGCCGCAATGCTTTGGGAGGGGTGACGTGAATAGCCGACTACAGAAGTTCAACTCTCCAATTCCCAAATCCCCGAGGCGGAAACATAAAACCAAACGGGAGAAGTGTCATTACAGTCTTCATCGCTATTATTAATAGATTTAATACTTCAATCTTCCTCAAGTAACATTTTCTTACAGGGAGGTCCAGAAGGTGTGAACTTTAAATTATCAGTGTTCAGTCATACACAGAAATACGGTTATCTTAAATTTGATTATCATCTGTGCATAAAACCATCCCTGCAACCAAAATGTGATGCAGAGAGAATCTCAGTAAAGTCAGTGGGTCATATAGGCCAAAACAATAAAATCTGCACCAAATACCAAATACCCTTTTAAAAATTATTTTTGATTACTTTTTGCTCTGTATTTTAAGAGATATACCTTCCTCTTTTCTGAAAGTTTCAGTTAAAAAGGGCCCAGGTTAATTTCATTTCAGCACAAGACCACAAATGGCCAATATGGTTGCATTTACAAATGGAAAGCAAATTCTGGAGAAAAAAAAAAGTAAAATGTTGGACAACAGCATTGCACAGTAATTAAATAAATGAAATGTTTCGACTGAAATGTATCCAGTGTGAAATCAGCCGGTGGGCGATCAGCGTTTTAAATATTTATCACATTCTGGCAGGAAAACCGCAGATCGCAACACTGATTCGCAGTTAATACAGTCTCAGACGTCTTCAATTACCGCAATAATTAATCGCTCCCGTTTTATTCCAGACTGTGTGATGCTGAGTTTGTAGAACGAACCACAGCTGCTGTACGGTCTGGCTATGCCGTGGCTCATAATGACAGGTCATCTGAAGGTGAACGTGACCAGCGAGTCCACACGTGCATTAACAAACCGTTTTATTCGGGGTCAGGGTCACTGAGGGGCAAATCCCATCTCAAGAGAAAAAAAGAGACAGGAACACTCTGTGAGCAGCTCGCTAGTTCATCTCAGGAAGCACACACACACACCATTCACTCACACACTCAAACCTTTGGGCAACAAAGTTTCTAATTAACCCAGCATGAATGTCTATGTACCAAGGGGAGATTCTCCAGCTGCTACAAAGGTAGTAAGGCCACATAAATGTAAACTGGAACCCACAACCATATGGCTGTATGGCAGCAGCGCGACCCGAAGCTCCACTGTGTCGCACACGCTCTCAGTCTTCAAGCCAAAAATATCCTCACATTAAAAGTCTGGCATTATTTCCCTCTCCGGCAGGACATTATTGCATTAGGGCTGCATAAACAGTATGTAATGCGAGTGAGTATGCACCACATGATATAGCGTTTTAATTTAAAAAAGCTATTCGCTGAATGTCTTGGAAATGGAATGGCTATTTGGAGCCTGATGGAAATAAAGCTTTAAGGATTAAAAAAAAAAAAAAAAAATCTATTGACAAAATAGATTCATTATCTATCACAAGCTGAAATTACAACATTTAGAATGCAGTAAATTCACTTTGCGCCAAACCCTTAAGAATCATCACGTGAGACAGGATCAAGGGAAGAGCCACAACCTTTATCCAGCTCTGAATATCCATGATCTCTTCTTCCTGTTTTAAAGCCATGATCAACATAACCATAGAGAGTACTAAAGTGATGACGTCACCGCTACTTAGCTTCTGGTGTTGGAAGTAAAATCCCTATGAGAATTTATAATGGGGTTAGTACACTTTCTGGCATTGCTCGAACTCGTATTAATTCTAAGTGCAGCCTCGCTCCGAGATTAGCCAACAGGGTATACAGATTCAAATGATCACATCAAATTTGCCAAAAATTATATGCTTTTGCACTTGTAATCCAGTTTGTAGTCCACTTCTCTGAACTACATATCTACTGCACAAGTGGGCGTGTACCCCATGATTTGTTCAAAGCCAATGAGGTACCTCAGTTTCAGCCAACGTTCATCACATACCACGACGGTAGCCCATTAGTGCCCTACATTACCGTGTCTCCGTACACCCATTCCCATATAGTGAGCTACTATTAGCCATCTACATACAAGAAATAAGATGATCACAATAATGTGTGATAATGCATATCATAATAGGGACTCGCTTCACAATGCAACATCATCCAGGCTGGCATTTGCATCTGGGCTCGGTGCGTACGCTAAAATGCATGTGTACCGAAACAGTAAATGGTACCGTCACTTACTGTTATTTAGCAAGCTGGCTAGAATGATTATTCAATATACATCACTAGCTTAGCTAGCTAGCCAAGTGAATGAAAGTAGTGAAGAGCCATTATTTGGCTACTTAGCTAGCATTGAGCTGCGAGCATTTCACAAGCTGGCATTTGACTAAATGCGCCAAATATAAAGTTAGAAAACTACCGAAGTCGGTAAACTAGCTCGCTGGCTAAGTTAGCTGGCTGACAGCAAGTTCGCTGTCAGTTATGCTTGGACAAGGCTGATAAGCTCCTTCGTTGACTACAAAGTTTTTAAGCAAACAAACATTGGCCAAAGATGCCTGGCTATTAAAGTAAATTGGTGCTAACTGCAAGACTTGATATCTAGCAAGGAAAGTGTAACCAAGTAGAACATAGTGTGGCTAACTAATTAAGCAAATAAACAGCTATAGCGAGGTGAGGATCATGGGACGTGTAGTTTTTAGACGACAAAGAGGATAAGCATGGTGGCGAAAAATTAAAATGATTTGAAATATAGCCGATTCCTGTTTTTAGTCGGAAGTATAATGCAAAATGTCTAAAAAGATGGAGGCTTGAAAACAATGGGAAGTGATTCAAAAGTGAACTGAAAAACAGTCTATGGGTAAAATGAAGGGGAAATTTTACTTCCAACACCAGCGTGACGTCATCACTTTAGTACTCTATAGGTCTAATGTATCAGACAGATATTTAATAGGGTTCTGTATGCCAAAATTTTAGATTTGTATTCAAACAATACAAATGGGCTGAGCGTGTCCCCCAGTGTGACCCTGAAATGTTCAAAGCTGAATTTTCAAGAGAATACATCTTGCTGCAAAGTCAATGACACTGTCAGCTAAAGCTGAGCCGTTTAAAAGTTCATCTGTACTAGTTTAAATATTTAATTAATTATGAACCTTTCACACACCAAACTAGTGCATACTATGTACGCCACATATAAAATAAGGGTTCAGAGCATTTTATTCAATTGTTCTCTTATGTTCTACAGAATGTAGTTAATACTCCTGACTGCAGGGTGGCGCTGTTTATTACAGCGTCATATTGTGTGACCGTAATGATGAACATGTGAACTGGTGATTATTAATGGCAGAAGTTGCCAGACAAATGCAGCTCGCCAAGGCAACTTATCTGCCAGGGAAATTTCTGTTTACTCTCAAAGCTCGGTAAAAATGACCGACCAGCTCCATATAATAACGCGTACGGGCTGTGAGGACAGGTAACTGCAGACAGAACTAACCAAGCTGTCCTCCAACTTTCCACAGTTATAATCCCTCTGAAGAGAAAGCAAGGTCATTACAATGTGATGTTTTTCTCTTGCAAAGTTCTAACTCACTGCTCTAGTAGCTTTATTGCTTACGATTACCAGCAGTGAATTTTCAATTGACAGCATTCTGATCATGACCTCAGAAGGTCAGTGTGGTCTTCAGGCCGCTCAGAGGCTGTGTTATGCTAAGAAGGTAAGTTTGCAAAGCTCCTTCCTTCTTTGCTACGGCAACAAAGAGAATATTTTCTAACATTTTGTGCCTACTGCCAACTTGCCGGGGAACAGACGGACCGGCTCCTGAGTGAAAACTTCAGCAAAGCTGCATCCTCTCCGTGCCAGAAACTCAAGCTCAGAGCCACAATCATCTTTATGTGGCCAAAAATTTGACAGCTTCCAGTTTTACAAATATGATATTAGTTACACTGTTTAATGCAACTAGTACTTTACGGACACAAATGTTATTCTTATAAAAACTTTAATCGCGTTTTTGCTTTAATAGTGTTTTGCAATGAATTCGGCATTCGGTCTGATTGGTGCTTTATTAATGTATCTAATTCGGAAAGTTAACAAAAATAAGGTCTTTACAGAAACGCAACATACACGACACGTCTATGGTTTTCACACACCGACAATTTTCAGGCAGTCAGAGACGGAAAAATGAAACTTGAAAGTTTTTTGTTTCATAAAACTATCCATTTTAGGTTCCTTTTGCAGGAATAACGGGTCCAAATGTTGTTCCAATAAAACCAATGGAATTAAATTGAGAGAGAGAGAGATGGAAGAATGGAGAAATTGGATAAACTTAACTCATTAACATTTTCCTCAGCATCATTACTTTGAATCGTTCATTTCTCCTATTTATGACTGCAGCTGCAGCTATCTTATCTTTAAATTTTATGCCATAACAATATTATCATTGTCGTTCCAACAAAGTAAGATTGAAGTGCCTTGAAAAAAACAGCCACAAGAGCAGAGAAAAAAGAGGGGGAGAAAGACTGAGCTACAGAGGAGGAAAGAGGGGGATAAGAAAGAAAAATGAGTAAGGAGAGGCAGAGAGGAGTTCAGAGAAGGAGAGATAGAGTGTGAAGGAGTGAGGAGTGGGCATCGAGAGAGTTGAGATGGAGAGGGAGTCAGAGAGGAAGAAAGAATAGGGAGAGAGGGAACAGGGGAGAGAGGACCAATAAGGCACCACCTGAGCCTCAACCTATCGGGCACCGCTAGCTCCAGCCTTGACCACCCTGGTACCAGCATCATTCAGAATCCACTGCGACTAGTGAAACTGCCCACTTCACTAGTGTGTGCAAAGCACAGACTTCCGCTTCAGTGACACCTCTGGTTAAAATGAAGCCATTAAATTAATCCAAGCAATTGAGGGGGAAAAAAGCCAGCATGTAAATATCTGGATATCACTGTTGATCCTCAAAATCACATGGGGATCTGCTTAGAAAAGTTTCTACAGTCAGTCCTTCGTGGCTTTAAGTAAACAGCAATTTTACTTCCTAATTCTGCAAATTACAATTTCAGTGCCCTCAATTTGCCACATAGTCATTGCAAAAGTTATCCGTAAATTGCGGGTAGTTCAATTACAAAACTTTAATGCGTTTATTTGCCCAGCGGTAACACAAAAAGAGCCTTACTGGGGATTTAAACCCATGCCCTCGTGGTTCAGGAGATGGTGGCCCCCCACTAACATTATACAGAGGCCGTCTGCATGCGGCAATATCTGCCACACACTGCTGGATTGTCCTTGAAATTCAACCAAAAAAAGGCTACAGAAAAAGAACAGGATGGTTCTGCTTTCTGAAGCGGTTATATGACGGCTGGTAAATAGCGAGTAAAGCTTCATATAGTTTTTTGAAAAGCTGACAGAGACATTTCTTTAGCCTCAGGCTAACAACCACACGCTGCTGCCTTGGCAATAAAGAACTGGTTTTACCATTAGCCGTTGCGCTACATAAACGCTTGCCTTTAGGTCAGCGGAGACAGCCATCCAATAATGAGCCTTTTGGAGATACTGTGATGCTTATGTTCACATTGCCAAGCATAAGGGAATAATGAGTAGGACAGTGAGACAGCATTAAACATCTGTTTGTTCTGTGTTCTGCGCCATTTAAACAGATCACATTTACTTTAAATAGGGAGTAATGTGGCTAAACAGACGGAGCAATTTGGTACTTTGCTTAAAGAAAACCGTACACTAGCCAGTCGCGGTTATGGTTTATAAAAAACAAATATGAGACATATGAAATTCATCCACACAAAAGGTAGGAGCGGCAGTGGTGACACACTTCGAATAAACAACGGCCACGATGACACTCAGCAGCGAGCCAGATTCATACATCTGTCAGGCTGGGTTAAAATTTCATTTTTCTCAACTCAGGAGACATTTTCAGAAACAGAGCGTTTTTTTTTTTTTTCTTTACGCAATATGAGTGAGGAGAAAGACGGCACTCTGGAGCTAGCATCCCAGCGCTGAGGGCATAATATGTTTTTATGACATCTTGTGACCTGCGTACACAGATTAACCTTTAGGACATGCAATACACGATGAAGAATGACCGACAAAAACCGCGTTTCCGAGGAGCAGTCCCTTTAGCGCGTAGAGCCGAGAACACTTAAAATCATTCCTGACATCCAGCGGTAATGGCTTTGCTCAGAAGTACGCTCTCCATCTCTCCCTTTGTCAGTGTGGACAAGTACATCAAGACTTTAGTGGTAAAAAAACAACCAGCACTAAATACACAACGAGAGCAGTTACATCTCTGTGCAGGTATTTTACCTGGCACGGCAAGAGTCAAACTATACCCGACAGCGCCATCTCACACCCTCCAACAAAGCTACGTTTTCACAAAGCTGAGGGACACTTAAAGCTATAATGTTGAAGACCTGGCAAGATTTGAAAGTGGCACCTCCTCTAAGCTCCACCCCCTCCCATCATTGCTCCGTCCAAAGCCACGCCCCCACAAACTTGAAAGCGCATCTGACAGTAGGACTCCGCAGGGCATAGGAGAGCCGATTCAGCCATTGCCACACATTTTGGACATCAACCAAACTACCTCATGTCTCAATCACCTGTTAGTAAACTATATTATTATAGTCGCTTTCAAGCTAGCATGTCATGTTTAGCAATACTAACCTCAGACGTTTTGTATTGTACGCAGTGACGTGCCGCCGAAGGTCAGTTAGGGTAGGCGGAATCCTCCCCATTAAACAAACGATTACTAATAAAGCAAAGTAATTGAGTTATCTGAGGATCGATTAACTAATTTACAGGACTAAACGGCAGAACGGTGAGCCAGTTCCATCCATGTCACCAGTACCGAAGATGCGAACACATGCATTTCGAGTCATAGGCCACCGCTGCATCAGCTGATGGAGAAATTTAAACAGCAATCACAATGGTGAAAGTTAACTCCTTTGGTAAATAATACAGGCGCATTTCCACAGCAAGCAGTTCAGTGTCCGGGGTACAGAGGCGCTTCTTCATGTTCACATGTCCGGGGCACCACCTCTCACTCATATAAAGTGCAAACTCACCTCCCTTCTTCAGCGAGTTTAACAATGTTTCACTGAAGTAAAAAATGCTGCACTCAGTGTTCCCTCTGGGTCTTCACCAGCGCCGCGCTCATCCGTCTTTTCCCCAAACACCTCACGTTTCCCATTACAATCGCCGGGACCGCTGGCTTCTGTCTTCTCCTTTTCTCCTTCTGCTCGACTCCAGATCTGCAGCCCCGGCGTCTCCTCCATAACTCCTGCGGGGTCAGAGGTCTGTCTCCGGGCAACAGCACAGACTTACACAGGGCAGTCAGCTGATCACACGTGTAAACAGTGCCCCCGCTCCAATCGGCAAAGTTCTCAGATACGAAAAAATTTCCTTTTTCTTTGGAGCTTTATGGCGATTTCAATACCAAAGGTGTATTACTGACAACTGCTGGCTGAATATTTCCGGCGGCGGTGAAACGTGATGAGCAGCACGCGGGGAGGAGGGAGGGACAGAGGGTGCGGGGGCAACAGAAGGCATCTGATTGGTTCTTTCCATTCGGGCCGAATGGCAGGGATGTGTCAGAGTTTTTACAATTTTTACAGTCCTGCAGCCGACACAGACGTCTGATTCTTTTCGTTCCTTTGTCTGGATACAAAATGTATTGACTACTCTCAGGATAGATGTACCGTTTCACCCAGTATAACAAAAAATGTTTCTGAACAGGATTACCAACTATACCTTTCATGCTGATGTGTTACGTTGATTTCATTCGATTAACGTTCCAATAAGAAAGCACTGCTGAATCCGTGGCCTGAGAGAATGCCACTGCGATTTCCTAGATTAGCCTTGTCCAATTGTAGTGCCCGATAAAGCAAAGCTAAAGTTAATTTTAGTCTGACTAAATGCAGCAAGTACAGAAGCAGAAGTGTGCGGGTGTGAAGGGTACAACAGTTAACCCTTTGAGCACTAGGTGCATCTTTTGTTGCTCAATGATGTATGATATCAAAATCGAAGCTATTTCAGCGCTGTAAGGGTTAATGTAGTTGTACCAAACGTAATAAGTGAAGATTCTTCATGCAAAGTTTAATTTAGTCCAGGACTAAGTTTAATCCATGTCTGTGAAAATGGCCTGATAGAAGCTACATAATTGAGTACATGTTCGGTCAAACGTCAGCGCTTATTTTGTTAGGCAAAAGACGTTTTATGTTCCACGTCAACAATGATGTATGACCTCGATGTGAACCGCACAAGCTTGCCATCAATTCAAGCCAGGAAACAGGAAGTGATGCGGGTCGGTTTGACTTGGCTCTGGCACCTCTCTCTCGCGCTCTCCTTTAACGAGCTGAAATAAAATCCACTGCCAAGTAATAAATCCCGGGTTTGCGGGAGGACAGAAGATACAGACAGAGGGGGATCGAGAGGGTCACACAAGGCAAAGGGACTCAGCGTTACCCACAATGCCCTGGACACGTCACTCTACGCATTCGCACAGCGGGAGCCACAATCCTGGAGCTCACTGCAGACTTGACACACACACACACAGTACCCAAGCTCATCAAAACTGAAAAACAGAGCTTGAATGATTGCCAGTGTCACAGCATCCACATCCTTTAGAAATATTTTAAACTGTTGGCTACATGCTCATTTTTCTGTGAGGCGTTTCCTTGGAGTTTATCGCAATTAACTCACTCCGCTGTATCTTCTCCCAAAGAATAACAGTCACAGACATTACTACAACAGTAAGTCTACAGCTTGTGCTTGCTACAATTATATTACATAATACCACTTGCTTTCACCATATAGTCCTTGGGGCTCTGAGTTGGCAGAATGTGACAAGCCAGTAGGGCAGCCAAGGTCACACAGAGAGACATTTCACTCCGCTGAAATTATGGACCAGTTCTGCCCTTACAAAGTCCTTTAGGCCTACAGAACAAGTCCAGCACTTGGGTGAGTTTCTTGATCAGGAGAAAGAAAAGAAAGAAAAAAAATCAGTAGTTGGCAGGATTAAGGTTCTGCACAGATGACAAAGCAAGGCCGATGCTGAATAGCGGGTTTTCTTATTCTGGGTTTTTGAAAGCAGGCGGACACAGGTACAGTGCCAAACGGAGGTGGGGGGAGTAATGGACTGAATGGTAGAATTGCTGCTGTCGGGTTCAATTTGCAACCAACTGGCAAGAACAGGCTACAGCTGATCTAACACGGGAAAAGTACATTTTCTAACGCAGTATTATGGAATAGTGCGGCGTCACTTAAAGCTATAGAAGGGCTATGCAAGGCTAAGGTACACTGCAGAAAAATAACCCACACAGAGCATGGTCACGCAGAACAAACCGTACCACAGGAATCTGCAGAGGGGCACTTTGGGAACCCTACTAATCCGCTGCCAAGATACAGCTTTCCAACACAATTTTAAAGATTATAACTCACAGGCGAGTGCTGTGCAGGGGCTTCATATGAGATACAATTTCTGCTTTCCATTGCTGAGGCTGGCAGGTCGGGTGTCTGGCACTTAAAACGTTGCTAGGAAACAGCTGGAGACCCTTGCGCCTGGTTAGAGTGATCGAGCGCAATGAGGAATCCGCAAGCCGCATACCCCCACATCGCACCCAATTTTGAGGCACCAAATCATTTGTGGCAGGGACTGGGGATTGGAAATATTATCCAATCATACCCCAATAAAATAAAACCTGCAGTATCTACCATTACAGTTTCCGGAGAGAGAAGTAACTCGCCTTCCTGGAAAAAGCCTCACAACTCATAACTACTGAGTTCAAATATGTATGCAACAAATGTCAAATGACTACAGTATATTTTTGGCATCCTTTGAACTGAACAGGCCTCATAAGAACCAAAAAAAATAATAAATTTTATACAGGATTTAAATTGAGCGACGCTCATATCAATGACCAGAAATAAGTATTTGAAGTGTATTGCTTGGTATGCTATTGTAATGGAGATAGTTTGTGATGTTACTAACATTTTTTGGATCAGTGCTGACATAAAACATGATATTTGTGATTACAGACTTGCATAAATGTTTAGAAATGCTTGTGTAGTGCGTATGAAGATGGTATGAACATCTTATGGAGACATAAAGCTGTAATGGAGGTCCATTTACAGCAGTTTTTCAACTTGTTCATAAAACGAGAACAAGGTTGTCTATAGAATTTCCACAAAATTAAGCATCATGCCAAATAGCTGGGAAAAATTAAATTTAAGCCCCATAAAATTTTGGCTGATACCTTTCAAGACCACGTTTAACAAAAAGGCCTGTGACCTTATGCAAGCATCATACTACAAGGAGTTTCAAAAAAAAAAAAAAAAAAAAAGTATACCTAAATAAAATCACCATTTTTTATGTAAAAACCTAATATTTTTTGAAGTGTAATATGTCGTTGGAAAGGGCTGATTGAGCTCTTTCCTATGATGCCTAGAACAGGCATTCATTTCCACGGCTGCATGAGCAGCAATGCATCTTTTGAAGGGCACCCAGATCCTTACTGTACCAACTGTTGTGTTCTTCATTATGAAGAATTGGGAAGAGAAATCAAACAAAAAGATTGATGAAGATTACTCATTTATTCAGTGAAATGTTCCCCTGAGTAAATTCATGGCCCTGGCCCCTCAACATGACCGCCCGCCCTATCAATGCATAGCTGGCATCGTCTGACCATGTCGCGGACAGCTCGTCGGATCATTTGGTGATCATGGCGCAAGTTATCAACTGCCTGTGTGATCTTCTGCCATAAATCTTCCAGATTTGCTGGAGATGTGGGGAAAACCTGATCTTTCAGATAACCCCACAGGAAGAAGTCACAGAGGGTAAGATCTGGGGATCTTGGAGGCCATTCAACAGGAGGGTAAAGAGCAACTACGCCTTCTCCAAACAACTTAGTCAGACGCTGTCTAACTGCTTTCAACCTGTGGG